>JAWWEW010000112.1:10530404-10617156 GCA_035583185.1 Anabacerthia variegaticeps | reverse complement strand
TTAAAAAAAAAAAAAAAAAAAAAAAAAAACAAAAAACCAAAAAACACAAACAAAAAAAAAACCACAAACCAAAACAAAAAAAAAAAAAAACAAAACCCAAAACAACAACTCAAAAAAAAACACAAAAAAAAGAAAAAGAGGAGAAAAAAGGGTGGGAGAGAAAAAAATACAGAAATCATCAGAAAATGGCAAGTGTACATCTATACATTTAATGAAAATTTAAGGTTTTCTGTACTTATTTCTATTTAAATACTGTTTTCAAGTGCACAGCTCTTCAGTCACCCCATCTATGCTAGCTTTTATTAAAGCAAGATTTGTGGGGTTGAAATATTCACAGACTTAGGAGATGATGTGCTGAGCAGCTGAGTCAGGCAAAGGTATTTTGTCTCTCAGGCTGCCAGTCATCTCCCCAGCTCACATCCCTGGTCTGCTGGCAGACTTACATATATTACAGTCACTCAGCTCTAAAGAGCGAGCCTCAGCTTTCACAAAAGCCCAGGCAAAAGGCTAGTATTGAAAGCATTTATGCTAACCCAGAGTGTTGACAGGAGCAGATAAGGCAGTGGCTGCTTTTCAGGCTCTGGCCGTCTGAGGTGGTGGTTTCACCTGGAGCACAGAGATGGCTGGGGAGGTGGCCTGGGGACAGTAGCGCTGCACCTGCTGCAGCAGGCACCAAGACAATGTGAAGTCATAGCTGCCAGCAATGACTTAATTTTTTTTCAGGTTTAACAGTGCTTATAACTATTGTGTCTGAAGCAGAAACCATAGTGATTTCTACCTTGAATGAAAATAGCTGTTGCTGTGACTGTCAATTTGTGTGGCCTCTGAAATCCTGAATAAAAGACAGTATTTCTAAAAGATCAGTTTCACACTGAGAAAAGAACATGGATCATAAAATGAAACTGACTGACTTTGTATGTTGAGTGTATGATGTTAATCAGTGCTTCAAAGATTACTGAGTTTTACTTTAAAAAAAAATCAGTAGTTGTCTGCCACTGTTTTATTTAGTATTTGAATGGAATAGGATTCTAGCACCATCAAGAATCTTCTTCCTTTTTCACTCATTTGACAAAATGAAAACATTGTACTCACTGACAGCATCTTTATTTCACACAGGGAATGCATTTTATGACGGTAACACCTAATTCTAGCATAAACAAGCACCCATCACCAGTCATAAAACTGAAAAAAATGGATTCTTCATCTGTTTGTTTTTGTTTGTTTTTCGTGTTTCCAGTCTGTCATTTAGTGATGATAGAACTAAACAGACGCAAGCAAGGAAAACAAATTTAGCTGTGAAGCCCTGTCAGTGAACTTTCTTTTTTTTCACCAGAATAATATATGTGCTGTCACGCATCTGCAGTTTCACCATTAATTCAAACTTTTTGCCTGACTGAATTCATTGCATCATTAAAAAAAAAAAAAAAAAAAAAAAAGACAGATCATATAGGTGAAACAATATACATAGTTCATATATGGACTTCTATATAAAAAGCATAAATTACAGTATTGGTAAGCTACTTTCCAAATTATTTTAACCTTTCCAAATAAGATCACACTGTGGAACTCTTGTGCACGTTCAAAAGCCATAAAGGACAATATTTGGTTTTTAGTCAGCATCTACTACTTTTCAGATTTTCAAAATATTCCATACTGAAAAGTCATCTATGGTAGCTCTACAAGCAAATAATTCTCTGTGCTTTTAGAGGAGAAGTTCTTAGTGTTTGGCATACTTTTGTTGTTGTTGCATTCTGGGAAATGTGGTCTTTTGAAGTAAATTCTTTAAAGAAAGGTGTGAGAATATTTCAGGACTACATCATTCAGTCTTAAGGCACATCAAATTTTGGTGATACAGAAACAGATAAAGCAAATACAACTATTTTTTTTCCCCCCCTAGAACTATAGTGAATAATATACAGAACATTTACCAACATCTTATTTTCCTAAGAAGAGCCATCTATTCTTAGAGTTGGGTGGGTTGCCTCATAGGCCTGTTCTGTGACAAGCTGCTAGATGATGTGAATAAAGTAAATTTTGGGTAAAGTCCACCACAATTGTTTGAGAATTGTATTTCCTAAGAAAAGGTTTAAGAAGGCACTTGTATTTTGTTTGTAATCCATAATTTATAAATACGTAATCACAGGAGAGTCTCATGAACTAGTAGTACTACTAGGTCAGAGACAATGTCTTATCTCCAGGTCCAGAACTATTAGTGTCAATGAAATGAGTGATATGCTCCTTTTCACATTGACCTCTTAGCTTGTGTCTATATCTCCTCCAAGAATATTTCTTTTTCTTTGGTAATATATATTAAACTGCTTAAGATGCCTTCCTTGATTTCTCATTCTTCTGCTTCATGCTATCAGTTTTCTTTCTTAGGTGGTCATAAACCAAGAAATGACAAAATGGTCTCCTAGTTTTATGTTATTCCTGTAGTCTGCTGCTTAATAGTGTCTTAACTTGAATTTATTTTTACTTTCTGAATGTTTATTTCCCAAATGCCTTAGGAAAATTTTTTTCTTACTGTCTGGGTGAAGAATTTTGAATGGAAAATGTGTTTGCTTTAATGACTGAGATTCATGAAATATGCTTTCCTCAAATCCTGGTTCTGCAAATCCATGCACACCCCCACACCCCCTCCCCGCCATTTTCAATGTACTGTCTTGGCCACATTTCTTACTAGACCTGTTACATATACGTTTATGTCCATGGCTTGAGCTCAGGCAGGAGAAAGACTACTCTCCCTCCTGTCGGACCTCAGACAATGTCATTGTACGGCAATGACAGAAGTGGGACCTCTGAGATTTGCCAAAAGAAGAAATCTTACCCTTGGCAAGTTGTCATCTTTACAAACTCTGTTACATTTTGACAAATCTTGGCTAAATCTGCAAGTTCTCTGGTATGAAATACTATCTAAATTAGTCTGGCAGGTACAACAGATGTGTTCATCAGAATTTCTTATTTTTCTGTCGTAAATTTAAACAAAGTAGTGTGAGATGTTGAAGTGAAATACACCTATTTGAAATTCACAAAAGGTGGATTAAATCTTTGATTCTATCAGCAAGTAAAAGAAGATATTTAACCTTCTGCATGTCAATTCTTCATCTGCCTGACTTGTTCTAAGTATTTTACCTTGTTTGGTCCTCCCATTATGTACTTTTGCTGGCATCTATGTTACATAATACTCCTAGATAAAACTCCTAGGACTTGATTGAGTTTTATCTGCTGCTTACCATTCTGTAGTTTACAACAAAACTAGTAAAACCTTGTAAAATGTTCATAAGAGTAACAAATACTGAATAACTGCAAAAATCCCCTTGATCTCAGTGGCAAGATATATGGGGTCAATATACACTTCAATAATAAATAAGTACTTGTCTAACCTAAATCTATTTAAATAATAGTAGGTGAACTAAACTTTAATGTCTGGGGTGACATTCTATTGCTTTTGAATATTTTCCTGTATTTTTTTTAATTATTAATATTGGTTTGAATGCTTAGACCAGAATTTAAATTAAGCATTTTCACCATTGTAGAAAAAAACAGTGGAGAGACATATTATTATGTGAAAGTCATAATTTTGAGACAAAAGGAAATAATACCTAGCATTATAATTGGTCTTCTATCAGTCATCTGGATGATTGGGGCCAAACCTTTTTTGTAGCTATGCAAAGCATAGCAGATAGCTCTTTCTGATTTCACATCACCTCACAAAGTACAGCATAACCTTCTTAACCAACGCTTTGCTAATCCCCATTCTTTGTGATTCTGCATAAAAAATTTGGCAGTGTTTCCACTTCCACTGAGCAAAGACTTAAGATTAGGGAAAAGTGCTGAGAGAATGATTCATGTACTTCTGGGATGTCATTATTTATAGAATATGTACTTAGTAGGATAAAGTACAATATTACATAGCTGACATATGTGACATACATCCTTATTTTCTCTTCTGCTTTCATCCTGATAAATTCCTAAGCCTAGTTCAATATACAGACAATTCAGTAGGTATTGAAGTTGTGCAACTTTATCACAGAGCAATCTTCCTTCCTCATTGCAGAACCTATGCATAAACTGGTCATCAAAGTTTTGGAGTTTATAGCTTTTTGCGCAGTTGTGGTACATGAGCTACATAGTCCATCTACTTAATCATAAATTACAGTCAAAATTATTCATGAGATTCTTCTTTTTATGTCCTACAGTAAAAGCTATTTCAAGACAATTGTGGGTAATTTGATTAAGAATCTCTGCTTGCAGTGATTTTTACTGAGAGGGATTTCATGCATACCATTTTCTTTGCCCTGCATACATTTTTGGATGTTAGAAATGGTTGTGTTTAGAACTTCAAAATTCCATTTCAGGATGGGATTATCTTTAATTCTGAGAACTTATTGGGGCTTTTATTTAAAATTAAAAGGCACAGCTGAATACTACGTAGTTTTAAATTACTCAACCATTTCAATTTAGAGAACAGTCCCTTACTATAGAGATACATATATTTGAAAGTGATGTCAGATCATAATTTTCATAGTCCCTGTATGGTTCACCTAGTTTCATAGACCCTTGGTCCACCTACTGCTTCATGCATTTTTAACTGTACAAATGCACTGTGGAATGGTATCCTGGATTTCAGACACTAACTAGAATTTAGGCTCAGAACACTGCCACGTTGTATGTTTTGGATGGGGGAAAGCAAGGTGCTATGAAGACAGAATTATCTAAATGTCATAAAATGTGAGCATTTCTATTTCTTTTAGTCAAAAGCAATTAATATTGTTTTTTAAAATCGGCTACCAAATAAAAACATATATCAGTTCACTATTTACAAAAAAACCCCAAACAAACAAACTAAAAATAATAATTAAATAAATAAATAAATAAATAAAAACCACAAAGAAAAAGTTGCAACTCAAATCACTGCAAAATGGTGGTCTCAATATTATGAGGTGGTCTTTTGTCATTATGGATGTGTACAACAGAGTACTGAACTCTTCCAAAGTTCCTGAATCCGATGAAACAAGCAAGCAAGGTCATGATGCCATGAGAGAAACTCTAGACACATCAACATTCAAAGTTGCAGCATTGCAGTGCTAATAAGCATCTGGACAGAAGTTACTTCATATATAGGCATGTAATTGACAAAAAGGTACTTGACACCATTTCTCTAATAGGGTGGAATATCTCAACACTAAAGATAAAATTGAGAAAGGAAATAGAATTATTTGTGGATGCTTAAGAACATTCTTTTAAGCTATTAGATTTAACTTATTGAAAATTAATAAAATTTAGAACCTAATATAATTACTATTACATTCTCAACAAATCATGCAGGCTTACTTGTTAATTGTGGTTAGGGATCTGTGGTCTTGTCTTCAAAATGGGAGCAAAGGCTGTCATACTTTATGTCAAAATAATGTATACATATCCTACAGAAATTAAATGTGCAGTTACTAATGATCATGTGGTCACCCTTAAAATAAATACAGTTAATTGTATTTCTTTTTTTTCAGAACAAATGAAAAATATGCAAATTACACTTGAATTCAAACTTTTCTCATGTTAGGAAATTGCTTAGTTATGTTTCTTTTATGCCGGGTTCATGAACTTCATAAGATTTGCCTTACCAGCTCTCCAAGATAACAAGAACAGACTGTACAAAGGTCATGTATGGCTGATCAAATTAAAATCTATATAACACTGACCCAGATTTTCTAAAATAGTTTCTAAATGAATCATAAATATTTGCTGAGAAACTAGGTGTTTCTGTTATTATTTTTTACTTTAAAAAATTGTCTCATTAAATGAATTGCTAGTCTTTTCAGGAAGAAGACATAACTTCCCCTTTCATTTGGAATCCTGTAGTAAGGGACATGTAATTGCAATCTTACGTGAGAATGCTCATGTAGCATTTGTTTGACATTTGTATTCTCTTCTAAGATTCTGGGTAAATATATGATGTTTCTATGATAAAATCTAGCACTATGATAGCTCTTTGTCATTTGAGAATTTCTTTCCCTAATGTTTAAAGAGAATATTGGTGTTGAAATTTAAGTTAAGCACATTTTATTTTTTTCTTGTCCTCTCTCAGAAATCAGAATGTCTTTTTATAACATCCTTATTGTTATTTTCTGACAATTTGTTCTTCCCTGAGTTATCTTTTCTTGAGTCTAAGCATACTGTTTTATTGCCACCTTCACTTTCCGAACTTTTAATCACTCTCTGTCATTCAAAGTTGTGAACTCTATACTTTGTTCTCTTTTTGAAGTGAGACAAAACTGTTGAAGCTGCTCCTTTAAGAGTGTAAAATAAATAGTGTAAAATAAACAGTGTAAACTAATTGCTGATTTTACATCTAATGCTGCTAATAACGTAATTCAAGTCTGCATTTGCTTTCTTGTTATCTGTTCTGAAGTATAATCTGTTATCCAAGATATTGGAGTCAAGATAGTTATCCTCTATTTTCTACTGTCTCTTCACAACTCATTATTTGTCTCTATTAAAGCCTTTATATATCTTTATTCAACTATATAATTGATGCCAGTCTAATTTTTTTTCAATTTGTCATGCTCTTGTTATAATTCCTTTCCTGAAATATACTTAATGTTTCATTTCCCAAGCTTTAAATAACTCTTAAATTTCATTAGCTTACTGCCTTTTTTTTTCATTTCTCCAGTCTAAGCCGTTATTTGAATCCCAAGAACCCTTGACTAGGATTTTCAAGCCCCAATTCAAAACTTAACAACCCAACATGGCTTCAGATATTAATGATGTTTCACCTGGACTGATATTTTGACCATTGCACTTTTCCATTAAGTGGTTTAACTAATCTTCACATATTTCTAAAAGTTGTTTCAGGTAATTACTAAAATGTCCTGAGTGATTAATATGGTAACTGTAATCTACTAAAGGTATTAGG
The DNA here is from genome assembly GCA_035583185.1 of Anabacerthia variegaticeps. Taxonomy (NCBI): domain Eukaryota; kingdom Metazoa; phylum Chordata; class Aves; order Passeriformes; family Furnariidae; genus Anabacerthia; species Anabacerthia variegaticeps. The sequence goes on along the minus strand of JAWWEW010000112.1, from coordinate 10,610,243 downwards.
TGAATTGCTGGATATAGATGGAGAAACAATATGGTGTAATACATATCTATTGTGCTGCCTTTGTCTATAGACCATGCTCATTACCTGCTCAAAGACCTGGAGAAAGACCATTATGGTTGCACTGGGATGGTAAAGTCTGTCCTATCTAGTTCCCCATTCCCCACACCCTTCTGGCACTGGGTTGTGGATTTCATTGTTACCTGGGACTGAAAGGGCACTGGAGATCCAGGATATCTCCCCTGTGACCAGCAGTCATTCTTGCATATGTTATTCCCCAGCACTGTTATAGACATTTCAAGATGCATAGTTAGAGATTTTTTGCTTCTCACAAGCTTCATATGAGAATTGCTTCAACTGGTCATTGTGGTTCTGCACCCACCTTTACAAAGCCCCTACTTTATATTACAAAAGTTCTAGAAAGTGAAGCATCTAGAGAGCCATGGCTCATTGCGTTCAGGAAGGACACAAGCCCTTGTTTTCCACAGTAGATGAAAAAGCATGCCGTCCTCTGTGTCCCCTTTTTGGCCCTTTTCAGACAACACAGGATAAAAGCAATTGTGTAGGCTAATCTTTATGCATGTTTTCAATGCTTACTTAGCGTATCTCTGAAAAGCAATCTTACTGACAGTGAGAACATCTTCAAGCAACTTTGCTTCCCAGAGTGCCCATTCATTACAGCTGCAAAGCTACCAGGAGAGGAACACAGCTGTTTCTGCTCTCCTTTCTTCTGAAGCTTTGCTGACAGTGGAAAGAGCTGATGCTGTTACAAGGAGAGGCAATAATGTCAATGGGCTTACTCTTTGAATTGCGGCATGAGGGTCTCCTTCCGCGTCCAGATCATGAGAAAAACCAGATCAGACCATAATATCTTATCAGACCTGGTATAGATAACTTTTGTTGGTGGTCTCCTAGTTTTTGGGAGGAGTTTGTGGCATTTCGACACTTTTTTCAGATTTCCCCTCCATCCTTCATCCACAAAGACTGGGAGACTTTACTGATCCCTCTTGGTAAAGCTTCAGAGTCTTCCCCTCTTTATGATATGTCTTATTAATGAAACACGTTACTAAAGTTACACAAGTCAACTGGTAAGCAAAACACTCTGCTTTATCTTCTGCTTCTTCTCCTACAATTTATTTTGGTTTCTTTAAGGGGTTTTTTTTCTTCTTAAGATTATGTTAAATACATTAGGATGACTCTACCCTGCAGAATGAGACATAAAAAACCCACACCAGATACTGTCTTGGCTGCTAATTTTTCCATTCTGTGTATGAATCTCCAACATGCCAATATAAGTCTGAATTGTGAGGCAGAAGACAAGTGAAAAAACGTGCTGTGGGACTCAAGCAGCTGAAAGAAGAAGAGAAGCACAGCTTAGTTAAAATACACTTTGTTCAGGTGTATTTGTTGTTAAACTGAAGTGACAGCTGGTCGGGCTGTTAACATGTAAACCAGTTAGGCAGAGAAGAGAAAAAAAGTCTAGGCTAGAAGTAAAAGTCATTCTGGATTGCTGCCTCTTTGAAGTAAAATAACAACAAAGATAATCAGAAAAACAAGAAAAAGGAGGCAAGGGTGTTGTGTTTTCTTTTTAATTGTTTGTTTGTTGGGTTTTTTTTTGTAAGTCACCTGATATACCACTAAGAAAATTTAAACTTACTGGGTAGAATTATTCTTCATACTAAACGGATGAGCCAAAAAGTTTACAAGGAATTCCAAATAAAGGAATTTTGCCAAAAGATTTGGCAAGCAAATAACAAAAGGATTTAAGCATAATACAGTGAAAAAGTTTACACATGTGAAACCTGGGCTGGTCATTTTTACAATATTACAGTGATGGCTCCAGAAGTTTGACAACACTTAAGGAAAAATCAAAAAATCAATACAGCTATTGGTAACAAGCCTTTTGAGATCAAAGTAGCATAAAGATGAATTTTAGTTTGCTGTATTACTGTATTCCTATAGTATTTCTTGGTTATTTCCATGTTAGTGTCATATGGCTTTTAGATTTTTGGGAGCTAAGATTTTTGCTTTACTGCTACTTAGAACAACAAGACAATTTGAGCACAAGCTAGTTGTAGACTAAACTTCTACTCCATTTTAGTCAGATTTTTAGGATCTAACTCATTAGAAAAACTCAATCTAAGCTGGTTTTAGTATATTCTTTTTCCCTGTTAATTTCATAATCAGCTCTAACTGCTACCTAGTTTTTGTGAGTCTTTCTACTCTCTCCACAGTAAGAAGTTGTATCAATAACTACCTTGCATTAATTACAAATATAATTCTTTGTATAATAGCTAGAAATGTTGCCAAACTACTAGCATCACTGAAATGCTTTGAAAATGACAGAATTCACAGGTAATAGGGAGTGCTCTTACACATCTTTCTTAGTATATGTACAAAAAGACCATCATTGTTATTTCAGGTTTTGAGTTCAAATAACAACTGGGAATAAGAATATCTTTGCAGACCTGCTTTCTGCCTACAGTTTTGGATGATTAGTATTTTCCATCACTCATGTAAGTTTTCTATTCATTTTATTAGAAGAAATGACCTGGTTCTTTAATCAATAGTGTAAGAAACCCTTACATTAGTAAAGAACTAAGTAAGCATTATCCATCTCTTCTGTACATACCATAAAAAAAAAGTAGGAATATTAATCAGTTAAATGTTGTTAACATAATTAGCAAGCATTATTACTAAGACCTCTAATTGGTTATGGACCAAGTCAGGCCTTCTGTAAAGAAAGAAATAATTTTTTTGTATCTCTAGTTAGCAGCTTAAGCAACAATGCTTTCTTGCTCTATTTAATTTTCTCTAAATATTTTTTTTTCAGCTTTTTGTGTACTACAGTAAACTATGCTTATTGGAATTTTTCCTAGAAATAAAATTTCACCTCCTATTATTTGCAAGAACCAAGCATATAAAATGAATATAACCTAGTTTTAGCAAACTTATCACCAGAAACCATTTATAGCCACCATATTTTGTGATATAATCAATTTTTAAACGCTATTGGGACAGTGAGGGTGAGGTTAATTAGATACACTCTTTTAATACGCTAACATTGTTTGAGCCCATATATTCTTATAACAGTAATGTTAGCATGACACAAGCACAAGAAGATTGAATTCTCTTTCTATATATGATGCACCCCAGTGGGAGACCTCTGTCTGCATATGTCTGGGGCAGAATTTGGCTATAAAGCTATTCCAGAACACTGTTCAATAATTACACTCGTATATGTTTTCACTAGGTTGGAGTTCATCACTCTACAGAGCATAAGAAACAGAACTACAACAGGCATACAGAAGCACTGAATCTCTCTCTCTGTGATTGATTTTATCTCTGTTTTGTTCCTGTTCAGTGGCTAGTGAGAATAACAATTTTAGACAGTTCAACTTTTGTGCATTAAAATTTTAATCTCAGATGAACTTTTACAGCTCTCATCTACAAAGCAGTCAATCTGAAGGTCTGATATAGAAAGAAAAAAGTAATTATTGTAAGAACTTGAGCCAGAGAAATGAAAATATTTCACTGAAAGAAGACAGTAAGCGAAGGGCAGGACTGGGATGAGAAATCAGGTTGGTTTCTCAGTGCAACAGATTTCACTTCAGTTTGGATTGAGAATAGTTTTGGGTTTGGTTTTGCTTATTTTCTTCATGAATCTTAGTGAGACTTTTTATTGTTTTAGAAATGTGTATATTTTTATTTACTGAATTTCAAATATCAGGTAATTTCATATTTATGTGTATTAGACAAGAAATGCTCCTACAAACGTAGTAGAGGTCAACTGGTATGCCCCACCCAGGCCTAAACCCCCTTTTTTTGCAGTAGGATATTTCAGTAAACTGAGATTCTGAGAATAACCTGTTTTGGGCAGCAGTATAGAGTCATTGAATAATTCCCTTCTTCTAAGACCTCTAAAGTACATTCATATATCCTGGAAAAAAGGTATGTTTCTCCTATGAGCAATAGTTTTCTCTCTGACAACATGGTTCCACTAATTTCAAATTAGTTGCTCTGGTTTCAGAACGTAGTGGAATTATACTTAAGATTTTGGGAGGGATACATCATGGAAAATAAATCTTTTTAATGTTCTTTTACCACTGTTCACGAAATATGCTGCCCTTATTAAACATTTAACCATCAATAAGGTGTATTGAAGGAATCTGGAGCAATGTAAGCACAAAAAAATCTCAAAATAATTGCTGCAGTAATAGACTCCACATCAAGTGACGTGAGATGAAAAGCACAGATGGTATTTAATAAAGAATATGATTTTTTTTTTCAGGTGTTCTAAACGCAGTACTTTAATGGTTAGCACTTGTTCAAAGCTGGCCTAGACATACCCTGAAACAGAAATGAGAAGCCTAAATTACTTTGTGTGAAAAATTTCTGTTGGAAAAAATGAAGATATTTCTGTCGGCCTTGCAGGCACTTCAGCGTATGAGAATCTGAATCAAAATGTTCTTACTACCCAGTAGCCTTGTCTAAAGTAAATCATGTTATCAGTTGTATGTTTAGTGAAATTGTGGTTTTAAACAACTTAAGAGAAAGACTTATTATTTTAGTTCAAAATGTTCGGGTGCAGTATAATAGAACTTTGTTGATCAAGAGCAATTCCTACTAACCTTACCAATGATTAAAGCTGACATTTGATTTATTTATTTTCCCAAATCCTATTAAATATTTTCTTGTCCCTGAAACATGCAAATTGTCCAGGAAGCTTAGAAAAGAGGCTGTTTCTGCACTGGGCTACTATTATTTAGAAATCTTACAAAGCCATTTTTGAAGAAAAATCATAAGGAAGCTTTTCTCTTACAAAATGTTATGACTTGAAGTGAAACTATGTTTCTCACCATCCATCTGCTTTTAATAAACAGTTTCGCTTCCTACAAAGATTATATATGAAAAATTATGAAAATTACAGTTCCATCACATTGGGAAGCTCTCCCCGAAAAATTAGGTTATTTATCATTTTCCTTTTAAAATGCCCTTTTCGTACAAAAGTGTCAAAGGAAAACATCTAGTGCAGCTGAAACATGTTCTTACTTTTTATCGTTTGTCTCATGAGGTATTGTGGATGATGAGATATTAGATCATGTCTTGTGAAAAGACATAATTTTCTTAACTAATAGTCTGGGAGTTGCCTTCAGTCTTGTCTGATCTGGCAGTGAGGAAAATGTTGTACTGGAGGTAGAGAATGCGTGCATAAGCTCGACTTTTGCAGTGCTTGAGTTCATCTGGGAATAGCAGGGAAAGTGAAAGAAGCATTGTGACTGTGGTACACAAAACCCAAGACTATTTCTTAACACTGTCAAATCTTTTTAAGGCTTTAATGTGCTGATAAGGCCAGTGAAAAACTCATTTTGGCTACTGAAGAGTCACATCCAGTACCTCCCACCCAGTCCTGGCATCATGTAATACGTTCACTTGTGGGAATTGTCACATCCAACAGGCTTTCTGCCTCCTTGTCTCTGTAAGCCCTTGGTCTTCTCATGAACCTAGGTGGACTGTATTCTTCTGTCACCAGAAGCCAAAGGAAGGGAAAGGTCAGAACATCATGGATTTCATTCAAAAGTAACAAAAGTACCCAAGGGAAAATATCACTAAGCATTTACAGAAAGATAGGCATTACTTAAAGGTCTCTTTCCATAACATACTATGTCTATAAACACTTTGCCATGTCCATTCTTGAGCACAGATGAAAAATATGTTTTACAAAAATCCAGACTTATTGGACAAACAATTCAATAGATATGATTATATTTCAATAGTGCACATGAATACTATTTTCAGTAGCTGGATATTTTGCCCATTTCTATTCCCTTGACAGCTTAAACACAAGTTCTTTTGGCTATCTAAGTATGATCAGTGACACCTGATCTAGAAATCTTACATGACAGTTTGCATCAGAGTCTATATTCTGTCCCAGGGCCAGTTCTCTATAAATTGGTGACTAAAGAAGAAAATGTACATGAGTTTTCTATATCAAGGCTAATAGAAATGTAAAATAGAAGTATCTTTTGTTTCTCAGTCAAAGAAAAGTACAAAAGTAAAACAGGTTTGAAGAGGAAGGTGCCAGTTTAAATTACAAGTTGAAGAATTAATCCAAAAGACTTGAGTGTACTTAGGATTTCTCACTGAATTAACAATCAAATGTTCTTTTAATTCAGCCATCTCTTGGAGATTTTAAGCCATGCCTTATAGATAGAGGCTCTCTTTTCAGATGTTTCATCTCCATCTACCGTGCTTTTCTGACTGCTAGTTCTGATGGGCTCGTTGATGATTACAGATCAATTACTCATTGCTGATCATGTTTTCCTGTGGAATGACTCTACCAGACTACTGTCACTTCAGCTGAAGGCTTTATCTGGATTTCTTTTCCTAAAGAAGATAGCAAAAGCAAGGTTGAGATTAATCTTAGATGTTTATGAACCCTGGTCATAAACAGAACCTGGTGTTAGTGTGTGCCCAAATATTAGAAAAGCTCTCAACAGAGGATAAGAAGTATAAGAGAAGGACAAATGAACAAAGGCACAAGCAATCATAAAGCAATATATATTTGTAAGGCTTTTCTGCTAAGCTACTCTAAATAAATGTCGCATATAATCTCAGAGGATTCCGTTTTATTTTATACTTTATTGTTACTCCCAGTTATATCTTGAATGAGAAGGTTTTTGCAGGTTCTTGGTGATCAGCAGTTAATGACTATTCTTCATCTTTCCATTCCCTCCCCATCACTTTTTGTTTTCCTTGAAACTAAAAGCAAAATAAAGCTTTGGAAATAGATATGAATGAAAACACCATGCTATTGCAATGTCAAGCATCTAGGAGGATGGTCAAAACTGATGATATGAGGCACTTTGACATGAGAGAGAATTATTCCTCTACTTTGCAAATACTTTGATAGCAGAGAACAGCCATATGTAAATTGCAAATTCATGACTATGTGAATTGACACGTGCAGGTAACCAGGGTGGCCAACAAACCATGGCTGAAATGCAAAGAGTAGGTTTCTTTCATTACCTCACTGACTGAAGGCTCTCAGACACCTCTGGGCTGCAGGGGAAAACGAGTGGGAACACAGGCACTGCCATGCTTAGTCCAGTCCTAGCAGGTGCCAGGCCTGATGTTTGCACTCTTTTATCAAGAGCCCACGCACATATAGTGTACTGCCACGTTGTGATCTCCTTTGTGATTTCTGTTATCTCTGAGCTTTGATGTCTCTTCCAACAGGGAGTTCAAACATGTCTATGAGAGCTCCCCCAAGTTGCTGTAAACACATATATTATCTCTACACAGAAATTCTGCTTCTCAAAACAGAGGATAAACAGGAGTAGGTGTAATATATGGTTTGCCAGTTGCAAGGTCACTTCAGTAAATTTCTCCCCTTCTTTTCCCCAGTTTTTCGCTTTTAACCCTTTCCTGCCTACAATGATTGTAGATATTAATGTGAATTAGAATTTATACTGACTCAAGCAAGAAAACTGAATTTTGTGTAGTATATAGACTGCATTTATTTTGATTTATTTTCATGTTCAGGTTAGATTTTTGTGGGTGATTTACGGAGTCAACTGTTGAACTTAATGATCAGAAGGATTTTAAGCAATAAATATACCAGAGAAAGTGCAGTCTCCTTTGAGGACTTTCTGCAGCAAGAGGGAAAGATAACAACTTTTCCAATTATGCACCTTACTCTAATATTGGCTAATGGTGTAGTCTGTGTTAGAGACAAGGGACTTTGGTTCCTTCCTAGCTGAAAATGTCTGCAGTGTGGAGATCTACATTTCATTTGCTGACAGCCTCATCAGACAAGATAGTCTGCATGAAAATCATTTCCTACCGGATGGAGATGGCCATGAAATAACAACATAACACACAGCAGGATTAAATTTGCTTACTAGAAAATCTTGTAAGAAAAATGAGCAAATCATATGTACATATTAGTCTAACAACCAAGGGGACAGCACAATTCTTCATTGGAAAACCAATTGCCTGCCTCTTTCTTGTATGTCTTTATACCTTTCCTTGGGAGACCACACCAGTAGGACACGACATTTTTGAAATCTAGGCTGTTTTTAATGTAAGTTATATTACAGCTTATATCTCATCTTTATCAGGTTGTGTGTAAGGTTATTATTGTAAAACAAAATTCTGCCATCATCTCACACAGCGTGCCATATTCTTGACTGATTTACTGGCATTAGTAAGCGTTGCTGAACTCTAGAGCACTATAGTCAGAGACTGGGTCTCTACAAAAGCTCTAAAAAGCATGGCAGGTGCCAAGGGCACTTTTTAAACTTGCACTAATAGAAGAAAAATCTTTACAAATCTGAATGAGATGTCCAGGTTGTTTTGTTTCTTCCCCTCCTTTCTTCCTTATTTTGTACAAAGAGGTCTTATCATCTCATAAGAACTCACATAGCAGAGTAATGGTAATAAAAATAAATAAGGATTAGGATGGTCATTGTAGCTGAGAGAACATGCAAGAATTCTAACATCTGGTTGACATGTACTATATATCAAAAATAACATTGAGAGAAATTGAGATAGTCTTTATCATACAGAATTTGCATTACTTTTTTTTTCCCCCCCCACATTGAGAAAAAAGGAAGGATAGAAAATCCTTGCAGTTTCTCCCATTACAAAAATCACAGGCAGCCCTCTGATGATGTAAGTCTCTAAAATGGTTATAATTGTTGATAATTAAAATAATTTGCTAGTAATCTGCCAGTCAATTTCTAACAGTCAGCAATTGATTACTTCCTTTTAAAAAAACGGTGTAGTTGCTTTATTTTTTAGCTTTTTGTGTGCCATTCTGAAATAATTAGAAAGTATAAATTAAAATGTCACCATAAATATTAAAGTAAGATCATTTCAAAGATCAACGATATCATGTCAATAACCTGAATGGAAAAAATATTTCTTTAATAAAAAAATCCCACCAGAAATCTGGAAATAACCTAATCTTAATTTTTACTCATCTCTGACTCTCCAGTATTAATTTCCATTTGTATTTGCTTCTGTGCTTCTATGCTGGTGCTGCATTTTAATAATTTCTAACCTTTTTTTATACCTTTTAAAAAATTTATTTCTTATGTGCTAACATTACAGTCTTTCTGTAAACAAAATTTTTCAATGTGAGTTTTTATCTTCATTAACTTTACATGAATAAATCAAACCAGAAAAGCATTATTTTTAATAAAACCTCAAGACATGAAAAAAACCTTGCAAGGTCAGAGATAGTAATGAGTTGTCTTGCTAAGTGAAGTAGTAAAAGGTGAGGTGATATTCCAAAGAAACTACAGACTTGATTTTAGCAGTTTATTTGGGAAATAATATCTTAAAATCAGAACGTCTATCACTTCTAAGATTTTGTAGTCCATTCTTACATGAGTACTGTTGGAACAAGTTCAGATGAGGGCCACAAAAATGCTGCTGAACCTCTCCTGTGCTGGAGCACCTCTCCTATGAAGACAGGCTGAGAGAGCTGGGGTTGTTCAGCCTGGAGAAGGCCCTGGAAAGACCTTCTAGCAGCCTTCTAGTACTTGAAAGGGGCTTACAAGAAAGCTGTGGAGAGAGTTTTTACAAGGATATGGGGTAAAGATATAGATATAAGATAAGGGTTAGAAATAAGCAATAAAATCTTCACTACAAGAGTGGTGAAGCACGGGAACCTGTTGCCCAGAGGAGTTGTGGATGTCCCATCCTTCTAAATGTTCAAAGCCAGGTTAGATGGGGCTTTGACCAACCTGATCTAGTGAAAGGTGTCACTGCAGGGCATTGAAATTCGATGATCTTTAAGGTTACTTCTAACCCAGGCCATTCTATGATCCTATGATTCAATTATTCTATGATACTGGTTATTTTTATGTTGCTGTCATGTTAAGACTTGATCCTTGGAAATTCACTGTTTAAAAATGATGCGTTAAATTTCAAACACTCTGTATAAATTCTAACCAAAATGGTTGTAAACAATCTCCAAGACCTATCTCCAAAGCCCACATTACTTAAACTTTTAACTCATTTCTACAGAATGGGTCTTGATGTATTTTTGGAGGTGGTTAATAATCAAAAAATTCAGGAAGCACCTAAAGCTTTAAGCTGCCACAGCAGTGTCACCTGTGGCAATTTGTGTCTTAATTTACAGGGGTTTAGTGTCTAATGAAGTAAAGAAAAGTAAGGACAAATGAGACACTACTGTCTTCTGATATTGCAGAAGTACTTCAGGAAACACTTTTTGCTCTGACTTTGAATGCCTGTGTCTAAAGATGATCATCCAAATGCAAATAACATTGCAATCGCTGGATTTCAGTAATGTCTCTCACAGGAAAAGCGGGGTAAGAATGTGTGTATGTATATTCATATTCTTTCTCAGAATAGTCTTCAGCATCAAGCAAACCTTGGTGAAGCACTTCTTGAGCAAGAAGTGGTATTTTTTTAATGGCTATGACAAGAAGGTTATTCATAGGTCTATATGAATATGAAGACACGTAAAAATGTAAAGTGAAATTTAAAAGCTTGAACAATTTCTGTTTTTATAAGTGCTTTGAAGCCACAGCTGTGTGCATTTAAATGTGAGAGAACTTTTTAATGGTCCAATTAATAACAGAGAGTAGTGGGGCAGTTACAAAAATAGAATTCTAATTTAGGCAGAGTTGTAGCCTTCTCGCCAGGTTCTCTATCAAAGGTAGTTTTTTTCTTCTCTTTAAGTGAAACAGAATCAATCCTCAACCCAAGAGATTCTACTAAAGCATGTGCTTACAGATTTATACCAACTATCCCCATAATTTCTCTGAGCAGCCTCATCATGTATACCACTTGAGAAGCAGTTCCAAAATGTCTTCAACTTATATATTACTATTTGCCCTAATGGAATATAAAGCATTTTACAAATTACACTGCTTTTTTTGCTACTGAAATACAGCTGCCTCTGGAGATATAAAACCGTTCTTTTGCCAGCAAGTAACAAGACTTGGACAAGAACTAAGGACTGTGTTCAGTCTGCAATAAGAAAAGCAGAATACACACTAGGATGTAAATTTGGCTGGGTTATTTGGACTAATGCTCTACTAATAAGAAAAATGCTTTGAATTTTTTGGGTATCAGGTGGATAGGAGCACTTGTTTACAAGTACTTTCCAGCTATACTTCTGCAGAAAAGACTACCATGCTTTCTTGTCAATTTTTTTGTCCAAGAGAAGGTACTTTAGTCATGCTTGAATCCCTTTTGCTGGCTTCAGCAAAATTCGAAGTGAAGTTTGATTTATTTTTCTTTAAAAAAAACCAAAACACTAAGTAATTATATTTTAAAATAAAGTATGTAGCCTATAATTGCTAAAGGCAAATTTGTATACGTGAGAAATACATATTTATTGTTCTCATTTTTGGGTGACATCAGGTGAGACTGAGAACTCTTGGTTTCAGTTAAAAAATGTGGAATCTAAACCAAATAGATGGACTACTCTGTTGAAAACATAGTAGGAGAGAAGAAAATGTAATGCTGTGTACTAGAAACTGGTCAAGGAGTACTTTTAGGGCTTTTAAAGCACAAAATCTTAATTTAAATTTTAAAGCTATAACACAAATGAATGAAGTTCAATTAATAGACTATTTTAAAAGTCCTGTAATGACTCTGAATAAAATAGTTATCACAAAGTCACTATAGTCTCTTAATCAGTTCATTACATATGTTATAATGCTTATATATATTATATAATATAATATATTATATGCACATATATTATATAATTAATACTACCAACATTACATATTCTAATTAAAACATTTTTGTACTTTTTCACATTACTACTTTTTGAGGAAAAATCAGGAAAAAATCATGACTAAATCATATAAAAATCAGCATTTTTTGAAGAATAGAGAGCTGTGCATTTGATGTGTCCAGTTGCATAACTTCCTACTGACAGACTATGGTTTGATGTAGGATCTAAATTATGCAGGTGAGATTTTTTTATTTTCTTTTTCAAGTAGGCTTGGGTTTCCATCTATTTTCCACTGAATTTTGATTACGTTTTAGGTATTCACTCTGTATCTATCATGTCAGTTTCCAACTCATGTCTCAATTCTGCAAGAAGGTAACAGAAGCACTACACAGCTTTCGCCTACCACTGTTTTCCATGGTGTAAACTCAAGGAGGAAAAGAATAGATCAGTCTTTACATAACAGATCCATTTTCAGTGGACTAGTGAATCACCATTTTTCTTATCCCTGTCAGAGAAAAAAAAACTGTTTAATGGGGTGTGGTGTCAAATCTGACTTTGGGTTTCGGTTATTGTTAAGGTGTTGAGAACAGCCATATCACTTTGCACCACTTTCGTTTTCATGAATATTCTTTGTTTGAAGGAAAACTTATATGCATGTTTAAAAATAAGAATTTTATGCATAGAAACTTGAAAATCAGTTTACATATACCATCCCACTGAGCAAGATGTCATTACTGCCTTCTCATAAAGATACACGCTGAGCTATTTACAGGATGAACCAAAGTAATTAGCTCTATCTGTTGTAATTAGGAGTCAGTCAGTATGTCATCTGGGATAATTATGTTGTAATACAGATAATTTTCTTGAATAGTAGATATTGCATAGAATTATTTGTCTACTAGTATGGTGATACTTCTCCAGATAAAAACTTCAGTGATAACTGGGAAAAGAAGATACTGTAATCACTTAAAAAAACTTCATCAAATTGATTGAATGTCAACATTTTTCTATTATTCATATGATTGCAATGATTCTATCTTTGTTTTATGTTTTTTTGGTTTTGTTATAGAAACAGTCTAACTGTTTAAGCAAGAAGAAGAATCAAAATTCATGTCTTGGTAGAACTTGAATGAAGTCACCAGAAGTGACAAAACAGCTTGACTATTTTGCAATTCCTTCTTTCCGGTATGTGATTTCTAGATATACTTTGTTTATTTTAGTACTAGGGGAAATTATTAAGGAAAAATCAATTGGAAAATGCAAATTGTTTGCATAGCAATAAAAATTAACAATATTCATAGGTTCTTATTGGTAGACTGATGCACTTTTTGCATGTAATATGACTTGATTAGGTCTCTCATACATTAAAATATTTATTTTCATGACAATTAGACAAATATTTTCAAAATCACTACCCTTTTTTTTCAAAATTTCTAGTTTTGAACTCAGGCTCACCTGAGTACTAGGGTTGGGGTTGGGAGAGAAACAAGTGCTTGAGCTGTAGTGGGAGTGGGACTAGAAAGGGACTTCATGAGGAGACTGTGGGCTCAAAGGATTGTCTTTTGAGAATTTTCTCATCTGTGGGGTTCCTTGTGGTCTTTGACTCAGGCTCAGTCTACTAATGGAGTTAATGCAGAAATAGTTCTGCTTTTAATTATTTGGGCTGTCAAGCCTCTGGCTGATGGTGGCAGCTTAATTTGGAACATGGTTTATTTTCATGGAGGCTCTCCTGGGCTACTCTGAATTGGGAGTTTCTGGTTCCAAAGCCAAAAGGCTCTTCTTCCTGCCAGAACTCAGAACTTTAAATTAAACATTTATGGGTTGGTTTCCAATTGGTGCAGACAGACACCTGTTGTAGAATTCAACACTGGAAAAAAAAGACAATTATTGCAGCAGCAGGGTGTCGCAGAGCAGCTGAATTAGATGCCTGTGTCTGTGGCAAAAATGAGGCACTTACAGGGTGATAGAGGAAACTCAAGGTCTGGAAAAGAAAATTGCAAGGTCTACTCTTCATACACAGTGAGTACATGACACCCCAAGCTAAAAGTTAAGTACCCTTTTGAACTCCTGAATGTTCAGGAGATCTGCAACCAGGTACTTAGCAAAGGAGGAGGCTTTTTTTTTTTTTTTTTTTTTTTTTTTTTAATAGTCAAGCAATGCCCAGTATACAGTGGCACAAAATGGGACACTCTGTTTATGAACTGGCCTCCAGTTAGAAAACCATGAATCTTCATCCCAGTTCCTATATCACAAGTAGACAGCATAACTATCAGACTGGCACAAACAGTGAAGATCCAAAAGGCTGGACTAAACCAGACAAGATGTACATCTCTCCCTTTAGGCAGAGTTCGAACAGGAAAGAAGATGAACTTATCACTCCATTTGTCTCTATGCATTTTTATAATTTCAGTATAATTTTAAGTATCCTTCCCCTATAGCCTGGACATTGTGTTACACCTCTGGTAAGTGGTACTCCTGTAGTAAGAGAAGTTTGGATCCAAAGCCGTTAAGCTTTGGATACCAAACACTTCTCCAAAAGTCTATTATGAAAAAAAGGTGAGAAACCTTCTCCATTTTGTCAGTCATGGTTTGCAAAAAATTGCTTATACTGCATGTCTTATGGGAAATTAGCATTTAGGTGTGTCCCTGAACAAGACTGAATTGACACAAATTTTAGAACCAGAGCAGGCTGCTGTTGAACATTCTTTAACCACACAATATGCCCACTGAGTATGGCAGTGCCAGTTCCCTCTGTATCTAAAACAGTGATATCATATGATTTTTAGCAAAGGCACTAGTGGATAAGTTAAATTTGAAAAATTCTGTACAACTGAATGAAGTTCTAATAAACAATCTTTATGATGAGGAACTCAGCTAGGAATAGTAGAGCATTAAAAAGCACGCTAAGTCCCTAATAGAAAGGTAATCCTGTCCCTAAGTGGATTTGGTTTTGTTTGTTTGTTTGTTTGTTGTTGTTTTTTGTTTGTTTTGAGGAAAAAGTTTTAAAGAATCTTTTCTATTAACAAAAAGGCACATACGGTGGGGAATTTTATCTGTGTCTTCTAGAATAGGATTTTTACAATGTGATGTCAATGTACACACAGGCATATAGCCCATAGGCCTGCTTTTAGCTCTTAAATGGACTTTTGTAAGAGCAGGGGGAAACCAAATTATGTTTAAAGACTACATACATTAGGTTATAAATCACCTAGTATCCTTCTTATACTGTTTAGGTGATAGATTTTATGAATAAGCTGCTCTCACTTTGGTCTAAAAAGAGCTGGTAAAAATTTTGGTTAGAAAAACAAAAGCAGGGAGATTATATGGAACTTACTGTAAGTCTGACAGATGTTTCCCAGTTATTCAGCTATATTCTGTCACCCTAACTGGAATGTTTTTTTATGTTAGCCTTGAATTTTTCTCTGCGCACCCAAGCAGAATGTCCAGTAAAATTGTAGCCTTCAAGAGAGTGGACTCAACTTTATCACATCACTTGTGCTTACATGGTCTCTGAGGAAATTTAATGATGACCTTGTCTGGATTTCTTTTGGGTCGCTTTGTGACAAAACAAATTCAAACTTATTTAGGATTCTCATGAAGAACTGCACCACATACTGTTATTGTTTTCTTTCCCTCACCTTCAAATGTGCTGCTTGATACTGATTAATTGCCTCTCCTTTCTCTTTGCCAGGTGCATTTGCCAGGTCTCATCTCTGATAACAGACACCACTATCTGTCTTTTTACATTTTTTATGTTACCGAATTAACTGTTTCTGTTCTACACCCCTCACAGCCGAAATGATGACTCAGAATTCAACAGAGTCTGTGCTGCATATGTGATTGAGGAGCTGGGCATATGGCCATAAGGGCTCATTAAGATAATTTTGCTCTAGAATCTGCCACTTCTCGCCCCACAGCAGTGGGACTAACTTAATGAAATAAGACAAAAACGTTGTATTAATACGGGCAGTGTGAGGCTCAACCTTACAAAACACAGTGAAATTGTAGCTGCATTGGCATAATTCCAATCCTCAAGCAATCCACCACAAGCATTTGTTACAGCGCATGCACAATATTTTTCCTTTCACCTGCTTCCTTCAGCATTATGCTCAAAGGTAGAAAGTGGGTGTGAAATTGATTCCTGTCAACTTTTAGTGTTTCTGGGTGGAAAAAAAATCTAAAATATTTATTAAATATTTGCTATTTATTTTGAATTACTGAATAATGCTCATTACTCTGAATCTACATAATATGAATAACAATAAAAATTAATCTTCAAATTTGTTATCAAAATGTCAAGATCCCTTTTTTCACATTTCCCTCCTTGTTAGCAAATAAGTGATGCAACTTCGTAAAAAAATAAATTAATCTGTGGCGATAGACTGCAATGGACACAAAGGAAAGTAATCTGTATAAATAATCTTGTATAAACAAATCCTATCTTTAGCACGTCCTGATGGGGTTTTCCCTCCTATTTGCTCCTTTTCCTTATTTAAGTGAAGACAATGAACTATGTAATTGAAAACAATCACTGTAAAAGATGTGATTTCCCCCCCACTTTATGTGGTTTCATTTATTGTATAACTGGCACCAATTTCTCCATTAATTTATGACTCTAAATCTGTTGATCTTGATGAAGTTATTGATTGACAAAGGTTTTTTCAGGTGTCGAATTTAGTGTCACTAATAGACTGGCACTTGATAAACATATTTTTTCCCTTTCCTTTTGTGATATGTTTAGTAGTCTAAAAAGAAAAGTCCTGATCCCTGAAATAATTATATTTCATACATATTCTATCCTGAAAAGCGGAACTAGAAATACCCTGTTTATCCTTTGAACAACTTCTAGAAAAAATCTACCCCATTTACAGAGAAGTAGGTGCCAGTTATTTGTAAACGTGATGCCTGGGAATTGGGCTGCAGTCTGAATTCAGGCTCAGGAACTAAAGATATTTTGCCACAGAAACTTAAAGTGGCATCTCAGTACTTCAGTACCCACTTGTGGAAACTCCTGTAAGACTTGTATGCCTAATACATTTAAACTGTTTGAAAACCATCAGGCTGTAATAATTATACTAATGATTTGGGAATGAAAGTAACTTTCACCCCAAGATACATTTTCTATTCAGTGCTAACAGAAATAATATTTAATAACTTCAGCCAGGTCACTGGGGCCAAAATAAAATAAAAAAAAAACAAAAACAAAAAAACAAAAAAAAAAAAACCCACCAACATTACTTTGATGAACAAGTTTGGGGGGGGGAGGGTGTTTGTTTGTTTAGGGTTTTTTGGGGGGGTGGAGGGGTTGGTTTTGGAAGTGTTATTTCTTTGTTTGTTTTGTTTTGTTAAATTGTTTTGTGGTTTTTTTTTTCCTTTTTAATAGGTCCCTACCACTGGAATTATTAATTTAAAGGTGGGTTGGTGATATTTCCACTGAACGAGGGATCAAGGAAAAGTTATATTATCAAACTTTATAAGAATAGGATTTCGGGATAGTTCAAATATTATGGGGCTGATTCAAATATTTGTTGCTTTCTTGTTTCTTCTGGAAGAATGGAAAATTTGAACTCCTACCTGGTTAAAAAATAATCTTTCATTAAATGATACATTTTCTGAGTAGATCACTATGTGTCATCATTATTTCAACTGTGGTTACAACATTTAACCCTATGTATCCTAAGGCTTATTTGTATTCAGTGGAGTGAGGCTACAAAAAAATTGAGAATGAAATTTACCCCTTTCTGAGGTTGATAAAAATCTAAGCACCTTTTTTGACATTTCTTTCCAATTGTATGTGTGTTTCTCTTTACTTAATAAACTGTTAAAATTCTGTAGATGCTCTGGGGACTGTCAGACAGAGGGAGACAGACAATAGAGGAGGGAGGTGGTGTGTGCATGTGCATGCACATACAAAATATGGAAATATAAGAAGAGAGTAGAATGTCCTAACCAAGGAATTGCTTATGACCTTCTCTAAATTTTACAGATGAGTTTTTTTTAAAATTTGTCAAAAATTAAATACCAAAAATTACTGGTTTAGTGAAACCACTGCAAAGATTCAGAAAAATAAAACTTTCAGAAATGTTCCAGGGACACATTATTCAAAGTATGAGTAGTTGCCCTATGCCTTATTCTCTTTTATGGGTCTAAGTTGAATTGCATATACCATGATGCAGTATAGACTGGGAGTGCCACATGGCTCTGTCAAGAAGGATCTTGGCAATTTTTGGCCTGTAAAGAGAGTTTTGACCTTAGTTATCTCAATGGATGCCCCTGTGAGGCATAGGTAAACTGTTTCTTAACACAGTTAAGCCATACAGTTTATGGCCAAAGTTTTGGGGATCTGGTTTAATTTTTTTAATTTTTTTTTTCTGAAATGCTGAGGATTTTCAGCAACTCTGAAAAAAATATTTCCTTCCACTAGAAGGAGTGCCATCATTTTCCCTCAAAAGTAAAGGTACCTGTTATCTCATTAGGACTTGAGCATCTCTAGAAGCTATGCAAATCTATTCCTCGGCTACATATCCCCAAACAACAGGGAACTTCCAGTATTAAACCAGACCTTGCAGCTGCCTTCTTTTGAGAGTCTGAAACAAAAGTCTGGGCACAAAAAATTTACATTTGATTTACACAAATCAGAATTACATCTGTCTCTGATCTTTGGTAGTTGTCAGCAGGGTAACTTACTTGAAGTCTGACAGGGTGAGATTTAGATTAACTCAGGTTCTGAATCTTCTTGATATCTCTCCACTGCTGTTTCTCATTCCTGGATAGCTCTGATATCCCCTGAGGAATGCCAAAATCCAGTGGACCTTAGACAGAGACAGTCATGAAATCCACATATGAGGTTTTTCTCAGCATTTATAATTCTGAAGAAAAATTTTAGCCCAACAGTTTCTGACAAGACAATAGATAACATTAGAAATAATTAACATACTTTATTTGTTTAAATCAAAACTTTTCTAAGGAAAAGGAAGGTGTAGAAAATTCTTCTCTCCAGTAGAATTAATAACTATGACAACTGTACAAAAGCTGGGGCTGTTTTGGAGCAGAAATAAATAAAGATGCCTACAGAAGGAGAAACATTCAGACACTAAGGTAAAAGAATGAATAAACAAACTTTCCAGCACATTTTGAAGTACTCACATTTCTAACAGACATTTCCCAGCTATTCTCCAAGTTATATGACTAAGCAACCTGAATCTTGACTGCCCATCCATGCAGTGGCATGTTCAGTTTTATAAAACAATCAGAAAACAGTCCTAAGTCAGATGTACTAGCATAAGTAATGACATATAAAACCTGTTAATATACTAATTATTATAGAGCCTCAGACTGTGAAACTTTACATAGAGTTAATTATCACCATGTTAATGAGTGTAATGCTAAATACAGAGAGGGTAATTTCATTTGAGGAGATAGGTATTCATTATAGTGCTAAAATTAGAAGTGAATAACCTCCATTTTCCCAGTTCCTAACATCCACACTATTAATGTTAGCGATTACAGCGATTGCACTGCACTGTGAATGCAAATAATTACAAGCTGTTCATTAACAGATATTAGCTAAATCTCTCTTCCATTTTGTGTCAAGGTGTCTGAGAGTAGTGCCACTACTGTCTGTCATTTTTGTCCACAGGAATGATTCGGGTCTTTTCACCTAAATATTTGAGAAAAACACGAAGAGTAGAATCTTCACAGTTTCTTGCCCCCCTTCAATCTTTGATGCTTATGAACACCCATCAGACCTAGGAAAAAATAACAACCTGAATCTAGAAATATCTTATATTCAGCGGTCATGGGCCCGATGCTTTAAGTAATGTTTTCAGTACTCAAGAACCAGTTCACAAAATCAGCTCCAGCAGATTACAGGCAGTAGAGCCTCAGTATTGAGAAGGTAAAGCAACATTTCAAGGCAACACAAAGATAAACCTGACTTCATATTCATACACTGCCTGTTGAGCACCAAGCTTAATATTTAGCAAGGCAGTGTGACACAAGGCCAGAGCAAGGATAATGTGCCACCAATTTTGATGGTAAAGGCTGCATAAAAGGGTTGGGAGAGCGACAAAGGTGAGATCCCCACTGGGAGTGAGGACCGTGGGTGTCATAAAGGAAGGGAAAAAAGATTAGTTGTTTGAAAACATCTTTGTTTGTGATAAGGCTGGGTTTCTGGGATAAGGCTCTATCCACACCCAGGGTAAGTGCTAGGGCCAGGCAGCCTCTCATCAGCTTCCCTGCAAGTATTGCTCAGCTCTTGCTCAGCTTCTCTGCTCCATCTAGAGACTTGTTATTTTCTCAGATTGTTAATTCCCATGCTTTTTACCTTGTTTCACACACACTGTTTGGTACATGTATACTGCAAATCTAATTTTTGGTGACTGAAATGCACAGATGAATATGTTGTGTAAGTTTCTTCTCAGAAGACACTTTTTCAGCCTGTCAGCTGCTTTCGCTCATTACAAACTTTTATTTTTCATTATCATACATTTTGCAAACACTTGTACATTTCCACATTGGCTTGCATATCAGTATTCAGCTCTGGGGAGCCTTTCATGGAACTTTTTATGAATAAAGCTAACTGAGTTGTTCTACCTACCTTTACATATAACTTTCATTTGCTTATTGTTAGTAGGCAGATTCAGCCCTTTGTGCATTTTATTGCTTAATTTTGTTTCACACTTGAGACATTTAGGTAGTCTTTAAAACACCGATATTCTGCATGATGGTTTTCCCCTCCCAGGATGACTTATTACAATGAAAGTTTTTAGTCATAACTAGCACTTTCTAAGGCAGCTTTTGTTAGTTTTATTGCAGTCCTTTATATGATTACACAACCAATAATCTGTTACTGTCAATAAGTCATTTGCTTTCATAGATTTGAACTTATGACATATGAAATCAAACAACAGGTTTTGTTTGTTTTTCTTCCTCACTTATATACCCCATGCAGCTTGACTATGCTCACCTGGATGGTGGTACTTAAACCTGATCTTGACAGTAACTGAAATGTTATATGTATGACTTGCAAGGATTTTATTAATAATATTTCAGACCTGCTTTAAGTGTATGGAAGAAGGAACTCTAGGAATGGCTTAAATATGAACTACAAGTAGCAGGAAGAAAATCCTATGTGATGAGACTAAATTGCAAGGAGCTATTGACTCCCTTGAAAGCAGTGAGGTCCTGTAGAGAGACATTGGAAAATTAGAGGAATAAGCAATCAGTCATATCAAGCTGAGCAAAGACAAGGGCTGGATTCTGCACCTGGGATAGGGCAACCCCAGATGTATGTACAACCTGGGGCATTAGATGCTTGAATGCAATGCCATGGAAAGGGTCCTCAGGGTTCTGGTCAATGGCGAGTTGAATATGAGTCAGCAGTGCCCTGGTAGCCAGGAGGGTCAACCATGTCCTGGGGCTGTCAGGCAAAGCATCACCAGCTGGTCGAGGGAGGGGATTGTCCTGCTCTGCTCTGCATTGGTGTGGACTCACCTTGAATATTGTGTGCAGTTTTGGGCACCACAATATACAAAAGATATTAAGCTGTTGGAGACCACCCCAAGGAGAACTATGAGGATAGTGGAGAGCATAGTGGGGAGCCATATGAAGAGCAGCTGAGGTCTTTTAACACTGTCTCCCATGGCAAACTCCTGGAAAAACTGGCAGCTCGTGGCTTGGACAGGTGCGCTCTCTCCTGGGTTAAGAACTTGCTGGATAGCTGGGCCCAAAAAGCGGTGACAAACAGTGCTGCATCCAGTTGATGTTCAGTCACTAGAGGTGTTGGACAGGGATCAGTGTTGGGCTCAGTCCTCTTTAATATCTTTACCAATGATCTGGATGAGAGGATTGAAGGTACCATTAGCAAATTTGCAGATGACACCAAGTTGAGGGCAAGTGTTGATCTGCTGGAGGGTAGGAGGGCTCTGCAGAGGGACCTGGACAGGCTGGATAGGTGGGCTGAATCCAGTGGTATGGGGTTCAAAAAGGCCAAGGGCTGGGTCCTGCACTTTGGCCTCAACAAGCTCTTGGAGCACCACAGGCTGGGGACAGAGTGGCTGGAGAGAGACCAGGCAGAGCGGGACCTGGGCATTCTGACTGACAGGAAGCTGAACATGCGCCAGCAGTGTGCCCAGGTGGCCAAGAAGGCCAGTGCCATCCTGGCTTGTACCAGGAATATTGTGGCCAGTAGGATCATGGAAGTGATTCTTCCCCTGTGCTCGACACCGGTGACACAACACCTTGAGTACTGTGTCCAGATCTGGGTCCCTCAATTTAGGGAGGATACTGAGGTGCTGAAGTATGTTCAAAGAAGGGCAATGAGGCTGGTGAAGGTACTGGAGCACAGTTCCTATGAGGAATGGCTGAGGGAGCTGGACCTGTTCAGCCTGGAGAAGAGAAGGCTCAGGGGAGACCTTATTGCTCTCTACAACTGCCAGAAAGGAGGTTGTAGCCAGGTGCATATCAGCCTCTTCTCCCAGGCAACTGGCAGAGGGCACAGTCTCCACTCAGCTTAAGTCTCAGCTTAAATATTCTCAGCTTAAGTCTCTTTTGTTTCTCTCAATTTAGAAAGTTTGATATGGCTTCAGAATCAAAGAAGCAGAAAAAAACACAGCAAGGAGTACTGAAACTGACATTGGTTTTGTCACATTACTGTTTGCTGGAGAACATCATCATGTCCAATTCAAACCACCTTTCAGCCCAGCTCTACTCAGTTTAATTATTTAGGAACACGTGGTAGCATTATGAGAAAACGGGTACATAAATATTTCCTCCAGTGTCTTTGGCAGTTATGAGAAGTAAGCAAATGGTTGCTTATCCAAAAACAAGGATGGTGTTGCCTTGATATTAACACAGTATAAATGAAATGAACAGTTTATACCCTCTGAGAAATGGTGTTGCAACCTTTCCTCTCTGCACATATATTTTTTAATATATCAGTTGCAGTATATAAAAATATACCTCCTATGAAGATTTCATACAAGCATATGACATAACTTTTTTAAAAAACTTGGTTCTCACATTGAAACAGGAGACCATAATGCTTAACAAGCATTATTAACAAACTCTTTTCATGACTCCTCTCCAGCGCTGTACTCAGTTTGCCATGTTCAGCCCTCTTATGATAATCTCAATGAATAAAGCATACCCTGCTTTGAGGACATTGCTCCTGGATGAGTCTTATTACTGAACTGGCTTGAATACATTGGTAACAGTCATTCTTGTTTCTATAATGGTGGAACTCTAATGACAGACAGAGTTACTTAAAGATACGAAAAAGGAAGACAGATTGAGAAAACGAAGCTCATACATGCTCTAAGCACATCGAAACACTTGCATTTCTTTGTGAAATGCACGTACAAGGACATTAATGGAAATAATTTAGAAGAATGAACTATAGAACCAAATAGTTATGAAAGTAACTTTTTCTAGAAATCACTGCAATAACAAAGTTCACCGGTTGGGAAAGGAAATGTATTATATGTATCTGTGTTGAGTAATGGATAGTTTTCTGAAGGCTTCAGAGAGGACTCCCTGGTATTCAAAGTTTCAAATACTGATCAAAGTTATCTGTATTCCTAGCAGTACAGATGTGTGGCAACTTGAAATTACATCAAGCCCAAGTACACATACCCTGCTTTTTACCACAAGACTTTAAGGTGTGATGCAGATTGCTTTAATAAAATCTAACATTTTTCTGACTATTTTTGCTTCCAGTTTTCAATCACTGAGGGATATAGTATTACAGAGAGAAAGGAACTTAAGGCAATTCACTAAAAACCCAAAGCAGGTTTTGTTTCAGACAGGAATGAGAAAAAAAATCGTGTTCTGATAATGGAGAGGAGGCACCGAACATTTGTTTCTCTGCAGTACAGTATCAATGTGGGGAAGACAGAATTTCAGCTCTTAGGTCAAACAGCCTAATAACTGAAAGATCTGTTAAAGAACAGCACTGTTGCTAATGACTCAAGATATTACAGGCTAGGAAGTAAGTTCAGACAGGATCAGGTGCAGAGATGAACCACGAGAAAGGTTTAAGGAATGGAGACTATTTTGTAAGAGAAATCCAAGAGAGACGAGCTTGGGCAGCTGAGCACAGTGTTGACAGACGACGTAAGTCAGCTCTCCAAGGATGCATGTGGAGGGAAAGCAACAGAGAGAAAATAATGCTGAACTACTGTGCAATGTTGGTATAAAACAAAAAATTTGTAAAGTACTTATGAATACAGCAAGACTGTAAATCAGAAAGACTGTCCATTACCCAACCAGTTTTGCTCTTTTCTATCACAAAGAGCAAGCAGGGAATATGTCTAATCCTTCCAGCCAGTTCCTTCTGTGAATGTTTGCTAGCATTTAGTAACTAAGATCCCATCCCCTACTCTGGGCTCTTTTTTAGCATATTGGCACCACTACTTTCAATTTAAATAGCACAATATGGACAATTAAGCCATCTTTCTCCAGATTTGCATTGCAGTCCACAGTAGACAACAGGAATAAAAAGGAAGTGGTTGTTCTGTTGTATGATATTGTCATTAAGTCATTACAATCTTGAAAGATCCAAGGAAGAACCACATTCTATTGTATATAATGGGTCAGGGTGTTGCAGTCTAGCACTAGACTGAAGTTACAGATAAACACAGTGCAGGGTGATGCCACTATCAATGAACCACTTGTGGGAAAATATACAGTCTTTAGCATCATTCTAAAACCTGTCTCACACTTAAAAAAATTCCAGTTGGAGTAATCAGACTGGCCCACTGCCTAGACTGCCAAAGCACTAGAAAATAATTCATTATTTCTTTACACCATTAGTCTTACCAATAAATCTACAGGATGTTTTTTAATTAGAAGTAACATATTTCAGACAGATATTCAGAAAACATTTAAGGCTTTCATTATGTATGTGCAAGAAGCTGGTGCTTTTACCAACAGCGGCAAGTTGAACAGCTTACAGCAAAGCAGCACGGTAACAACACAGAGCTCTACAAAACACTTTGCTGCATGGAAATTTTAACACTTATAAGCAAACTACTTACAAGAAAAACACTAAAATCCTGATGGGGCAATACAAAGTGAAAAATAAAATGCTACGGAAAGAGCACAAATGTGAAAAATAAAGCTGTATTCTCTGAAGAAAGACTCAGTGTGTGTGTGTGCGCGCATCAATTGTTGAGTGATAGAATTTTAAAATGGTCCATCTCTGTCCTGCAAAATAAGCCAAATATGTTACTTTCTTGTGAATTTCTGGGCTTAATGGTCTGTTCCAGGGAGGGTCTGAAGGGCTGTGGAAGCTGAAACTGAGACACTACTGAAAGCTTATCCCAAACAGTAGTTTTATTAGCAAAAGTGGCCAAGTAAACAGGAAACAACCCGAGAGAGAGAGAGAGAAGGGAATATAAGCCCCCAGGTATAAACACCCAAATTGCCCATCTGTTTCCCATGGAGCTGTCTTACCGACCCCCAGAATGCCCAGACTTCCCAGAGCTGTGGTTGCATCCTCAAGGGCCAGCAGGCTCACCAGTGATGATCCCTGCCAAAAGGCAATGTTGTCCCGTCAGGTGAAGTGAGTGAGCCCTGAAACATGAGCCACCTGCTCTTTCTCTAAGTTGCCAAAGTGACCTCAGCTGGGCAGGTGTGGCCGGTACTGCCCAGCCAGATACCCTCAGCACCTCCCCCCAGTTATGTAAGTATGACCCTCTTGTGCATGTCTGGGGGCACTGGCACCTGCATGATATGCTCCAGGGGGTCTTTATTAAAAAGGTCTGGAGGCTTACTTCCTCCTCCTCTCTTTCTTCTTCCTTGGCCATCAGCCAATAGTGAGAGCCCAATTAATTTTACTTTACACAAAAATACCTCCTTCAAGGACCAAATCTGTCTTTATCAGCCTGTTTTCCCATAACTTGTCAGGAGAAGCACAACTCCTCACAGGTGGCTGGGCCAAACACAGACCAAAAATATTAGCATCTAATTCAGCCTGAATTAGTACAGGTTGAAATACAATCTAAGGGTGTCCATTCTCCTACAAAAGGAAATTATATATATCCCTTCCCCCATGATGAATAGAAATCTAACTTAAAGAAAATCTTAAAATTTATCAGAATATATTTTTGATGTTATTACTTATAAATAAAGTATTCAATATTATTATTCTTTATCTCTTTCGTCATCCCTGTATCAATTTCTTTTTCAGCTTCTTGGACTGCAATATCTTTGGGATAGAAACTCGAGTTTCTTTATTAGACTGCTACCAAACTCAGCAAGTCTCCAGCCCCTGAAAACCTTACACTGCCTGAGACATACTGTTATCATCAAGGTCCTTCTACATTCTTGATAATTCATATCTCCATCAGGTCTTTAGATTTACTATAAAATGTATTCTCATAAATATTATTTTCTTTCCAACATCTCAGAACAACCATAAATTAACTTTGCTCTTCCCGTTTTTTCCCACAACTGGTAGCCTCACCAACCAGCATCAGCGTCTCACGTGGAATGAAGCCAGTAAACTACATGTTTGGTAAAAGGCAAATTTGCTCTTCAGTTCATTAAAGTAATTATATTTAAATCTACACCAGAATTAGTATGATCACAATTTAGCCTGACATACTCAGGGTATGTCAGGGGTATTGTACATTTGGAGAAAGGCTATTGCAATGCAAAAACAACACTGCAAATACCGTTTTGTTTATGTGGTGTTTTACCAGTTGTTAGCATCTATTTTCATGCAGCAGTGACCAGCTGAAATTGCTGATGCAAGAAGTGATAAATTTATTGATGTGAGATGAATAGGACATGTTAAACTTAGTACTAAAATAGAGAATGATTTAGTCTCTGTTACAGAAGAAAATGTTAAAATAAAATTAAAACACACCAGTTAATGTAGAATTAACTTGTCAGAGCTGTAACTGCCTATGGGTTATGAAAAGGGAATATGATCAATTAATATTGAAACAATGGAAAAAATAGCATTATTGCAAAGGCCTGTGACAAACTCATAGAATAATTTTCTTCCTTTTCTGATGCCCTTGCCTAGGTACATTTTGTAGTTTTCTTAATTTGGTGGTGCTTGTCCTGGATTTGGAAGTCACAACTGAAACACACCCATTGCTTGAGTTCTTGGTTGTTTTGTCTCCAAGTTTTTCTATATAACACTGAAGATATCAGGACCAAATTATTCTGCAAGGATATGTTGTTATTCTCCCATCTTACCATCTTATCTGGACATCATCTTGTCTTGTTCTGGCATCACAGCTCTAGTTTACACAAATTTAATTTCTCACTTTAAACAATCTCTAGCTCTACACACTATGTCTTCTTAATTTAGTTTTGTTGCTAATGCATGAGAGGGACCATTTGAGTTTCTATTTCCTATGCTGGTATTTCTGGTTCTGTTGAACTTCTTTCATATGAATGACAACCCATGGTCTAGAGTGACAACAAGATCCCTGGCAAACACAACATTAACCAACACTTGCTTACTCTATCTGCATCTTTTCCTGATTGCAGGCATTCTGTAAAACTCAGCACTGCTTTGGGACTTGCCTTTTCACTGTCAAGAACCTCCTCTTTTCTCCCTAACTCTCTCCCAAAGGTTCTTCTAAGTAATACATTTTCCTTCCTGAAATATTGCCATACAACCATCCTTTTTCAGACTACAGTGAAGCTTAGGGGTGCAGTGAGTATAAGCTTTACTGGTTTTTAAATCCTATATATGCTAAATTGTCCATACTAATTCAAATGCAGTTTACAGAGCTGTAAGTATGCAAACTGCAAACACAGCATAAAAAATATTTCTATATAAATAATCTTCAAATAAGAAACCCACATTTATCTTCTAGCTCTCCTTTGGCAATAAAATGCAATTGCCTTATTTTTTGAAGTCTTCTGGATTGTCTTCAAGTTTCATTTGTTAGCCTATTTTTCTTCTTATGTAACCGTTTTCACTCCTGGATTGCATAACTGTTGAGCAGACACCAGCTTAATAATTGAACTCTTTTAATCCTTTGTTTCAGATCTTCCTTTTATTTTGAAGAGTGAGGGCATTTTTAATATCAAATTCATATTTATTTAAGAATTCCCAGGCAGAAGGATCAATGCAGTAGTTGAGATCATCTGGTATGTGTTTTCAAGATCCAGCTATGATTTCCCACTTTGTAACTCACTCAGTCATAGAAATCCTTGATTTAGGAAATTTCATGGTATAAACCAAGCAAAGCAGTTTGACATCAGGCTGCAATTAATTCCATTATCACTAGTAGTTACAACTACTTCTGAAGGTATGTGAAACAACCATTTAGTACAGTTCCTTTCCCAAGCTCTTGCTGCTCAAAAAAAAAATAGTGAAAAGAAACCATATTACAGAATTGTTTGAGCTGCCACAGAATGATGGGGAAAGGTTGTTCCAGTGATCTACTATTTCAAACTGAATTCTTCAGCTAATTTTCATAGATCAGATGAGTGTTCAGTTCCTTAGTTTCCCCATCTGGAATAACAGTGCATACCTTTTTCACTGGGGAACTGTGCACTTTAATTAATCAACAATTGTAGATTGCTATATAGAGCGGAGCAAACAATCTGGAGTGAAATTTATTCAATGAATTTAGCCTGCTTGCAGAAAATCCTCGAGCAGATGGTGTTGCTATCATCTACAGAGGAAAAGAGCAAAAAATCACCCTAGTCTGAATATTTCTGCTTTGTTTTATTTCACTTACAGAATCTTTAGCCCCAGGGAAATATTTTTTAAGGATGAGCAACCTTTTCTGTACAATAGTCTAAGAACTGCATTTAAAAACCCAATGCCTGTGGGGCCACTGGAGCTCCCTCTGCACAATTCCCAATGAGGTAGGTGGAGGGGCCTTCCATATGCAGTTTGATGGACTGAAGACCACAGGGAACTGTTCACAGTTTAGGGAAGGTTTTACCTTATCTGCAAAGCCTTCTTAACCATCTTGTCTTGACTGAAGTCTTCTGATAACTGGATAGCCTTTCTTTGACATAAGGATACATAAATACATATTTTCAAGGGCAACAGACAGTCAATCCAGAATGTTTTTAACTTTGAAATACTAGAAAATTATATGTATAATACAATTTAATCCTGATGTACCATGCAAATTCACTGCTTGCTATTCAAGAGAACAGTTTTGTTTTGTTATCGTAGTGTTGTGCTCATTTTATTTTGCTTAATTTTTTCATCTGTATTCCTCTTAAGACTAACAAGGTTTATATGTATTTTCAGAAAGATATTTTAAAAAATACAGTGTTGTCTTAGTCACTGCATAAAACCCAACATATCAAAATAATAACCGTGTGTTACATTATATGTATTATCTCTTGAAGGACAATTAATAGCCTTGCAAGGGCCCAATCACATAGCATTTGACAGCTAATGGTCAATGTGGTGAATGGACTGTTATGAAAAAGCATTCAATCTGCTTTGACACACAAAGTAGACAAGATGTTGGCTTAAAGCTAGATGCTATAAAGAATTTTGCTATTGAGTCAAAACTTAAATGGGTTTTATTTTTCTAAGTCTGGAACTAGATTGCTTTTCTCTACCTTTTTATTCTGTCTTCAGTAAGTGATATAGTCTCAGAAATACCTAAAACTCAGAGAACTCTTTATGCTTGGTATATGAAGCCTGGCCAACCGCTGCCTTTGGGTGCTGATTTTCCTTCAGCAGCAGGGAACTCTAATTGTCCGATCCCAAATCACTTGTTAAAATAAATCCTGAGCCTCTCCACGTGCCAGCTCCTGATAGTAAAAGCAGAAATTTCCTTTACTATTCAAGCTTGATGTGAAGTTGCACTAGAGATCATGACATGCTTAGTTTCTATGGCGATACACATTATATTTTGATATAGTTAAGGTTAACGTGAATGTTCTAAAACAAATGACAAAGTAAGCATGCTTATTTGGATTGCAGATGGGAGAAGGAGTTAGTTAAACACAGGTCAGAGGAAAAAAGACTTGTAAATATATTTTGATCTGAAGGTCTTCCTCACAAGCCATCTGTAAAGGAAAAGTTAATTAATAATAAATATAATTAGCATTTATGAGTGAAAGTAAATGGATTTTTTTTTTCACAGATTGCTTGAAAATAAAATCCTCATGGCTGAACACCATTGGTAAGATTAGGGCTGTAAATATTTATTTAAAAGAAACTTTATGAATATAAGTATGGTGTTTTTCCTGGTCAGTGCCACACATCTTACTGACTGATAGCTTTGATAAATGCAAGTATAAAACACAATCTGATAAAAAGTATGCTTAAACGAGGAAGATGTTGTGGAGCTGCTTTTTTTAAAGTCACTAATTTGTGTTGAAAATTATACAAAAAGACTGCATCCCAAAATTAGGCCTTTTTCTGCAGAAATTCCCTATGTTCTGACTGAATATGAAGCCTCTGAAATGGTTTCTTCTTGTGAACATAAATCACTTGCTAATGTAAAATATCGTTGTTGACAAAATTGCAGGGATATTTTTAAATTTTGACAAGTATTTAAACTGTGTTCTATTTTTGACCATGATATAGAAGGCTTTAAAACGTATCTTCATTTATCCCTTAAAACTCCTGATGAAGTGCATTTGATTAGTCTAATTAAAGGAAAATGAAACCTTTCTTCTTTATTGATTTTTGAAAGATTAGCCTAACACCATTGTCTCTAGAAATGAGATAACACAAAAGATAAGCACATCTTTAGTTTTCTCCATAGTGATATTACACCAGATAAAAGTAAATGTTAACTTCTTGTAGTCAAAGTCAATCACATCCAAGAAGCAGACCACCATTTAATTCACTATTCCATACCCTACAGTGTTGAAATCAAACTATTCAAATTATGTTAGCTTTGAAACTGCTCATAGTTAGATGGGTTTTGTTGAATTATTATTTTGTAATAAAAGTTGATTTCAAAAATTCATTATGAACTTCCATGAAAGCTCTTTGTGGGCTTTGAAAACAAAAGCACTTGATACATTTTTAGAAAAGAGAGCTGATTTTATATCTTCATCTGTGATTTTTAGCATTTCCCCTTTTACACTGCTGACAATGGTGGCCAATATACTGGACATCGAGGTGAAAGCTGATTTGTCAGGAAACCTTACACAATAAACATTTGTTAGTTCCTGTCCATGAAAAACAGAGAAAACAATTTTTAAGTGGACCTTCCAGCACGACCCATAGGAGATGAAGCTCTGTTATCCTGAAGCAAAAGTCATGACACTCTCCTGCAGCTGACAACAGTCATCAATGGGATCCTTCACCAAGTACACTT
This sequence comes from Anabacerthia variegaticeps, assembly GCA_035583185.1. Lineage (NCBI taxonomy): Eukaryota > Metazoa > Chordata > Aves > Passeriformes > Furnariidae > Anabacerthia > Anabacerthia variegaticeps. The sequence goes on along the minus strand of JAWWEW010000112.1, from coordinate 10,579,244 downwards.
TATTTTCTTTTCTTCTCCCTGTGACTCTTTTTTTAATCCCTGTTTTTTACCATAGAAATTGACAAGATGTACCTTTCATTGTTATTCAGTCTTAGACCAATTTTTTTCACATTTTAAAAGATGCTTAGAAAAAAAGAAGTGTTCTGTATCACAATGGAAAAAGCTAAAAATAAAGGTAATGGAGGTATGCACTTGCCAATGAAGTGGACAATTTTTAAATTCCTAAATATACAAATATCAAATAGACAATGACTCTTCATACATCTTAAGATAATTATTCCTTGGATTCCAGATGTTTTTAAAAAAAAAAAACAAAAGACTCAAAGTAAATTTTTGGGTTTGGAAACATTGATAACATTATAACTTTGTTTAAATCAGTGATTTAGTCATATTTACATAACTAAATTCAAGTTCAGAAACACAGCTCTCAGAATTGACAACATAAGTCACATTAGATAAACTGGACATACTTATAGAATGTTAGACATATAGCTCAGGAAAATCTTATATTCATGATTTTCATAACAATTTCCTATGGTTTATTTTATCTTGAAATGAGCCTAAACTTTATTATTGGAACTAAACATATTAGTTTGGACAGAATTTAAGGTCTGAAGAAAAGAGAATATAATGAATACAAGGAAGAACTAGACAGGGTGACATGATCAGCAGCTAAATGTTAAAAGCTAGTTTCCTCCATGTGGTGGTTTAGTTTTCTTGGTTTTGGTCTAGGTCTTCCCTGGTAACAGAGGAAGTATTCCACACCTTTCCTTTATGTAAAGAGGTATAAGACAAGGATGAAGGTTTCCTCTCTCTCTCTTCCTTTCGTGTGCTTGGGAAAGCAACAGGTCTCAGTGTGTCGGCATCGCTCTTATCTATGTGAGCCGAAGCCTAATCTGAGAGCTGTTGGCCAAAAGCCACGCAGAGGGGAAGGAACTGCTTCTCTTGAGGGAAGTTTGGTGAGAATTTATTGTGTTAGTTACTTTATTGAGCTTTTCCCTGTGTTTATGAGTGTGTGTATCTGTTTTGCTTTATTTTTACACATTTTTGTCCTTTCTTCCCTTTCCCTTTTCCCCTTTTCCCTTTTGGCGTTGTTTGGAATTCTTGTTCTGTGTATTCATAGTGTTTAATTATATATAACTGTAATATATGTGAATATATATTTACCTTTACTACAATTTTCTTTTGGTACTTTTTTCTCTTCTCTCTTGGGAGGGGGGAGTCTGTGTGTCAGGGAGCCAACCCAAACCTCCACACTCCAAAACACCTTTTAATCCCCAGTCAGCTTAGAAAACGTATGTGTGGTGTGGGATTGCTATAGCTAAACCAATTTTGGTGATGAAGGAAGTCTAGTTGAGTTGAGCAATTACCACGACATCGGTGACAATACTTCATAGATCATGTGGTGCCATGCCTTGAAGCCTAGAGACAGCCACCTCTGCTCTATGTGACAGATTTATTTCCTTAATGAATTTTTCTTCTGCTAGTCATATAGACTACTTCTACAGTGTGGAGAAGTGTAATTTCTTATACTTCAATCAAAGTCTAAACTGACAGCAGTTGCAGCACTGGACAGGTCTGGATTATAGGCTATTTCCTCAGAGGTTTTCTCACCACTTCTTCTTCTTTACATAGACCAAAGCATACCTCCTTCTACTATTACCGTGTTCTCCTTCTCTCTGTGTAAACAGTTATTTTTTTGTCTCTTGACCTGTGCATTGGCCATAGGATAGACTGCACAGTCTAAGAAGAGCCTTTGTCTAGTTCACCCATATAAGACCCCTGAAACTGAGCATTGTTCCAGAGCCCAGCACTCTTTGGAAGCAATGGATGTAATAAAGCTACTTTGGACAACAGGTTAGCAAAGACCTACAGAGCTTTCAGAAAACTCCATAAAAGAGTCTGGTGCAATAAACACACCTGAAGAAAAGTAGAAAGATCAGTGTCTACAAAGCCATTGTACAGTCTACTCTTCTATATGGGTCTGAATCCTGGGTCATCTACCGCCACCACCTGTGACTCCGTGAACGCTTCCATCAGTGCTGCCTCCATACAATCCTAAACTTCCACTGGTCTGATTACATGACTAATGTGTCTGTCCTTGAACAGGCAGAGATTACCAATATTGAGGCCATGCTGCTGAAAAAGCAGCTGTGCTGGGCAGGGCACGTCTCTAGGATGGAGGATCACTGCCTCCCATAGATTGTGCTCGATAGTGAACTCACCACCAGCTGTTGCAAGAGACAAGCCCCGAAGAGGAGATACAAGGACTCCCTGAAACAATACCTCAGCCTTGGCCATATTGACTACCATCAATGGTCCACTCTGGCCTCCAGTCAGGAGACATGGAGATGCATCATCTGTAATGCTGCTGCTTCCTTTGAGAACACATGCAGAATCAGTCTCGAGGAGAAACAACAATGCAGAAAGAACCATGCATCACCAATACCACCCTTGGAGACTTTCTGCTGTGCCTCTTGCAATTGGACTTGCCTATCTTGCATTGGCCTTTTTAGCCATCAGCACGTTTGCAGCAAACATGGATAGAGCCCTTCCCAAATCTTTGTTTGTGAAGCCTAGCCATGGTGATGATGATTTCCTTTAGAAAGATAGTGAAAGTTGATATGCATAAAAATCTACAGTCTCAGGATTAGACTTCAGTATAGTTGATTTTTAGCAAAAAGGTCCATACAAGAAGCCTTAGTTACTGTAATTTTCTATTAACACAGCTGTAAGATAATAGACCTCATTTTGTCACCAAACTGTTTTTGTAAGAAGTTTCAAAATTATTTAGACTACACAAAAAACCTCCCACAAGAAAACCCCGCAACCCTCCCCCCCCAAAAAAAACCCCAAGGAAGCCCAAACAAACCAACCAAATCAAACCAACCAGCAAACCAACCAAAAAAACCCAAAAAACTCTCCATGCCAAAGTTCCTTATTGAATGCCTTTAGACTTAGTGTTACACTTACATTTATGGAACCAAACAATGTTGTTTCTTGTGGGGGATTTTCAGAAGGACAGTCCAAGAGTTTTTTTGTATGTATCTGTGAGCCTGGAGACAGAACAGGAGATTAAAGCAAGTAGTAAATAGCTGTTTGTGGTCCTCATAATCTATAAAATGGTGAGTGCAGTGCAGTGCAGTGCATACTGCACTGTGATCCTAAATATTCCTGGTAGGGCTGCTTAGTTTTACTAGCATAATACATTACAGGTTAGGCCCTATTATGTTCATAGGATAAATTACTTTTTTTTTTTTCTTTCATGTTGGGTATTCTTCTACCAGTTTATATTCCTGTTTGGATTACCTCCTGAATGACAAAATGAAGCAAATTGCACTGTTTTCAAGGAGCAACTTCACTAATAAACCTTTATTGTTTTAGGCTTCTATGGAGAAGAAAAACAGCTTTTAGACTGGCATTACACAACCAGTTGGGTGTAGAGGGAATCATGCAAAATATATATAAGACACAGCTAAATGAAAGCTCATATAGGTATATTACATCGTCAGGTAATTCAGCGTTAAATTTTATCAAAGCTCCATAGGGAATAAATATATAGATAGCCACTGATGTCAGTTTAACAAGCTAATTTACTCTGGTTAAAACTGTCTTTCTATATCTGGTCTTTCAGCCAACCTTACAGGACTGACAGTGCATTAGCTTCAGTGGAGCCTTATTTCTTTTGTCTCCAAAAGAACTGAAGCCTAAGCTGTCATATAGAGACGGAGATTTCTTTCCTGAGTCTCAGATTAAAATGTAGCTAAGTTTATACTCCATGTTTCTATGCAAACTTTTATTACGGATTCTTGTTTCTGTTTTCTAGGGATCTGGCTCAGGAATAGCTCCTAACCCCTTATTCCAAATCTGCATGCATTTACTGCCAAAATCTTCTCCTCATATTTTACTAAAATCAGTCACATAATTTTATTTTGGCATTTTCAGCTTCATTATGACATTTATTTAATGGATTTCAGGTATTCCTGCATGCTTTCTGACATGCAACAATTGTGTTCCTCACTATGATTTCCTTTCTATCTGCTGAGAAATCCTGTGCCACCTTTGTGTAAGAAATCTTTTGTGTTGTATATTCTTGAAAAAGTAGGCCTTGTTAGTCTTTGTGGGTTTACAGAAAAGTGGAAATCTGTGAAATGGCAACTGGAACAAGGCAAACTATTAAAGCATTAGCAGAGTCTGCAGTGCTTATCCAAATGGTGCCCAAAAAAGGCCTACACAAAAGTTCAGTTGGGCTACAAATCAGGGAACTCAGGCAGTAAGAACTGTTTGCAATGGTGGAGACCCTAGTGAGCACACTAAACTCACAATAAAGTTAACAGGATGAAGAACAAGAAAGTACTAGAAATATTTCTGAAATAAGGAAGCCTTTCTGGTGTGGTAAATATACTTGGAAACACAAAATAATTTACATAGTGTTTAGGTAAGTGATCAAATACTGTGATTATTTTTGTTCCAAATTTTCTTGTGTTTGGAAATTTCTTATATGAGTAAGAAGATTTTATTTTTTCTAAGTTACTAATATTTTAAATACTTTTGTTTCCTGTTCAGTGACACACAATGACTAATAGCTTTGTTTAGTGCAAGTACAAAGTGCAATCTGATAAAAATAAAAAAAGTCTTATGAGTAAGATGTTGTGAAACATTTGTTTATTTGTTTGTTTTTAAATTACTAATATTTTATATTGAAAATAATGCAACAGTAGGTCACAGCATTCCAAGCTTGGGCCCTATTCTGAAGAAGTTTCCTACACTCTGACTGACTATGATTCACTGAAATGTTTTTTTTTTCTTATTAACATAAATCACTGCAAATTTTGAAAATATTACTGTCTGAAAAATTGCAGGGATATTTTTAAATTTCAACATGTATTTATGTTAAACTATTTGGGACTATAGGTATCGAAGGGCTTACTTCACACACATTTGTTTGTGCATGCACTGGAAATGGAATTGGGTAAATGAACTTGGCAATTGAACTTTGCAAAATATTTTCTTGCAGCATAGAAGTCATCTTTTGCTTTCATGTTGAATTTTATGTTTTGAAATAATATGAAATAGTCTTCTTTCAAGTGAGAATGAATAAGGTTATATAAAAAGCTATCAGTTGGCTTCTTCTGCATGCCTCTAACATTTCATAGATAGATAAATAAGAATGAAGAATGCACATTTTGCAGTCTTGTTCCATGATGAGATTGTATGTCACATGAGAAGATATTTAGTACTTTTATATCAAATGTAATTTCTACTGAATGTGTATAACCTTGTGAATCATCATTTGGTTTTTGTTTTCTTTAAATTAAAAATAAAAAAAAATTGTAATAGAAACATTATGCATGGGGGTTTTGGAAGATATAAGTCTACTGTGGAGCTTGATGTCATATATTTGGAGGGTTTCATAGTTAGAATGCTCTTCATGAAAAATAGAATCACTAAAAACATGAATTGGATCTAAAAAAAACCCAACACTGAAGATCCTTTTCTACTAAATATTCTTACTAATTTTTAATTACAGGATCAATTTCCCTTCTTTCTTACTCAGATGTTCATAAAGTATAGTGTGAATACAGAAAAAGGGGTTGTGAAGGGAGAAGGGAAATAGTGACCAGAGAGTAATTTTCTCAATATTAGATTTTCAAACATGAGCATAACAGTCCATAGTGATCCACAAAGAGTTATGGTGGTGGAAAACTATTTATTCTGGAAGTTTTACAGTTTTAGGCATGCATTCTGTCAGAAACAAGCTAACACAAAACCTTTAAGGCATGAATAATATCGGGAGGGAAAAAATAATGTTTATCAGCCATCTCCAACAGCAATCCTGAGATCTGAAGGGAAAGGAGCTGTTGTTCAAACAATGCCCAGAAATCTTGTTCAAATTTTGGTTCTGCACAGTGTGATAAACATTTCCTAGTCCTCAGTGTGGCAATAGCTCAGTTTTTCAGGCTAAGTAACTGGGCTCAATTGCAGTATCACAGAATGCTGGAATTTTATCTTTAATTAAAAGCAAGTGACAGAATATATTCTGACAGATTGCAGTGTGTTTATCAGAAGGAAACAATAGTATATCTATATCGCTAACAGGCAACTGGCATGTGGCATTAGTGCTGCCAAGGAGTTTCCCCTAGCATCATGTTTTCTATAAGCAAGTGTCTTATTTAAAGAGGTATCAGAGAAGGAACAATTTACTCCTGAAGGAAAGCGGAACTTTGCCTTCTGTCTCACCAGGGATGCTTGAGGAGGATGTCAGCCTGTCCTCTTCCATAACTTCAAAGAAGAAAGTCCATTACAGCCTAAAGAACCACCTGAAACAAGCAAGTTGACACTTTTCTTAGATATCTTTGTTTTACCCAAGAAGATCAACGCAATGCAAATATGTTCTTTCTTCATAAACAGTGTCTTTCAAGTACCCAGTTCAATTTAACTTTGTTTCATTTTGCTTCTGCTGCTTGTAACTCAAAAGATAAATAGTCATGAGGTACCCAAACAAGTGTCAAGCCATGCCGAAGAGCATGTTGAGAGCAGCACTCAGAATGCCTTTAAAAACTCCTTTCTTTACAAATTGCTTCAGTTTATCTTCTGAGAAAAGCAATAGCTGTAATAACAAAGGTGGTATGGAGACCAGTGTTAGCAGAACTGTACTTTCATTATTATAAGATATAGTAACAACTTCTCTCTGTATTTAGCCTCATCAATTTTGTATTACTAGGGTTTATAGGGGTGGTATCTACAAATAGGCATATATGCAAATTTTAGTTCCTTTTCTAACCATACCAATGTATCTGAAAATAATTTATCTGGAAAGACAGCGACGAGATTCGTGGCTGTGCTACAAAAATGCAAGAATCTCAAACTTTCCCAAAATCCCCAAATGCTGACACTTTGCAGCAAATACACACCAAGATATCTTCAGACATTTTAAAAAAAAAGAGTCATGTTACATTGCAAAGATCAGTAGGGTGCACTAAACATTATTAGCATATATGAAAGTACCCACGAGAAGTAGCAGAACTCTTAAATGTAGATAAAGAAGAGGTCAGTTAATTTTTAATTGGGCAGGAGTGAATGTGTATGAGAAACATGATGTTAGAAACAGCAAAATTAACACAAATTTCAAGTTTCAAAGAGTTTCAATTTGCAACTTGGTTCTTGTTGTTGTTCTCTGCTATTTCTTGCTAAGTAGTGATTTAGTATTCCACACATAAATTACACATTTCTCTCTCTGGGCTGCATATTTGTTGTTCTCTATTGTATTACTTCTCATATGAATTGTAAAAAATTTCTATGTTATCTATGGTTTCTGTGCCAATTCTCAAGGGGGAATTAAGCCAACACAAGGTCTACTACACTTTAGTCACAAGGATGTGTAGCAGAAGCATGATGTGTCTCAGTGGTTAACACCATCCTTCCAACACTCCTCCTCATGAGGAATACTCCTTTTCTTCCAGCTGCGGGTCAACATGGAAATTTAAACAGGACATTTAAAAGAGGAGCAAATAAAATGCCTCATTCAGCAGGTTGTTATTCTGCCTCCTATGGTTCTCACACAGCTAACAAACTACAAATGTTATGCTAATACAGGCAGTTGATGGCCATATTCCTTGCAGCAAATTACAATGAACACTCACAGAAAAGGAATCTGAAGAAGATTCTTCCCAACAATTTCTTAACAGGAGCACTTATGTAGCATCTCATCCAGCTTGATAGGCTCAGTTTGAAATGGAAATATATTTGCAGTATAGTCTGGAACACATCTGGTGCTTGCCAGGTGTAATGTTAGAAGTCCTGGGTTCTCGGTTATTCAACTTCCATACCTTTAAACAAGCCTTAAACTCATCAAATAAATAGATAATTTGAAATTGCCCAAGAAGACTTGTAGAGATTGAGGAACAGATGCATTAATGTTTTGGTTAGCAGTAGATGAAAGGAATGTGTACCTGACTACCTGATAACTAAAAGCACACTGGGAAATAGAAATGAGTTATCTGCACAGAGGTGAGAGACTGATGATACCAACAGCTAAATTGGAGGAAGATTAAGTACTTTATTGTCCTTGTTACAGCGACTGGCTCCAGTTTATCACTGTGTGGGTGATATTCTACACCCTCCAAGTAATTTCTCATGAATTGTTAATAATGGATCAGTTGCAGCAGCTGCCCAGGGCACACCTGACACCTCAGGCTACAAGCTGGGTGTTAAAAGACTCCGTGAGAGAGGGAAGTTTTCCTGCCTTCACACCAATGACTCAGCTGTGATAACTCCCCTCTGGGGAGTCATTAGCATCTTCACACCCAGCCTGAGGGCTCATGTCTGCTAATGGGCCATCAAGGATTCCAAAAATATCCCATAACTCATAGAGTTAAATCACCCATTGTGAAACTCGTCACCCCAGGGAAGGTACTGGGCATTTGCACCTGAATCTGATCATATATAATCCTGGGGTTTGGGGACTTCTGGTACCACTCATTGGATCCAGAGGAGGCCCAGAACCTCAGCAGGACTGCTACTATCATTCTTGACCAGAGTGCGACCATCATTCTCATCAACAGGTTTTTCTTTTCTTTTACTCTGTATTCAGGTGGACCATGTGGCCCACAGCACAGGGGCTAATGAACACTATTTTGTTCATGCTCCGAGGCGCTGGGTTATATATCTGTTTTTTGCAGGTCAAAACCAATTATTTTTGTCTGATTCATTGTATTTATTGTAATTTTTTTCTTAAACTGTAATTCTGTCTTGCAAATTTTTTTTTATTTTTTTTTTTTTTTTGAGTTGGGTTCATTTCTCCTGCCAGTTTACCTTTAAACCAGTGCATTTGTATATCAGTGAGCATTAAATATCTGAAAGCATGCATAGAGATTAGGACCACATAGTTAAGTAGCATAAGGGAGCCAGCAATATGCCAACAAAGACAATTAGGGATAAATTCTAGCCTTATCTCCAATAACACATAGTAAATGGGCGCTGGCTTCCCATCCAATACAAGGATGGTGTCTTTGTAAGGACCTGTAAGTGGGTTTATGAGTAACATTTATAGTTTGCTCTTTGTTTAAGTTGCAAAGGGGTTTTCTCTCTTACTGGCATTGGCATTTATGTGAGCCCCAGAAATTTATCAGCTTAATGGCTAGGAATGCCAAATAACTTTTGGACCAAACTCCAGTGAAGTCAACACCACATCCACTGAAGTAAATGCCAGAACAGCCGTTGGTTTCAGTGGTAACAGGTGTTTCTCCTAGCAGGCATCTCTGTGGTGCAAGGGGATTGTGCTGAACTGCCTGCACAGAGTAAAATGTCTCCTTATGTCCTTCATCCCCGTTTCATGGAAACAAGCAATGGGGCAAAACATGCATTCACTTGATTGAAAAAGGTTATATAGTACAGGCTCCAAAAACTGATACCAGGTAAGAAAAGATTTTACATGGATAAGTGAGAAAGACTCCAGAGCTCAGCGGGACCCTTGTCCTGTATTCAGCAGATAGTAGGGCCAAATAAATGACACAAAATATTCACTGAGGAAATCAGGATAAATCAGGCATCTATCTTGTGGGGAAGATGTGTCATATGGTGAGCTGTGCTAAACTGATCATGATGTGTAGAGAAGTGACATAAGGGCTTGCCACCATTACAAGGAGTGAGAAGTACTAGACACACCCTGCCTACAGTTACTTTCTTTTACATCCCTAGTTGTCCCCTCTATTCTACCACCTTCAGGCTGTAAAGAGCTCTTCACTCCTTAGTGAGCACCGTCATCTCAGTGCCTACCCTGTTCCCTTGCCTCAGCAGGGTGGATTTTAGGCATGCTATATCTGACAATTTGTCACCTCTTCCTTCAGAGGTATTCACAGTTTTCCTTGCTGAATGCCACTGTAAAACGATCCTTTTCCATGTAGGTTTTAATAGGTGCCTCCACAGTGCTTTTTGTGAAATCATATATGAAGACTGCTCTACAGAAATAAGATTTACGGTGCTGGTAGCTCTGTGTCACAGAGACTGTGAAGTCGTGGATCAGAGAAAACAGAGGAAGCACTTGAATTCTTTCAAACTTGTCAAAGATTTAAGTAATGTTTGAAAAGGACACCAACAATACTAACACAAATGTTTTCTAACTTATATACAACACTGAGCTCATCAGAACTAGTGGAATGAAAAATTTGCATTATTCTCTAACATAGTAGAAGAATTGCTGTCAAAATAATGGTATTTTAAAAAAGAAAACTTTCATTAAAAATCTTAATTTTGAAAGTTATGTAATGGAATTATTTTATTATTTAAAGTTATTTTTTTCTGGTTTTCATATTAAAAACTTCTTCAAAATATATCCTTTCCCTACAATAGCTTTTGAATTTTTTTCCTATGGAAGGAAATTTTATTGGAGGAAAAAACAGATATTATTCTAGAGAGAGAAAAAATTACACCAATAGGAAGAACAGCAAAAATCAAGAAAATATAATGGTACTGACCTGTATAGCCAATGTAAATAAAAATAAGGAACAGACAATAGAAAAATCAAGGCAATATGAAAATCTCTTGATTAAGTATCACCATTCACCACTAACAAAAGAGAATAACTTCGTTTATGAAAACAACTGCAGTAGGCATAAGGGAAAAAAAAATAATATTCTGGTTACAAAATATTGAAACTGGTCTTTCAAAGTATCGCAGGAAGACACACACAGAACACCCTATCCTCTTTGCCATTAAGGATGTGAAGCTCCTAGAATTTAATTCACGTTTTGTGTGATTTGTATTCTGGAATAGGTCTTAATCAGATAAAGTTGTTCTGCTTTGTATGAGAGCTGAGAAGAGGCATGGGCATCCCTGGTGGATGCTCAGACTACAGAATCATTCTTATTTCCTTTTGACTCATTAAATATTTGAACAACTTGAGAGAGAATTAGAGGCAATGAACTCCAGAATACTAATTATCTGGAAGTGTTCATTGCAATTGCGCAGTTCTTTGGGCATTCATTTAGGATGTACAAGACCTGGGTGCTTAAGTCATCAGTCATTACACAAGGTGAGAAAGGAAGTTGGCTTCTCCATTAGTGAACTTTATCTTCAGGTTTGTGACAGTTTGAAGACCCAAGGCAGTATCTAAATGTTGGATATAGTGAATTTAACCTAACAAAGTATTCAAGAGTATCCAAATTGCAAGATAGGAAATACTACTCAAGATTAACAACAAAAAATTCCTATGTGGTAGCTGGTATTTATGAAGGAACACATGTATGTCCCATATATTCCCTCCTTCTCACATGCATACACTTAATATGAAAATATGCCCATCTGAAGGCAGCAGAAGGTAGCAGTAGAGAACTTTTCCTTAGTCATATTACTTAAGTACACATATATTCAGAAAATTAAGGTCATTTATATAGCTGTAAAGATTAGAATTATATAAAAGATGAAAAAATACAACTGCACTGATTTCAGGAGGAGGGATGAATTTTGAGGTGCTCAAATATTAAAAATAGCATTTTTTCATTATTCATGACAGTCTTTCCCAGACAAATTCAGGGAATCATTTTTGAAGATGGAATCTGCAGCAGAGTCTCAAGGTTTTACAGTGGTTCTTAATATAGAGGAGTTGCTCTGTTCATATTATTACCCAGAGGAAAAATTGATGGAAGTTTTCATAATTTTATTATTCATCTTTTACAGTTACATATTTTCTTAATGCTCCAGCTGCTGATGCCATTATAAGAAAATATGGCTTTCATAAAGTAGTAAGTTTTGTACTTTGTGGCTTTGATGGAGAGTTGAAAATCTGACCAAAGAGTGTATCAAAACAAGAAAATAGAGGGACTTTTTTTTTTTTTTCAGCTGTTATTTATAGTGTTTTTCAAGTAGTGACTTTTGCATGTAAAGTAGTAGGTAGCATAAGAAAGAGAAACCTTGCATAGATGTTTCATAAAATGACAGTCTAAAACCTACTGAGGCAGATCACACAGGCCAAAATCAATTAAAATTCAAATTGAATTCTTATAAGCTCAAGCAATCATACAGTGGTTTAATCTTCAGCCATGTGGCCATTTTTGTTTCTTTTTGATATCTTACTCTTTTTCTCTGGTCTCAGCCCTTCTAGTCTTTCTAATCCTGGTCAGTTTAGCCACTACAAAGTTTCACATCCCTGATTCTCAAAAAAAGATATTTAATGTAGCACTGCTAAAGATGGAGCTAATTCAGTCCTAACAAACTAAAAACATCCTGTGCGGGTTGCACAGTAATTTAGAGGTGTTCTCTGTGTCCCTAGAGTGCAACTTTCTGCTGACAGAGCTTTAGGCAGCTGATGCAGGTACTTTATCTTCTGAGCACAAAAAGTTTTGAACACCTGGTGGGTCCCAGTGCATCACTTAAAATCACCTGCAGCAGTCGGCTTCTGTCAGAGGCTTGGATGCCCTGCCAGCACACCAGATTTCCTCTGCCCACCTTCCATCAGCCACAGGATTTCCCTGCTGGAACCTACCACACTTCCAGGCAACAACAGAAAAACTGCAGGGTATCATTTCATTGGCTGCTGAGCAGATTTCAGGATGATCCATAGCACATTTGCACTCTCAAGTTAATTTTAGATTAAGGGTAGGAAAATAGGAACAACATAAAACACTTCATGGGAATCATAACATTGTCAATGAGCTTATAGGATGTAACCATATCAGTTTACATTTTACATTACATGTATACCAAAAATATTGTCCTTTAAAATTTATTTCTGTTGAGGCTGAGAAGATTCTTTTCTCATATTTTATTCATTGTGTGATAAGAATTAAAACAGTCTGCACATGCTTGCAAAGGATTTTCTGATAAGTATTGTATATTGAGGTCCTGCTGTTTATTTTGGCTTCATACTACAGTCAAATCAATGGTGTCCAGCAAAGTTTTGTTTCAGAATGGTATTACTTTGAACTGTAGAAAACAGTGACTTAGATTTAAAACAGAAAATGAGAAAACTTTGGTTAGTATATTTAAAATGTACAAGAAAAAGTAGCTGAACAAAATAAGTGGGACCATATTTTGCTCTCTCACTTCAAACATGATGGTCAAAAAGATTTACTGGATGGGAAAGCTGGACTCAGTGTAGTGAGACAGACAAATGCATTACAGGACTTTTCCTTGTTTGGTAAAAACCATTGCTCCTTTCACAGATTCAGCATTATCAGCAGAATTCTTATTAACAGCTGGATTGGCATTAAATCCATTCTTTCTTTTAGACTACTCTACGATGACCTACTCACAAAAAGAAAGATCTGCATGATCACTTCATTGATCTGTCTATTTGTTTCTCATCCAACTTTGACTGAAATCCGTTAAACCCGCACTCATTGTAATGTCAGTCAATGTTGCAGAGTTTTATAAAAAGAAGAGGAGGTATATGAAAAAAAAAACAAACAAAAACACAAAACCCAACAAACAGCTGAACTCCAGAATTTTATACACCCAGGTAGCTTTCCTAAGCTTCATTGCAGAAGCTGCTGGACTTAAATGCATTCTCACATAGGTTTGCAATAGCAGTGACCCTGAAATACTTCTGAAAAGCCTGGTGATTTTAAATCAGTTAAAGCACACAACAGAAGGAAACCGTTGTTGATCTGCTGTGAACCCATTGCTTCACATTTAGAAAGAGACTAGTGTTTTGTGACAGTCCCCACTGGAAAGCTTAAATACTTTTAACTTTGGGGGAAAGAGGAGAAACCTTAAAGGTTTTAAATCACAAAGGAAAGTTAAATTAACACATATTTAACATTACTAACTCCAAAACCAAAATGGCTAGTTGAATATCTCTATAACCAAATGATAACTTACCAAGTAAAATGGCATTTAGAGTGGGCATTAAAAAAATGGAGAAGGAGCTAGTTGCTTATGCGATGCAAGCTTAGAAATATCCCTCAAATACCTTGGCAAATAAGTTCCTGTTAAGGAGATTCTTCATCTGTTTAACAAAGGAGAGTTAGAATAACTTTTAGATCTCTCATTCTTTTTTACAGAATTAAAATAATAATAATTAAAAAAAGGCAAAAAGCCATGGGCTATATTCATCTGTCAGTTTTTCACAGACTTTATCTTACCTAGAATTATTCTTTCATGTTAAATCTTGTTTTTCCTTCATCTATTCCTCTGTAATATTGGCAGAGGTATGATGCCATGCCTACAGCAAAGTAGCATATCTACTTTGACATCAGGCTATGATAGATGCAAGCAGTACTCATTGTTTAAGCTGTACACTGTTTTTTGCTGGAAAAATACTCATGCAAATTCTTGCCTAAGTATTTCATATTTAGGTCTACTTCGACAGAGAAGTTTCAAATAGCACCAAAGAGCCACAGATGATCACTTTGAATCTCTTTCATCCACATTAATGTATCAATGTGCAGATATTGAGGACTATCATCTGGAAGGATTAGACTCTGTGAAAAGCAGACACTCTTTTACCATAAGAGAAGTGCACAATGATTGGGAATGCAAATCATTACTTTTTACTTATTTTATTTCAGTCTTATCAAGTGCCTAAAAGTTGTCAGTCTCATAACTGAGGTACTTTTGGTATTATTTATATAAAAAATTTAGTGATTTTGTTCTCCAGGATTGCATAAGTATCATCAAGCTTGATGGGGTATTATTCTGCAAGAATGCAGTTGTAATATTGGCTTTTAACTTGTATGCCCACTTTTTTTCAGGGAGACAAAATGAATATAAATCAAGACATGGTGAGAGAAAATTCATTTATTGGAATTTAACCAAAATTCTCATCACAAATATGAATTTTAAGAATCCCCCAACACACTGTTTCAGATTTGATGTAAAAAAGATCAAAGAATTTCACTGAAAAATATTGAAACATTATTTGCAGGTCATCTTTAAGTTTTATGATAGAATACTAAGTACCTAAAATGCTTTGTAACAGATTAATAATAAAAATACAATGCTTGTCACAAAAGTTGTAATGGCATTTCTTCCAGCAAAATGTGTTTAGTGAAGTGAGATATTGTTTCAACAGCACACAATCTCAGAAAACTTAACCAGTTACACTGTCAGCACTCTTCAGCACCCTGGCTAAGTACCCATAAGATGGACCTTTCTAGCTAGATGATTTAACACGCAAGGATTATGAGTTTTATACACATAGGATCTCCAATGGAGCTTCAAAACTTTTTCACACTTGTTATTTTAAATCATAAAGTCATGCATTTCACTCCATTTTGGGGAATATGATATTATCATAAAAAATAATGTTGACAGATGTTGTTAGAGATATCAGATAATTTTGTACAACTTGTTTCATCAGATACCATTTGAAAACTTTTAACCTAAATAGTTTATCTGCTGGTGGTACTCAGATATGCATGAACAGGATTCTCTGAAGAAAACACACTGTAATTCAAATCTCTATTTTAGGTTGCCATAAATATGAATTATACCTGCCTGTAGGTTCCCTGATTTCTGCTGCCTCTTTCATGCCAAAAGCATGTTAAAGATGCACATGTCCAAAATCAATTATTACCTGGGAGTTTTGAGTTTTGTGGGTTTTTTCCATTTTATGTTGTTGTTGGTTTTTGGTTTTGGTTTATTTCATTTTGGGTTCGGTTTTTTGGGTTTTTTGGTGGTTGGTTTTGTTTGGTTTGGGTTTTTTTTGTTTGTTGTTTTGGGGTTTATTTTATTTTGTTAAATTAAGACAGTTGATAACTTCATTCTCTTTTATTTGGTCTGTGTACTCTAACAGCTCTGCCACCTGAGCTCTGAAAAGCCAAATTTGGTCTCTTTTTCTCCCTCTCTATCTCACCCAATCACAGATGCACACGCACAGACGTTCAACTATTTTATTAAAGCTTATAACCACCTGCATTGACAGTTTTGGCAGAAGTGCACTGCTGGCAATCAGTCTGATAAGCAGTGACTTGTGATTACAGTAACAGCAGTGACATGTGAAGGTAGTGACAGCTCTGAAATCTAAAGCATTGATTGAAAGTATGCATTTAAGGATGTAAATTTCCAAAAGAACTGACAGTTGCTGTGTTGGAAGGAATTGACACAGCACTTCTTACAATCAGAGCTGGTTAAACAGCATAATTTCTAGTTCATTGGGAAATTAATTTTTTCTAACCTCCCTAGTAAATGACTCTCTCTTTTAGTTGGTGACATGGAGGGTTCATCCATTTCATTGCTAACAGCAGCAGTGAAGTGCAGTTTAAAAATTTACAGAAGCTTGTTAGGGACAGACACAGTGGTTTGAGAGATGAAACCTCCTTTGGAGCCCAGCTGGCTGAGCTCTCCCCTGCACACTGTGCTACCTGTTAGTGCCCAACAGGATGATGGCCAAAAACCCCTGTGTCCTGCTGCTTACTTAACTCTGTTCTGCCTTCTTGACTCTCCTTGCCCTTTGCGTTTCCCCATTAGAGTCTTGCTAAAAGTAGAAATCACAAGTTATTGAAAGTACACACTATTGCGCATATCTACAGACTTTTTTGTGTGTCTCTCAACTGCCACATCTTAAAACCCCTCCAGGTTTTTAATGAACTAAACTGTTCCCATTCTGTAATTCTGGTACATGTAGATAGCCAAGGTACCAAATTTCTCAGGTGTCGGGCTGTTTGGCTTGTTCCTCTTTTCCAGGTCATCCTTCCTGTCAGAGGGTCTGTCATGTGAAAGCTGTGGAGACAGACCTGCCACTTTATGACTCTTGAGACATTATAGACCTTTCTGGATTGCACCATATACGGGCATCAGAGATTTTCACACTCTGCCCTCCCCAGAAATTTGTCTTATTCCTTTTAAGTGAAGTATCTGCTTTTCCTTACCAATATTTTTCCTGTATAAACATTGGGGAAAAAAAGATACTGAAAATCAGTAGTGGACTTTTCATGACATGAAATCAGCTCTGAAGCTGGAGATAACTGAAAGGGCACTTTTTAACCTAACTAGAAGGCACTCAAAGCATCTCCTACACCCTATGCATAAGATATGCTTTCTTATACATCATTGTACAGTTACAGGCAGTAAGTGCTTATTTTTGAAAAGGCAGCCACTCCAATAAACTTTTCACTTGCAACTCTTCGGCTTCTGGTCATGTTGTGATTTCTTAGCCCCAGCTCAGTGCAGAGCCTCTCATATGTAGGTGGTAGCTGTCAGTCCTGGAATTAACATGTGTGTAGTAGTAGAAATGGAAGTTACAAGATACACTTTCCATTAGAAAACACAATCAATGTGTCACTAGTGCACTGTAGCTGGATTCTCATGGCCTGGGGAAAGCCATGTCACAGCCATCATTAGTGTATTGATGAACAAGAGGTGTTCATGTAATTGCTCTGACAAGTGGCCTCTCCTGCAAATGCCAATTGATTGCATTCCCTGTTTTAGTTCAGGCTCCTTCAGCTTTTGCAGCAGCTGCATTTCTAACACACGTGGAACACAAATGGTTACAGATGATTTAGTGTGATAAAGAGAAATAATTGATACAATTGCTGTAGGAAGGATTCTCAGACACTTTCTGCAGCGGTGTCAGAGGACGTAATCACACAGGTGCAAATGTCCCCTTATGTCCTGCATATATATTAACAGGAATAAAATCCTGCAACTGAATATGTTTGAGGTTTGTGTCAACTTACCTTAGAAAAATCAAGTAAAGATGTTACAATATTTCACCACAGAGACCAAAATACCAAGAAACACCAAAGTTAAGTTACATTCCTCTTATTCTATAACCAGTTATTTTGTATTTTATATAATTTTGGTGTCAAGATTTCTTCACACTTGTATACACCAGCTGCATTGCATGTTTGGGTCAAAATGCCACTGTCTCTGTCACAAGTGCTAAACAAGCAATGTTAAATATGGGTTCTGAAGTCTTCCTGCATGCATTTCACTCCTCTGAGTTATCTTACCTTGTGAAACATAATTAGTATGGTAAATATGTAAGAGAAGTCATATAACGTTATATAGGATGATTAAAAAGAAGAAAACAGTGCCTACAGAGATTCGTTGCAAAGATTTAAGTTCTCTTGAACATAGAAATTAACTCTGCAATGGCTAGTACATGTTTTAATCCCTTAATTGTATTTTCACCAAAACAACAGTTCAAAATTAGTGGGGAAGGAGATGTGGAAGAAAAAGCTACCTTATTGTGTTGATTGTGCCACTAGTTTAAATGACACTGAAAAAATCCAAGCATTCTCAATTTTAAAGAAAATATTTAAGATTAGCTATTCTGCTCACTGATTCAAGAATAGGGACATCTGGAAAGCACACACATTGTGATAAAGATTATAAGAAACATTATAATAACTGTTAAGAATACTAAGCAACCACATGGATAATGTGACCACAAAACAAGCACTTCTGTCCATGTAAAGCATCGCTATGGGAACAAATATCTGCTACTGTGAGTTTTGTATCAGGGACACAATTCATAAAAGTAAAATGTAGTAAAATAGAGACTCTTGAATCAGCAGTGTGAAAAGCACTGTGGGAATGAATTAAATAAGGGAGGTTTACTAGCAGAAACAGCAGGTCAAAGGAGTAGAGGCTGGGGCTGAGCCAGTTTATAAGGCTGTATCTTGGAGTGCTTGATGGTATTAATTAAACTGATCACTAAGAATTACTGTTGGAGTTTGTCAACCACCTGTAATCATCTCTGTAAACACCAGATAATAATTCAAAAGCCTTCTCTCTATACAATGTGCAGCATACTGCATTTTCATTTGTAGTAATTATTGATTTTATTAAAAGTCCAGTGGTTTTCCCACCATGGTCCAGGATGATTTCTGGGGTTAAACCATGACAAGCTTTTTGTTAGTTATCAGAGATTGTAAGCACTCCCAGACAGCATATCTATTTATATATTGGGATCTAAATTTGCTGAACAGAATAATCTATAAAAAAAGACGAGATTAAATAACAGGTTCTGAGAGTATTTAAGTGTACCACAGTTGAATTGAACACGTACATGCACACAAATTATGATCTCTGTGTAATGTATGTGCATTGTAATAGATTTGCCTCCTTTACCTTAGATTATTACTATCATCACATATTCTTTATGAGGGATATGTTTGTGAATGGAACTAAGTCAAATAACCTATAAATATAGTTCAAAAATTTCATGTTCAGCTAGATGAAATTGTGTAAACATCCATGTTCTAGCTGTGTAAATCTATAGCTGGTTCCTTGGGACACATAGCAATACAAGCCACTTCCTTCATCAATGAAAAGCACTTTGAGTTTTGTCATTTAATGGAGGCTCAGAGACTAAACAACACACAGTTGTTCTCTGTACTGAAGAGGCTTTGAATCACTATATTCAGATCTCAAAAGCATAGAGTTCGCTTTCAGTCACAGAAAAGAGTCTCAGGATACACTGCAGATGTTCTTAGAAAATGCTGGGTAACAGTGTAGACTGTGTCTGTACCTTCCAGGCCAAACTCTGTTCTCATTTACATGCACATGTGCACTTACAAATAAAAACAGGTCAGTGTTCTCACAAGTGAATTTTTTACATTACATTGTTTTCAAATGGAGAAATGATTCTGTAGTTTCCCTGAAGGCTTCATATTGCATGTGAACTGAAGGAAGAAGTCACCCTATGCGAACACCTTGTCTTTTTTTTTTTTTAAACTATTTATTTCCTAAGTAGTTCCTGGATGTAATCTCGCCTTTATGGTAGTTACCATAGAAATAATTCCAGTTGTGTAACCCTAACTTCCTCTTAATTTTGCTAGTCTATTTAAATATAATGCTACAATGATATATTCTTGCAGCCTTCTCTAGTAAATTCAACTTAATGCACTAAAAACTACAATACCCTGTTGAAAATAAAGCTGTTCTCAAATGTGGTTCTTCAGTATGAATGTACACGTAACTCCACATCTAGACCACCAGAGGCCACGCATAACCTCATCCATACATGGAGACAGGAAGGAAAATGGGGGTGATACAGACATGTTGAAGCTGTCATTTGCAGTCATGTTTTCAAAGTACATTGTGTACCTCCATAACAGGCCTTGATAGAGGTTACTGCTCATGTACAGTTATATTTTCAAATATTTATATACATGCACACGTCTGTGAAAAGTGAAGCTCAAAGGTCCATGGGCATGTTAAAGTCACATGTATATGTCTGCTCAAACAAGAGCACAGCAATACTTGCTGTTACAGATTTCAAAAAGAATGCATATGAATTCCCATGTTAATATCTCATCTTCATTTCTGGTGTTACTTAGAAAGAAAATCAGAAATGAGAGCCACTGGGCTATGGAGCAAATTCACTTAAAAATGCCTATACTTGCTTTATGTGCTTAGCATTATAATCAACGGGAAACCATGAAGTGAAGTCTGTACATTTATGAATGAGAGGACTAGTGAAAAGTTTTCTTGATAAAACACTTTTCTTCTGAAAATGCATATTTTACTAAATTATGTTTTGCAGAAACACATTGATCAGTGCAATCCAATAAATTTGTCAGAACATACTTACAATTGAATAGAAAAGATTTCATTTTTGCCTTCTCAAGTCAGTTAACTTAGATTTCTACATCCACATGTCTGAGTTTAATGCCTCAAGAGAAGGAAGTCTTCTCATGGTTTGGGTTCACGTTCAGGCCAGGCTCTTTCCACATGAGAGGCCTCACAGCTACCAGCCTCCTCAAATGTTCTGAAGCCTGCCGTACATCCCAGGGGATTGTTTTTTTCTGGAAGGCTGGCTTAAGTAACAATACTGTAGGAGCTTTATGAATAAAGCTTTATGAGGTATCTAAGCAGCTCAGATATCTGAATATTATGGTTTACCTGAATTGATATTAAATACTTTATTTCTCATTGTCATGCATGAGTGCTGTCTTTCAAATGGCAGCCACGGAAGCACCATGGGCATCTTAGCATGTCAGAAACTCTTTCTTAAAAAAGAAAGCCAGGAGAAGGGAAGGGGATGTTCCAAACAAAATAAGTTCCAATCTTTGTAAAGGTTGTTTGCAAATTAACTCTTAATGTAAATCCAGGTGATACTGAGGTAAAATTAATTTGACAGACTTTGTTCTTTTTCATCTTAAAGGGGTGAGTAAAGTTTTCTAGATATTGTGATGATTTCACTGGCAAGGCTTTTCAGAGACATGATCATTTTTATATGTTTTATTAATGTTGTTAGCTTCAAGTTTGAAAATTAAATCCTTTCAAAGTGTTACTCTTATAAACATGCCCAAGTTTTAGAAAATAAAACGTTGTTATATTGTGTTATATATATAATGTTATATATATATAGTAAATATTGTTATATTGGCCCAGTTGGCCCAAATTTTGGCAGTATGAGATTCCAGAAATGTTAGTGGAAACTTGTCATTCTTTTTAAGTGTCACAATTTTCGCTAAACTCTTCACTCAGGAGTGGTTGATGCAATGTAATGAAAATACTTCTCCTCATATAATTAGATTGGCCTAACTGCTTTTAAGTCCATAGTCTCCATATAGGCTAAATAAGAACTAGACAAAATATATTGCATGAATACGAAATTATTTACCTGTTATATGGAGGCAATATCTTTTTTCCTTTTAACAACTATAAAGAATTAACCATACTGATGTATTGTACAGCAGTCAGTCTGTGTCTAGCCTCTGTTCATCATCATTAAAGTAAATGTTCTACCTTCTATATATTATTGGTAATGGAGACCGTAATACATGCATCAGTATTTAGGAAGTTTCTGCAGTGTCGACTTTTATCCCAGTGCATTTTATAAGTGGATTTATCTATAATAAATCTATGAAACAAATGAATGCAGAAACACATTTCTGAATTTATTACTTCATTAAGTTAAGCTTCAGTAAGGTTGCTGAGGTAAAGCTGGTATCAAGGCATGCTATATTGTACAGCCTTTCTAGATTTTTCTAAGCAATAGAAATAAATCACAGAAACGTTTCTTGCTGTGTTATGAAGGCTTATGGGTAATTACCAATGTGGCCATTCTCCCAAACCCCAATGTTTTAGGATTACTTCTATGTTTCATTTTTCAGCACTAAAAACCTTTCAGCAGCAATAAAAATGTTGAATCCAAAGAAAAATCTAACAGTCCATAAAAAGAAATTGATGTTATTTTTTTTCAGCAGTCATATTTACTTATAGTTTCGCATTTCTATATCTGCCTCTTCCCTTACTAAACATTGTAGAGATAAGCCTAGTCTGCAAGATCTATAATCTGCAGAAACATTCTTGCAGGATTGGAAATTGGGGCCAAAATATACAGAGAAAGTAATAAATCCTAGTAAGAAACGTAATTTGTACTACAATCCTACAGAAACAAAAAAAAAACCAAGAACTCCCCCAAAATTAAAAAACAAAATCCACAAAAACAACCAACCACTCAAACAAAAAAAACATCCCTATGTCATTTTTCTGGACCTAAGTTCTTAATTTTTAAAAATAGATAGTGCCTTGAGAAGAAAGCTTGCTTTACTCAAATTTGTCAATAATGTCATATAATTTTTGGACAGTAATCCTGGTTTTCCAACTTCTTTTGTTCTTTTTTAAACTGTTAAGGTGACTGTACAGCCCAACTAATTCAAAGTTCTTCAAGATATTTCTTAATGCCACACAGGCCTTTAGGAATTTTATTGAACACCAGCAGATCCAAGGACACCATCCATGGCACCTAACCAAGGCAATGAAACCAGTAACTGTGGTTTTCTAGGCACCCTATATTTGCAATGGAGAGGACAAAGAACCTGTCAAATGTGACTTTACTCACACCTGAAGCAGCTCGGCTACATTGGATGCATTCAAGACAATGTTTAACCACTTTTCAAACAGCCCTGTCTAGCAATGCATGCCACCATATTGGGGAGGGTCCTGCTATATCCTGAGCTGCTAGATAAGCATCAGATACAGAAGTTGATGACCATTTGCTGTGGCTGTCATGATACACCTAGTGTTTCAGTCAGCATTTCCAACACAGACACAATACCATTAACATTACTGGCACATATTCGCCCAGCCCAGAGCAGAGGCAAAGTAAGCTCCCCAGAAACTCTACTGCTACAGACATACATCATAGAGAATTTCTCCTCATGGCCAACTATACCACTACACTCACACACTGAGTAGAGGGGAAATGTTAACTTGTTAAGAGGGTGCTCTGTCCTATCATCAGGGCATTTATGTAGATGCTAAACAGTTCTGGTGTTAAAATAATCCCTGGGGTGCACCATTGGTTACTGGCATGCGTCTGGATTTGAAGCCACTCATCATAATCCTGCGACCCTGACAGTTTAGCTAGTTTTAAATCCACCTCACTGAATGCTTATGTAGTCTGTACTTCATCATTAGTCTGTAAGAATGCGTTACAATCTGTTTGAATCTCTCAATTGTACAGGGTAGCATATTCTGTGAAGCTAATTTTTATTTTATTAATTCATTAAGAAAGAAAGCAAACACATCAAACAAGGGTTGAATCCCACTTGTAAAGACTAGTCAAACATGAATTCACTAGTTCATCGCTTTGTTATTTCATGTAGTTTCTAATTTGCAGGTTCTTTAATTCATGACTTGTAATTAATTGTATCTTGCAATTCATAACTCATGCACTTATGAGAAAATAGTTACCTAGACAACGGTGAGAGTGCTCATCCTTCCTCTCCATCACGGTGTGTGCATTTCTTACCACTCAGACAAACACAAAAGCCACAGCAATCCAACTGCTGTTAACTTCATTTCGAACTTTTTGTTTTGGCAATGTGAAATATTTCTATCTTCAAGCTTGGAGGTTTAGTCTATACCATTTCCTTAAGTGTACTATGAAGAAAGTTCCAGGCAATCAATATGTTAGATGATGGTTGCAGGAGACAGTAAGCTGTAGCTAGCAATGGCTGCATAATCACCTTTATCCCATCCTGTCCACTGTGTCCTGCCTTCATGTTGCTGTTGTTTTGATCTAAAGGTGCAGCTCGCAACATATACCAAGCCTTAGCACGAGCTGTGTGTTAGATCAAAATCTGAGCAGGAATGAGTGAATGGTCAGAGGATATCAGTGAAAGACAGTGTTGAAAACTTTGCTATAGTCAAGATAACCAGTATGCTTTGCTCTTGCTTTACCCACTGCTCCTGTCATCTTATCATAACATAAGGAGCCATGCTGACTACTCCTAATCCCCTTCTCATCTTTCATTTGTTTGGAAATGTTTCACCTGATTTTTCTCCACTGAAGGAGCCTTGGCTGCTCCACACTTTTCCACTGTGTCACAGGACTGGAATTCATGAATATTGAGTATATTGGCCATTCATATGTTGCATGTCACCAGGTCCTCTGTCTCATTCAGCAAAGGGCCCACATTTCTTTACCCTTTTTTACTGCTGATTTGCCTGTAAGATCTTGTTGTCCACATCCCTCAGCAGATTCAACTCTAGGTGTGTTTTATATGTCCTAATGAAATCCCTACACCCTCAGACCGCATCTCTATATTCCTCCTGTGTCATCTGACCCTGCTTCCACATTTTGTATGCATATTATTTTTAGCTGAATTTCATCAGGAGCTCCTTGTTCATCTATACAGGTCTTTTTGTACCTTTGCTTGACTTCCAGTGTGTTGGGATGGTCCATCTTTGAGCTTTAAGGAGTTGATCCTTGAAAATTAACCAACTTTTCTGGATCATTTCTCTCCAGATCTGTATCCCCTGGGATTTTTCCAAGCAGATCACTGATGAGGTCACCATCTTCTCACCTGAAGCCTAGGGCTTGCACAGCAAGAGTGGTTGTTGGAGCATGCTTTGTTCAGGGGCTGAATGCAATTGAGCTTAGCATATCCCTTTTACCAGATCTCCCAGTGTAACCATAAACCACAACCAAGGGATATAAAAGAAGGAGGAATTAGGGGGGCGATTCTCACACTGGTGACAGGTACGTCCTGCAAGAACCTTCCAGGAGAACTTTATTTATGTTTGCAGATGCAAGGCTGTGAGCAAAACAGTGCAGGAACAGCAGCACAGGGACAACCAGAGAAAAATTACTCCCAAAGCAGTCCTAGAAAATGGTATCAGAGCAGTGTGGATGAGAGGGTGCAGGGCTGCAGTGAAAGGCAGGATATAAATTTGCAATGAAGGGCCCTGAGGTATGTAAAAGGTTAACAAGCTTGGCACTCTGCCACAGTTTCCCCCATTCCCAACCGCTGTAAAGGGCTACTGTCCATTGTACAGTGGCTACATGGGGCTGTGAGTAATTTGCCGTACACAGTATTTTCAGGGCTAGAACTCAAATGGATTGGAGAAAAGTTTCTTATCACTAGACCATTGAGAAAATAAGGCAAACCCAACCCTGAGACCTTGCTCTGTCAGGACAATAGGCAGACAGCCATTCAGTAATAAAAAAATCTTATTTCCTGAACTGCACGGACCAAAGTGCTACACAGAGTCAGGTGCCTTCTTTGCAATGTCTAGTCATTTACTCTTCCATTCTTCAGGCATCTGGGGATGAACTGTCACATATGCAAGATGGACCATGAGACCATGCAGAGCAAGTATCATGCCACAAAGGTTATGAAGATGATCCCACAATCTTGTATTTTTCTGTTGACTTCTGTCTGATTAAGAAATGTATATGTTCTATTTTTTATTTTTATTTTTTTTTGCCTCTTCCCCCCTTTCTCAGACAAACCATAAAGAATTGTCTAATTGTCTGAGTCTTCTATAAGATTCCTGTTTATGGAGCCTTACAACCTAGCATGATTGAAATTTTTAATATAATGTGGAAGCATGCTTGACAGTTACTTGAAGATTTTAGCTTACTGTTAGAGGTTATCTGCATTTCTAATGCTAGATCTTTTTAAAGAGCAATTAATCAGGTGTTTTTTTTCTGTTTGTTTGCTGCTAAACAACCATCATAATATATAGTTGCATTTTCAAGATCAAGAAGATTACAACTATTCAAGGATATCCTATTTATCTTTCTGTCCTTGGAGACAAAGTTATCAGAAGTTATGGATGTTTGTGAATTATCAAAAGAAAAATGCTTGTAATGAAAGTTACAGAAAAGACATGTAATGAGTAAAGAAAAGTAATTTAAATTCAAAGTATGAAATTAGATTCCATAATGAAGGATGCTGTCATATTATATGGCAATAATTTAAGACATATAATGACAGTATATTCTTATTGCAATAGAGTGATCTGAATTGAAAATATCTAAAGAACTGTGCAAATGTGATGATTCATCATGTTCCTTTTCAGATAAAGATGTAACTTAAAGCTTTGAGTAGGAACTGATGGTTCTCTGTTCAGTTTTCCACAGGATTTTTTGATAGCTACAAATTTGGCAACTTTTAAGTCTAGTCTTTTTAAAAAATCAGAGGATTTGTCCTAAAAACTGCTTATCAACCTGCAAGAGATTTCTGCAGTAATTTTTTTTTTGCTTGTTTGTTTTATATCCTACACTATTACTTCTCTGCTTTTGATGGGATATAGCATTAGGAGGATGGATTACATGCAGTGTTTGCACAGCATCTCAACATACTGTTGCATTTATGGGGGTATATATTTTTGACCACAGCATTGCGTCTGAGGGCGTCATACCTATGAATCTGTGTACTCAGTGAAGCCCAAAAAGTTACAGAAAGATGGAAACATGAAATCAGAAGGTTGATAGCAACTCCTGAACTTTGAGTGCTTAGAAAAGTTATAATCTTACTACATGCAAAGGGTACAGAATGAGGTCAGTGTTTAATATGTGCTTCAAACACAATTCAAAGCACTATATGGAATCCACTGGAACCTTATTGCTCAATCTGAACCACTTTCCCAGGGAAAATTCACTGCCAGTACAAAATCAGTGATTTAGGTAAAAGATTAGATTTCTGATAATTCAAAATTTTCATGTTTAAAGAGACTTTTATTTAAAAACTGTTTAAAACAACATTTAAAGGGGTAAAGAGGGAACACAAAGACCAAAGAGGTTAGTTGTATCTTACCTCACAGCATTATGAACTTTAACTGTTTGGCCCAAGTGAAAGTCTCTGGCCTTTTGGAGAGAATTTCACTAATGTATATAATTTAATTCAGTTTAATTTAATTGATAAATGTAAAATTATGTACTTTTAAAGGCAACATTAACATTCTTCAGCAAGAAAGTCATGGCAACAAGCCATCACCATACCTTCAAGTCTAGATAATGCTGATTATATTGATATACCTCACCTAGCTAAAGCTGATGAAAAACATACACTTGCACTAATTTGCAAAGAGAGAATGTAGCATTTTATCAGGTTGCAGAGCTTAAACCATTCAACTAGCTTTGGATATGGCTGAACGAGGGAAGTAGCCAAGACTCTACCTCTACGTTGGCACATGGATGGTGGCCAGTGCTCTGTGGAGATGGCTAGAGCAGTGGAGAAAGGCCAGTTGGAAGTGCAGAGGGAAACCCACTTGGGCGGCTGAGATGTGGCAAGACATCACTGCCTGGGTAGAGAAACTGAGTGTGAAGGCTCATCACACAGGTGTTCATGTACCCAAGAGTCAGGTTAATGAAGAGCATGGTAACAACTAGCAGGTGAATTGAGCTGCCAGGATTAAAGTATCTCAGGTAGATCTGGATTGGCAGAACAAGGGAGAATTGTTTCTAGCTTGATGGGCCCATTATACCTCCAGTCATCAGGGGAAAGATGCAACACAGAGATGGGCTCATGACCAAGGGGTGGATCTAACCATGGAGAGTGTCTCACAGGTTATCCATGACTGTGAGACATGTGCTGCCATCAAGCAGGCCAAGCCAGTGAAGCTTCTGTGATATGGTGGATGGTGGTCAAAATACAGGTATGGGGAAGCCTGGCAAGTTGATTACATCACACTTCCCCAAACCTGCCAGAGCACCATAGCACTGATGATACTAACAGCTAAATTGGAGGATGATTAAGTACTTTGTTGTCCTTGTTACAGTGACTGGCTCCAGTTTATCACTGTATGGGTATGGCCAGGGCTGTGTATTCTACACCCTCCAAGTCATTTCTCATGAACTGTTAATAATGGATCAGTTGCAGCAGCTGCCCAGGGCACACCTGACACCTCAGGCTACAAGCTGGGTGTTAAAAGACTCCGTGAGAGAGGGAAGTTTTCCTGTCTTCACACCAATGACTCAGCTGTGATAACTCCCCTCTGGGGAATCATTAGCATCTTCACACCCAGCCTGAGGGGTCATGTCTGCTAATGGGCCATCAAAGATTCCAAAAATATCCCATAACTCATAGAGTTAAATCACCCATTGTGAAATTCCTCACCCTGGGGAAGGTACTGGGCATTTGCACCTGAATCTGATCATATATAATCCTGGGATTTGGGGACTTCTGGTACCACTCATTGGATCCAGAGGAGGCCCAGAACCTCAACAGGACTGCTACTATCACTCTTGACCAGACTGCGACCATCATTCTCCTCAACAGGTTTTCCTTTCCTTTTACTCTGCATTCAGGTGGACCATGTGGCGTTCAGCACAGGGGCAAATGAACACCATTCTGTTAGTGCCCCAGGTCACTATATCTGTTATATATCTGTTTTTTGTGGGTTAAAACCAATTTTTCTTTGTGTTATTTTATTTATTATATTTTTTATTATATTGTAAATCTGAATTGTAATCTTTTTTTGAGTTGGGTTAATTTCTCCTGCCAGTTTACCCACACACATTTTTAGCTACAAAGCTCTATGTTTAATACCTGCTTTTCCAGCGCTACTAAAACTGGAGTACTGTAGTTAATTGGTTTAGAAAAGTGTTCAGGATAAGGAGAAAACCGAGACCTTACAGGCTCTGCAGCTCTGATGGAGCTCTGGATGACACCACAGTATATTTTGGAGGTCAAATATGGAAAGAAGAATCTGATGAAAAATTTAAATCAGTCTCCCCAGGGACATGGTAATTAGTGTTTATTCAGTGCTGTGTGATTCAATGAGAAGGCAGCTTTTTCAGAATATGTTTGTGTTTGCATGTCTTTTCCTCTCTATCCTCTTTCTCAGGGCAGTAGATAAACCAGTCCTAAAGTAGAAAATGGAGGAACAAATGGAGGACCACGATTTAATTTCATCATTATTGTAATTATGTTTCAAGTCTTCATCACATTAACTGTTCTAAAACATTAATAATACTGACAAGAAAAATACCAGTGCACTCCAGTGTGCCTAAGGCCATTGGGTTCGCTACAAACATTGCAATATGAAATGTTATGAACTGGGTCATGGAGGAGGTGGTCTGACTTGAAGATCAACTTAAGCCCATAGCCTTAGAAAGCAGGATTTTCATGAATAACAAGCTATTTTGATGCTAGTCACCTGTCTCACTGATCTGCAAATGGAAACTGCTGTTTGATCACAGATGTTTCCAGCAATGTTGACAATAAATACTGAGTTGCTGAGTTTACAGGAACAATTTAAAACATTTTTGTTTGCTAAGCAAAGTAGTCAGCAAATAAATAAATTGAACCCTGACCACAGATGTAAGAAGATGTAAAAGGCAGAGTCTGAGCTCTGTTGCCTGCTGTATGTCCTATTCAGTTAAGGACTTGGCAGTGAAATTTACATCAATATTCAATTCTTTCACTTATTGCTTTTCTATTTCAGTGAAGCATGAGGATGAAACTAAGGTGTTTATTTACTAACCTGACCTGGAAAAAGCATTGCTATGCTGCGATAATTTGTTCTAAGGTGCATATAGCAACACATGTTTGTCCCAGTATAAAAGTTAGCTGGTATAAAAAGCCCTGCGTTCATAAAGGAAAACTTACATTACTGAAAATGTTCAGCATTTCTTTGCTAAATAAGGTCCAGTTTTTACAGCAGTTTATTTAATGGGATGACATCTTAGATATCAATACCAATATTTTTTCTAGACATTGATTTAACAAACTAGGATTACAGACCTATATGTTTTGGTTTTTACTATAACCTAATCAGCTGATCTAAATCAGTAGGTTGACCTGCAAAAACATACTTGCCGTCATATCTTACTCATTAGTACTATAAAACTAAAGATTTTACTTTCTATTCCACAGCAAAAGATCTTAGAGTTGCTGAATATAATTTACTAAGACTAAGATGAAGTGTCTTTTAAATTTCACCTCCTAATCTAGAACTGGTGATGAGAAAGAAATATGTAGGCTCCACAATTCTTGAGAATCTATAAAACACTGTGCCAGCTTTAGTATTTGTCAATTTTTAACTACTGCTACAAGGCTTCAAGCAATCAATTATTTCACAGCTCAGTGAGAGACTCAGAGCTATACCAGATAAATCAGAAATCAATTTTACTGCCTTGTAGCTGGTTTCTAAATATGTTTCTCCATACCACACTTAAAAACAAAAAAATGCTGGATTTTTAATTTTTTTTTTTCTTTTATTACAGCCATGGCTGAACTTCCTTCATACTTCACTTGATGTTACAAATTCAGAAAGGGATAAACTATCTTTGTTGGGTTATAGATACATCATCCTTTTATTATTGCTTTCTAAAGAAACAGAGGAACAAACCTTTTTTTTTTTTTTTTTTGTATTTTGTGTCTGGTAATGTATCTAGAAACTATTTCTCATAGTGAAGGGTCTCTAGGCTGCTCTTTTTTATCACCCTTGTGGAGTTCTCTTCCATAAGAGAAGTGCTGGATTGACATAAAGAATGTAATATTCTACCAAGAAATTATGGGAGGTATGACAGAAAATTTCAGGATGCTTATGAAAAGCATAATCTCCTCCAAAGGATGAACAAGACCTTTCATGAAATCCAAAGAAAACGCTATGCTTATTAAAGAGACAGCAATATGAAAATAGAGATTTAATTTCTCCTGTGCCAGCCTCCTCCCATGAGTGGCTGGGTCTGACTCCACCTGACATCAGCTGAAGTACTGGGAGCAACACCCTCCACAGCATCGCATTCCCCTGCCACAAATGAAGGGACCCTATATTTAAACAAAGCCTTGGACTGTGGAATTTGTAAGGTGACACTGAGGATAACTGCAGCCCAAGTGTTTGTCCCCGCAACTAACTTCTGTGTGTGGCTATCAAATTTTGCAAACATGAATGCTTTTAAGGGTAGACTGAGCAACTCTTTATTTGGGGGAAGTCCATAGCCCTGAAGGGCTTCATTCATCCTCTGTTATTCTTACCAGTTCACATGTACAATGTACCTTAGTCTTAATGCACACTATATCTCCACGGAAATTGTTTTTGTATTAAAAAAAAAGCCAAACAACTATTTCTACTTTTGAAAGATTTGAACCTTATGCAACTTCTATGGGTTGTTATATTTATTCTTTTCCAGTTATGTGGAATGGGAAACACTTGTGTATGTGGCTGTAGTTGAGTTCTGGCGGTTGTTTTTTTTCACTCCTGCATCCCAGAAAATCATGAAATGGTTGAGGTCGGCAGGAACCTGTGAACCAACCCCCTATAAAACCTGTTGCCCAGAATCATGTCAAGACAGGTTTTGAGTATATCCAAAGATGAAGACCTCCACAAGGTCTCTGGGCAACCTGTGCAGGTGTTCACTCACCCTCAAAGTAAAAGAATTTTTCTTGATGTTCAAATGGAAACTACTGTGTTGCTGTCCATTATCTCTGGTCCTTTCACTGGTCACCAGTGAAAAGAGCCTTTGCATATTTGCTTCCTCTATTTATATGTTAGTCAGACCCCACTGACTTCTATTGTCCAGGCTAAATGGTTCCAGCTGTCTCAGCCTTGCCTCGTAATGATAGGTGCTTCAGTTCCTTCATCATGTTTGCGTTCCTTGTCAGGATTCTTTTCAGTATATCCATTGCTCTCTTGCACTGAGGAGCCCAGAACTGTACAGAATACTCCAGGTGCAGCCTCACCAGTGTTGAGTAGAGGGGATGTATCACATCTTTTCACCTGCTGACAACACTCCTAGTGCAGCCATAATACAGTTAGTTTTCTTTGCAGCAAGGGCACCTTGTTGGCTTATCTTCAACTTGGTGTCCACCAGGACCCCCATGTATCTTTCTGCTGGGGGATCACCAGCATGAGATTGATGCATGGGGTTGGTTACTCCTTCCTAGGCACAAGATTTTGCACTTCTTGTTGAACTTCATGACGTTCCTGCCAGCCCATTTTTCCATTGTTTGGAATATGCCCCATCATCAAAATCATTAAGGAAAATGTGGAGCAGGATCAGGCGCAGTTTCAATCCCTGGAGTACAACTGCTAGTTACTGACTCCCAATTAGACTTTGTGCCATGGATCATCACTCTCTAGTCCTGACCATTCAGCCAGGTCTCAGTTCATCTCCTTGTCTGCCCATCCAGTCCATACTTCTTTAGCTTCTTTGTGAGGATATAAGGGACATAAAGACAAAAGTTTTCCTAAATTCCAGGGAGCCAATATCCATTGCTCTGTCCTCATCTAGTAGGTCAGACATTTTATTTCTACAGGTTACACAGGAATAGACCCTCTGCATGCAAATTGTGTATAGCAACTTGGAAAAGGAGAAGGTATTCTACTTTTGCAGTCTTTTTCAGAATTTTGCAACTGCTTTTTGTCAATATGCAACCAAAATTTTGAAAAATTCACTCACTAGACGCCAGTGAGCATGATACTTCTCATTTGTCAAAAAATATTTCCAGTTCAATTTAAAATATATAAATATCAAATTTCATGAAGCCTGGGAAAAGGACAATTCAGTTTCAGAGCCTGTGAAATGTGAAGTGCTTGATATATATATTTTCTTCCCAAATCCTTTTCTGTTCTTACCAGCTCAACCTGGACAAATTCTAAAGGGCAATGACATTTTGACCAGTAGTGAAAGTACAGGTGACCAGTGGTGAGGACTGTGTACAGAGGTTTGAAACATTTTCATTGGAAATGAGATAAAGGTTCAAAGTAATAGTGCCCTGAACCCATTTCAAATATAAACTACGACGTGCTTGACTGTTTAAGGCTGTCTTATCAGAAGATTCATGGATGCTACAGAGTCATTATCTGCCTCAGCAAAGGCATAAAGCACATGTTGTTCACCTGCAAGTATTCCTACAGTAGTTTGCAAGAAGGACAATTGTGCTTTTGCCTTTTTACAAGCTGAGCCATTTGCCTATCACCAGTAACTCATTTATATGTTCTATCTACTCAGCTTATACATAAACAATCCCCCCCGGTCTGATTTGTAAAGCTGCATTTTGAGGCTTTGCCATCATATTCCAAAATAAGTTTATTTTCCTGCATAAATTTTTACCTATGATAACTTTATTAAATAACTAAAATACAGAGTAAAAACTTATCTATTTATACTTTTCCAAATGCACAAAGAAGTGGTCTAAACTGCTTTATGCAGTCTGTACCATATTGGATATCATTAAAATTTAAAGTTAATACTGGTGATTTACAATTTTATGTATAAAACCTTTTTTTTTTCCTCTCACAGAAATGGATATATTCTTTTATCAAATTTCACACTATATTAAGAATACAGTCTTTCAGTACACTGTAACCTCACAGTGCCAGTGGCTATAGTTGCACAACAGTTAGGCTGCTTTGTACTGTACTGCAGCCTGAAAGAGGCCATCAAGAGCAAAAATGTCAGTACAAGGAATGATGACAACATCTCTTACAACATTTTGCATTTCCTCACAGGAGAGGTGCTCCATCCCTCTGACTGACTTGGTGACCCTGCTCTGGATTCACTCCAGCAGGTCAATGTCCTTCCTGTGCTGGAGGCTCCAGAGCTGGGTGCAGTATTCCAGGTGGGGTCTCATCAGGGGAGAGTAGAGAGCAGAATAATCTCCCTCGACCTGCTGCCAATACTGCTTTAGATGCAGCCCAGGACATGTTTGGCTTTCTGTCCTCTTCAGGGCTGTCCTTGATCAGTTCATCAGCCAACCTATACTGATATAGGGGCTGCTCCAACTAAGATCCAGCACCTTAAACTTGTTTGTTTGTTGGCTTTTTGTTTTTGTTTTTGTTTTGTTTTTTGTTTTTTTTTTACATTTTAAAAAAAATTTAGACAAATCTTTATCAAGTCCTTGAAAAAGAATTCTTTTCATAAATTGCTTTTACTTTTGTAATTTCTCTTGACAATAATTCTGGTGAGTATGCAGATAACAAGAAGACAAACTTAATATTCACTCACACAATCAAACAGATCATATAGTCTTCATTTTATGCAGTAAAATATTTCAATTTATAAAAGTTAGTCTAAACATAAATATTAACAATAAAGATCAAAAACACTTGATGACAAAATAATCCTTTGTGTGCTATAACATATGCTTTCATGAGTCTTTTAAAACAGTAAATTATATTTTTGCATGCATTTGACACAATAAACATTTGTAAAAATTAAAATCCCTTTCAGTAGGTAAGATTTATTTTTTTTTTTTTTTGCAATGCCTACACAGTACACATTTTTCTGTCAAAGAAGACTGAATATTTTAACATCATAACATGAGACTAGTTGTTTTTCATGCCTCTTAAGGAGAACAATCTATTCCAAACTTCACTGGCTTATTTAAATTACACTAACAGAAAAAACCCCCAAAGAGTTATTCTATTTTTTGATAGAAGGAATCTAAAAACCTATATTTCTTGAAAACAAAAAAGAAGAATGCACATTCTTAGCACAGTTGTAGTTATTGTGTATTAGAGCCAATAAGCCTACACTAGCTTACTACTGTTAGCATGCAAGAGAACTTGAAAAACAGTATATACAGCCACCCACATACCTATTTTTAATCTTACTGTCTACTTTTAACTCTTCTGGCATTCTACAGCTCAAAAACGAGAAAGTGCATTCAAGAAAGGGCAAGATATCTTTCAATTTATTTTTTTTAATTACCAAATAAATTTTCCTCTACCAGTTTTTGAAGCAATAAGCCTTCCACCATTAATCACCGTGTTCTCCAGGGCAAGCTGCCCAGCCTCTATAACATAGGGACTTTTCTGACTGAGCTCTTTCTTATCATCAGCAATGGATGTTCTTGATTCATGACAGTGATATCATGGTGCTGACAGGAGAAGATGACATTGAGGGGAGACCTCATTGCAGTCTACAACTTTGTCACGAGAGAAAGTATTGGGGAGACACTGACACCGATCTCTTCTCTGTGGTGACCAGCGACAGGACTCAAGGGAATAGCCCGAAGGTGTGTCAGGAGAAGTTTAGGTTCAGTATTAGAAAAAGGTTCTGCACCTGGAGGGTGGTTGGGCACTGGAACAGGCTCTCCAGGGAACAGTACCCAGTACTCTGACAGCACCCAGCCTGTCAGAGTTCAGTAGGTGTTTGGATGATACTCTCAGGCACATGATATGTCTCTTGGGGATGGTCTTATGCAGGGTCAGGAGTTAGACTCAATGATCCATGTGCTTCCCTTCCAACTCAACATATTCTGTGATTCTGTGAATCTGAGAAATAAGAATGTACAGGCGTGTTGACAGCTGAAAATACCTTGTAGAATTGAAAACATGTCAGTTTTCTGAAACAAACTTCCAAGTAACTTCCAAAATTTAGATCTGTGGGATTCATTTATAATGCTTTTTAGGGTTTGTGGAAACTAATCTGTTCATCTAACCAGAGCTGTATAAACCTTTACTACTCTGTGTGTTCAAACATACCGTCAAGTCAAGAAATACCTGTATTCTTTGATTGTTTTTAATTTCAGTTTTCCAAGAGCTATTGAAAAGATGTTTCGTTTCAGCCTATAGCATTTATAAGAGTTAGCGGTTAACCCAAATGTATTTTTCACTGATCAGTTCAACTGTCAGGGGGTTAAAGAACTTACAGGAAAAAGCAGGGACATTGTGAGAAAAAAAATCTATACTGTTTTGATAGGGAGAGCAAAGCAATCCCATAGTATCAACATCCCAGTAAGATAGCACTAAGAGTTCTTTATCTACAGCAGTTCATCCAGTAATATTGAAGCTTACAAAGCAGTTTGAGAATGATCAGGTCTTTGAACAGTAAGAAGTTTAGCAATGAAGTGGATGGAAAAAAGGATGTGATGAAAGTTGCATACTCTGAGTTTAAATTTCTGGGGTTTAAAGAGAATAAAAATAGGCAAAACGCAGAAAACAGTGTCCATTACCTATAAAAATTTGGTATTGTGACAATACTGTACACACTGACACCTGTGCAGTGGTGCCACGTCAATGAGCTTCTCAAGTGTTTTTTCCTGTTGAAAACTACCACCATGTATTGTGAGCAGAAAGGACTAACCAGGTCTGCTGAGGTATATTGGTTTCTTGGTAAATATAAAAGAAGACATGACGCTACCCTCCATATTGAGCTTCTACAGCAAAACTGAGCTCCTCATCTATGAGAAGGAGCAAACTACTCTAGTGAATCTCTACAAGTTTCACTCCTTATGCTTAGAAAATTTGGACTGTTGGTGCAGAAGGCATTTACTTGTGCATTCTGTCTACAGAACGGCAAAGTTTTCTCACTCTTAGTCCATGATCAAAATGTTTTGATCCTTTCTAACATATTCCTTGAACCCAAAACTTTATAACAGTATCACAATTTAAAACTTCGTGAATGTATGGCTCTCCAGGTGCTTTCATATAAAATATAAAGAATTAAGAGAGACTAATTCATACCAACACTCAATGGTTGGAGAAATCCCCTGAGCAACTATTCCCACTGCTAAAAATTTCCAGAAAATGCACTAAAGGAATTGGTTCTCCAGTGCCCAAAAGTAACACGTTGACAGAGTAGATCACTTAGACTGGCTTCTCACATCTCAAAGACCTATTATTTTCTTTTTCATTCTTGAGTGGCTGAATAACTCTTCCAAAGGCTTACTAAATATGTCTTCACTAGTATTCATTGAGATGAAAATTTGCCTTTCAAAGAACTACTAAATTTTAAGCTCTTAGGAGATTTCATGGATTAATTTTGTACCTATCACATCACCATTTCACAAGTATCCAATAACCCGTCTGTGGGACAGATGCACGTGATAACAACAGTCCAGTTTTTCTTTTTCTTCCCTTTATCATCAATAGCTTCATCAAAGCACCTCCTCCCAAGAAGTTAGCCAATGCTCATTTACACAGTTATATAGATGCTGTACTGTGTAAAAGATGGAGGAATCACAGAAGATAAAAACAAAATGAAAGTTTGCAGAGTGATGTTTGAGTCAAGAGGATTAACATGAACCTTGCATAGTTTAAGAGAGAATGGCAAACTGGAGAGGGTGGTTCATTCATAACAGCATACAGAACTGGCATGTATCATACTTCAACTTCCTTTTTAAATACATTTTCATTGCAAACATGCTTATGAAACGCTGTTAAAGAAGAAGCACTGAGGGTCGAAAGACTTGTGGGCTGAGGAAATAGGCCATGTGAAAATGGACTTAATGAATTTAATTTTTTTGCTCAAAGGCAAATTCACAGTAATCACTCTGGGAGAGTCTGCCAATCCAAAAAGCCCCAAAACCTTGAAATCTTGGTTAGACAATTTAAAAAGAAAAATTACACACACTGGCAATGAAGGTGGTTAACCCCTGGAAGAAATACTGAAGAAAAAGAGTATCCTCCAACTCTGAACTTATTTTAATAGGAATAAGATCACAGAATCACAGAATCATATGCTGAGTTGGAAGGGAAGCACAAGGATCAAGGCCAGTCCTTAGCCCTGTACAGAACCATCCCCGAGAGTCATACCATGTGCCTGAGCGTGTCATCCAAACACTTTTTGAACTCTGTCAGGATTAGTGCTATGATCACTTCCCTGGGGAGCCTGTTCAAGCACCCAACCACCCTCTGGGTGAAGAACACTTTTCTAATATCCAACCCAAACCTGCTCTGACACGACTTTTCTTGGCCTATCTCTTGGGTCCTGTCACTGGTCACCACAGAGAAGAAATCAGTGCCTGTCCGTCCTCTTCACCTCATGAGGAAGTTGTAGACTGCATTGAGGGCCAATTCTGTAGACTCATATTCAACTTGCCATCAAGCAGGACCCCCAGGTCCCTTTTTGTGGCAATGCTTTTCAGTATCTCATTCGCTGGTCTGATCGAACATCCAGGGTTGTTTCATCCCTGGTGCAGAATCTGGCACTTTTCCTTGTTGAATTTCATATGGTTGCTGATTACCCAGTCCTATAATTTGTCCAGGTCTCTCTGTAGGACCTCCCTGCCTTCAAGAGAGTCAACAGCTCCTCCCAGTTTTGTGTCACCTGCAAATTTGCTCAGCATCCCTTCCAGTCCTGTGTCCAAGTCATTTATGAAGATGTTGAATAGCACAGGGTCTAAGATGGAGCCCTGTGGAACCCCACTAGTGACAGGTCACCAGTCTGATGTTATCCCATTCACTATTAACCTCTGTGCGAGAGCCAGTTTTTCACCCATGACATGATGTGTCTTGTCTGAAGACTGGACACCACATAAACACAGAGAGCTGTGTTCAATACAGAAATAACTGGAAGAAAATCTGTGCTGTGCTACAATAAGGAGACAAGACAGCCTCATTTCATAGATTATTAGTTCTCATTTCTCTTTGTTAAAGAAAATGGGGTTAATGTCACTGGCATAAGTGACTGCTTATCTGCTTGCTGCATTCAGCGAATGCAGAGTACTTTTAAAGGTATGATTTTCTGGGACATTTTAGTGTGCTACTTTGAAGAAAAGAAAATGACAAAAGGACTAAACTAAAAAAAAAAAAATAAAAATTAAAAAAGCAGGATAGAGCCCAGTGGTTAAAGAAGACATGAGGGAAATTTTCATCAGTTTCATATTATTTCTATTCAGAGATCTCCAGTGAAACATAAAATCCTTAACTAGTGAAGCAGAATATGAGTCCTTACCTCAATCTAAACATCAATAGAACAATCCGTTCTTTAAAATGATTTACCATTAAATAGTAGTAGTTACAAAAACTGTAGAATTAGCACAGCCTAAGGACACCAAACCAATGGGAAGAAAGGTCACACTTAATTGTATTTATCAACCTATCTTCATTATACATATTTCTCCTGATTTGTTTTCACTATGTGTGAAATCCTGACTATCCTGACTAAATTACTTGCTCAGTTTTCAAAATAGTGTTGTGGTCTCAACCCAAGTGAGCAGCTACTCAGAGGGGAGGCTACTACCCAGTCTGACATTGTACAGAAAAATGGGAGAGGCCTTCTCAAAAGAGAGCCAATGCTGGGAGAGCCGAGGTGTTGCAGCTTAGACTGATTATCACAGGCAGTGCTAATTACAGAGGCTTATTCAGTGCTTGTCACTGTGCACAGTGCTGGTGCTCACTAAACTTTCTAGAGTTTCTTTTATGGTGGTTTGTTCCTAATTCCTTTTAAAGGAGTAAACCTTTGCCAGTCCTCACACTATGCTTTTTTGAGTTGTTCAAATTAATAAGTGTGGAAAATATGCCAATTAAAATCCATATCAGAGAGGAAATGGGAAGTGTTTTGACAACATTCACCTTTACATCAGCAGGCACAACTTAGACTGACCACTAAGAGTTGGGGATGAATCCTATTTTGAGTATGTAACAATTTTTATAATACAGATTTATGACCAAATAGAAGGCAAGGACAATCGAAACCCCTCTAGCATTTTTGGCATTGCTGTGTCTTGGTAGAGCCATATAACAAGTACAGTCATGACCCCACAGAAATGAAAGCACTGGTTACACTCAGTGCTGTAAGCTGTTTGTAAAATCGCTGTCACTGAGCATCTTCTTGCTTGCAGCTAAAACACATTTCCAAAATAAAATGAAAACTTAAAAAATACCAAATCTAGTTCAAATTAGGAAAACATTTTTTACCCTGTTATTTTTCAATTTGCTTGTTTCAGCTATGGCTTGGCTATGAGCTACTTTGTCCCCCACATTGTGCCAGGGAACATAGCTATGACAGGAATATGAGTTTAAATGGCATAAAGAGTTAGGAGAGAGAAGGATGGCAGATTTAGGACAAATGAAAATGATACTTGTGAGTTACATTCACCAGTCCTTATGAAAGAGTAAAATATTGTTGTCTCAGAGATTTTGATAGTGTCAGAAATAATCTAATTTTATAATTTAAATATTTTAGTAAAGTCTAAGGGAACTCCCTCAAAAGTCATTCTCACACTATGGTTCAGTATCTCTTTTTCACAAAATGCTATATTTTTGGCCTAACTCAATCATCTATAATATTTAAAGAAAAGACTTTTGTCTAAAGCTGAGAGGTTTTTTCACAATGTCTATGTGCTAAGCTGAACAAAAGAAAAGTCAAGCTAAAATCAATGGTGCTTACTAGTCTCCTGAAAGATAACATACAGGCAATAAACTACCGTGTAAAATGGTACTGCCAAAAGAACATGGGGCTCTAATGGCCTTCATTCTTTGTCATATATATCACACTGCTTTGGAGTCAACAAAGCAGAAGCAAGGTCTTGAAATAGAGTGTTAAAAATCCCCCTGTCCTCTGCAGATACCACCCCTGGAGACAAACATAAGAAGAAGTAAATTTGGAATTAAGCCAGTTCTACCCAAGGCTGCATCTAATCCACAACCCACTTTTATGTATTGGAGATTGCTGGTGGGTATTGGAAAGTGAATGGGGTTTTTATTGGGAATCAAGACAAAGAAGTGGAGACAACAAGCAAGGAACAGTATGCTGTTACCATATGACATAGGCACACACACACCAAACACCTATTTGACATCAGTCTGTAACTCCTACAGAAAGAGTACAGTGCTACAGAAGCAGTATGGCAATGACTATTTGCATAAACTGAAGATATATAATCTAGAAGGTGAAAAGGCAGAGGTCATGGCATGTGAAGAGCTATGATCCATATATAAGAAAACAAGCCTTTTTTTTTCTCTTTTTGTACTGAAGTCGAAAAGCAATCAATGGAAAACTTTCTTGAAATAAAGACCATACCATGAGGAAATTCATATAAGGAGTCCTTCAACTGATAACTAAAAACAGAGAGGCATTTTCTACAAAGTTTTCAGTTAGTAGTTGGCCTTTTTGTCCCTTTTCTATAGATCATAAAAATAACAGGCACTACATTTCTGCTTTTACTTCCTACAACAACGTATTTAGCACCTCACATCAGGAGGCAACGGGCACAATCTGAGACACAGGAAGGTCTGTCTGTCATAAGGAAACACTTTTTTCACTGGGAAAAAAACGAGAGTGACTGACCACTTGCACAGATTGCCCTGAGAGTTTGCGAAGTCTCCCTCCTTGGATATAGTCAAAACTCATCTGGACCTGGCGTTGAGCAACCAACTCTAGGTGGCGCTGCTTGAGCAGGGAGTTGGACCAGCTGACCTCCAGAGGTCCTTTCCAAGTCAACCAGTCTGTAGGATTCTCTGACATTGTAATAAGAAAAGAAGGGCCTGTACAGATGGAAGACTAACCCGTGGTCACTATTACTACCAGAAAAATTGAGCAGGAACAGAAGGCACAGGATACCAGCACTGGTATGGTAGCTGCTTTGAGGTCCTGTTTTGACTTAGCAAAGCCAGATTCCAACTTACTTCTCACCAGTACTTGGTGAGAATTCACCTTGCTCCGTGAATTGTGACTCCTGTGTCTCTTGCTAAATGCCATTGCTGTTTTCCTACACAGAACAGTCCAACATGAGTCATGACCTTTTGCAGAAGGACTAATTTGCAGCATGAAAATGAATGTTTCATTCTCTGGTTCAAGTGTCTGACTGACACTCTCTTCAGTTAGTTCTGCATTCCCATTGGTCTGCAAGAAAATGTAGTGCATCAGGCACACTTGGCTTGGAGGGCTGTTTCATGCACTGTCGAATTCCTCGTGCTGTTTGCATGCACTCAGAAAAGAAATAGCAAGGCTGGAGAACTAACAGGATGCATAAACCCTGAGCCTTGTAATTCTCTCCACTTGCTGAGGTTAGTGATGCAGGAGAAAAAGCCACAGTAAAATCTATCAGAAATGGGCTTCAAAATAACCATAACACTCCAAATAAAGCTTAGTTCTAATTCTTCCACCTACCCATTTTCAACCACAGAGCAGACCTCAGTGCAGGATATATTATGATTTTTTATCTGCTCTGCCAAGTCAGGGTTTCATTTGTGAATGAAATATTTTACAAGAAGATGGTACTGGGCCATGAACAGCCTGCACTTGTTTATGTTATGAGTTGAAAATGAGCAGTCATGGAAATTTCAAATACAAAGGTATTTAGAGTATGTAAGTTTTTACAGAATGAAAGAAAAAATATGCAATATGTTTCTTACAAGTATAGTTATTCTGATGCAAAATCTTAAGATGAAACTGTCATTTAGTATATCTTACAAGAAAAGAAACCCTCAGTAAAAGCCTGATGGAACTGTTTAGCAAGTAGATTAGTGTGTCTACTATTCTTTTTCACAAGCACATTTCAAATCATTATGTAAATATCTAAAAATAACACAATAAAATTCCCATTACTTATTGTCAAATGTACAGTGAATACTGAAAGAAAAATATCTTCCCTTTCAAACTGAAATAATCTCTTAGCTTGTGCCTCTCCCACTAAGATTACTTATGTAAGTTTTTACAGAGAGTAGCTTCAATTCTAGCATATTTGTCATATGCAATTTCAGCTTCTCTCTGAAATTGCAACAAAGAAAAACTGATTATTATTTCAACATCAATCATCTTGACAATTACAAATATTTTCTCCATAGAGGAAGTGGATGCATCATGTCATATTTACATATAGCTTCATGCTGTATGAAACTCCTAGAATTCTCTCTAGGTTTCTTGTTTACTCCTCCTGTATAAGCATTTTACTAATTAAAAAAGAGAGCAATCCCAAATTCAATGTATATTCAACACAATATGGGGAATGCAGCTACTAATTTTTCAACTGTGAAATCACTGCAGTAATATTTCAATAACTTCAGTAAAAACTGTATTCTTGGGAAATTCAGAAATACTACAGCCTCTTACTGCACTAAGGTATGGCAATGTAAAAATTAAGTTACTCAAAGAACTTTAGCTCTTCACAGAATAAGCAATATTAAAACTCCCAAGTAAGAAAAAATTGTACTTATCATTATAATCTGAAATTGCAAACAAAATGTATATTGCTGTCAAAAGTGCTACGTTCATATTACACAAGGTCAAAGTAAATTTGTTAGATGCTTCAAAAATGCATTCCCATCAGTTTACAGCTAACTTTCCTAGGTTTTTTTTGTAATGTTTTGCTTGTGGTTAATGAAAGAGACCTCTAATTCATTTACCTTCTCATAATGGCATTGCACTAGAAACAAGTGTTGGTTGTATTTCACATTTGCCTGTAATAAAATGCTCACATTACCTGAGTTATGCTTTTAATCTAATCTGTGAAAATTTCATTTTCCAATTTCTGAAAGTCCTGATAGCTGAACTATGATTTGCCCAAATTCACATTATTTATTAAGCAAAACACCGCGAACAAACCTCAGTATGAATGCAAGTTTAGATTGCCCTTCTCAGCCTCTTTAGCAACCCTGCACACACAACTTAACAAAATCTAGTAGAGAGCTGAATTTTAAGCATATTTTCTCTTTTGAGAAGATGATAAAGTAAAACTTTTAAAAGTTTTTACTTTGCTATCACAGTCGTGCACGGACTGTAACTCAAGCTCTTCTAGAACTGCTGCAGTCTGGTTTCTTACCGCAGCTCCTTCTTCATGGATTTCCTAGACTGGTATAAACAAACAAAACTAGGTCATTTGACATTAATTCTGATCTTCCAAACTATCTGAATACTCTTAGAACTATGAAATACAGCAGATTACAGTCAGGGTTTTGCTGTGTTTGTCAACTACGGGACTAAAAAGAAATTAATACGTTCCATCTGACTAAAACTAAGTCATATAATACTTTTAATGTATTAAAGTAACAATTCTCTTTATTGTTTATTATTTGCTTTGCCTAGCAAGCAAAAAAAGGAAATAACACAGCATTTATGCATTTAACTGTGAACGCTACACAGACTTTTAATATTTCTAATTGGTGAAAGATTTTACTTCAAACATGTAATATTGAATGCCTTAACATACTATGAAAACACCCATATTTATGATAGAATTGCTGTTCCTTCAAAAGATTCCTCTGAGGCAACTTTAACAAGACAGTGTTCTTGTTAATGTTATCATGTGGAAATATTCCCAAAACACACGCAATGTACAAAATCTAAAAATAAACAGGATACTGTAAATTCTCTTCTGTAGTTAAATATTTTAAATGTTTTGAAACAACTGTCTTAAACTGCTTTTCCAACCCTCCTGCCTTTCTCTGGCTGCTTTCTCACACCATTTGGTAGACAGAAACAAAGAAAACATCTGCTATCAGATATGTGACATGAAGTAAAGATGTTTAGGCACATCAAGATGTTTATTCCATTTTGAGACACTCTTCTTGTAGGAAGTTTCTGATTGTCTTAAATCTGCAGGTTTCTGAACTGATATTTCTAAAGTAAAGACCAGTAAAGCATTAAAAATCCCACAAGCAAACCTTTGAGATGGTGTCAGGGATGTCTTATGACAATGTCATAGAAACGTTTTCATAGCACAGCAACAGACTCAGGCGAATCATGAACATCAGTTTCAACCTCCACACTAACGCACAGCAAATTCTACGCCTCCTTCTCCAA
The DNA here is from genome assembly GCA_035583185.1 of Anabacerthia variegaticeps. Classification (NCBI taxonomy): domain Eukaryota; kingdom Metazoa; phylum Chordata; class Aves; order Passeriformes; family Furnariidae; genus Anabacerthia; species Anabacerthia variegaticeps. The sequence goes on along the minus strand of JAWWEW010000112.1, from coordinate 10,534,696 downwards.
TATTTTACCTCTTCTTTTGTATTAAGACTACAACATATCTGAGCTAGGGAGCTGGATTTGTTTCTTATACCTACACACACTCATGCACAAACACAGCCACCCACAGGCATACTGCATCTGCATATGGTGTGAGATAAGCCACTGCATTTAATGCATATGTATCTAGCATTTTCCTACCTTTCAGATCCAGAGAAATGTCACAGGTAAATCTATCTAGGACTTGAACTTCAGTATTTTCATGTTGCCCACAGATATTAAAAAAACCCCAAAAACAGATAGAGTTTGTATACATTTTTTTACCAATTTTTTTACCAATTTTTTACAAATTTGTTTTTATTTTGAACTTTGCTGAATAAAAAGGAATGTGGGGAAAAAATTTCAAAACTAGCCAGTTCAGTTAATCAATTGAATATGTGAATTCATGGCAAACTACTCTTGATAGTTGCCAGAAGAAAACATTGGCCAAAAAGATAACCAAAAATCAACAGTCTTTTTATTAATTAATTTAATTTCACAAACACCTCTTGAGTGAACCCAAGGTAAAGATCCAATTAAATAGCTATTGTCACAGAACAGGACTTATGTCAAACAAATGGAAATCTATAATGAAGACAGAAAATTAGAGTATCTCTACAATGATACCCAGTGTCTAACTTCTTGAATACCAGTTGGCACCAGTGTTGAATTCTGCTGAAGTCCTTATTTAGTGTGTTCAGCACTCAGGTGTGATCCAAGCTGCTCCACACTGGTCTGGGGATCATTTGACCTTCTTCTGCATTTGCAGTTTCTACAGTAAAGGTTACACAAGACAAGTAATAAAGGTGAGAAGCCAGGAAGGGTGGGATTGCTACTATCAGACTGGCTGTGTTAGAAGCTTCTGCCTTGTGGCTATTCAGAGATAGCATAACCATGGGTCATCAAGAGGGAAAGGGTTTGGTGTGGTTGAGCTCCAGCTCAAACCCACATATTCAGAAGGGCTTCTTTATCTGTGAATCAGATGGGGGGGAATAGAAAATATATTGTTCATGAGAATAAAATAGCTTGCTGAGAAATTTAAAATCAAACCAAACTGCCAGAAGAGCAACAATCTTAACAGACTTTAAGAATGGAAAAAAACAAGCAGATCTAAGGAAAAAGAGCATGGGGAAATAGGAGCAGTTCCAGGAACACACAGTATTCTGTTATTCTAGTTGTTCTGTTTATTATTCTGTAAACACTCCATTAAATGTTCTCCATGGTTATCAAGCATATATTTTGAATACATTATGTCAAACAATTAGAAGCACATGCTTCCTTTTCTATTCAGAGAAAAATGCCAAGATTAATCTTACTCTCACAGTCTTGCCAGAGCTTTTCTCTGGCTTGACACTCACTATGCAGCTGTCTTGGACCCCAGCCCATTTGACCTCTTCCTGTTCCCCTTTGCTTTTGCAGGTTGTAAGGCTGGCACTTCTTTATGCCTTCCTTTCACATTTCCACTAAATACCTTCTTGCCCTATTACAAAGAGACCCTGACCCTTCTGACTCCAGTACAACACCTGTTTGTTCTACATCTCCAGCAATGGGCATATATTCATCACGTTTAAGGAAGGTCTGTCTATCCCGCCCAGACTTGACCATGGATTTCTTTGGTAAGATCTTGCCTGAATTATTTCTCTCTTGCACTAAGCAGTGATGGCAGCAGCACACATGCCAGCACCAGTTCTGTCACAGAAGACCTTGTAGTACACATCAGACTCAAAAGTGCCTCCTGCCTGCACAGAAGCACTTTGGGGAGATAGAAAGTCCTGCCAGGTGAAAGGCATTGGAACAGAAGCAGAACCTAACACAGGTTAAGCATGAAAAACCTATAGAAAAATGGAGTTTACCATTTATTGGGTATTCTATTTGCTTTTTCTGCTAGCAGCAGGTTTTATCCCAGAAAATCATATCAAGAAAAGGATACAGGAGAAAGTATTAGAACCCAATTAAATGTGACCCCAAGATCATTTAGTCTTTTGCTTTTTAAGCTCCAACATTTGCTGTTCCAAATTACTCCTCTGAAAAGACCATTTAGAACAAATATTCTTTTCAATACTAATCCGATGTGGAAATATAAAATGTCCATGTATAGAAAACACAGCCTTTAAGAGAATTCAAAATAGCTTCTCCAGATCACCATGATCACATTAAAATGTCCAAAATTCAAATATCTCAGTCAGGTTTTTTAATTTTAAATTTGTTGTTTCTGATGATGGACATGGTAAAAAGAAGTGTTCCTGATCTTCACAGAAGATAAAAACCTCCGCTTCCATTTTCCAGTATGGAAAATAATAATGTAGGGAAGAAAACATCCAAAGTAGGCTTAAAATACTGCCCTTCCTTCTGTAATAACCTGTTGTTTGCCACACTATTGTGCAACCACAAGAATGTCTGCTTGACAACCCAACTCCCATCCATCAGCAGCTGCACAAAAATGGTTGGCAGAGAAGATGGAAAGGAGACCCTGAGCATAAAGGAGACTCTGAGCAGGGTCATTTTTTACAATATATCAGACCGTGCTTTTAAGAAAAATGTTGTAACTTGTGTTTCTATTCCTGACACTTCTAATTTCTAAAGCACAGACCTTTTAAAAAGAATATAAAACAACTGTTATATCCCTCCAGAATTAATAAAAACACTTTTTGGAAATTTTATGACTTGTGTGTGTAATACATGCATCTCAAGCTTACAGTCAGTGAGAGAAAATCAGTGAGCTCTGGACTTACTTATATCTTTAATGTCTTAATAGCACAGAAATTCCTTTTTTAGTGCCACTTCTTTTTGAGTGAAAATTGCAGCAGTTGCATAAAAAAAAACCAAAACCAAAACCAAACCAAAACAAAACAAAAAAAACAAACAAACAAAAAAACACACACACAAAGAAATGATGCCTAACATCCTGGAAGAAAGACACTCAGAACAACATTGGTTGAGATGATAGGTAGGTAGGTAGCTAGGTAGGTAGGGAGAGAGAGAGAGAGAGAGAGACAGAGGGATTAGATAGATAGATAGATAGTTTTTATTTAGAATCTTCTAAATCAAGAAGCATCTTTAGAAGCATCAGAAAGAACAACAACAACACCCCCAAAGCAAAACAAACAAACAAACAAAACCAAAACAAACCAGCCTGGGATCTTAGTTTAAACTTTGAAATAAATAAGAGTATCTAGTGTCCATAAGTCAGCAAGAAAAACACTTTCTTCTCAGCACAAAAAAATGAGAGTGGTGAAAGCACAGTTAGACAAATCCGAAGTAGTAAACTGAAGTTTGAAGTCCTTGCCTTTGTTGTGAATTACCTACAAAAAAATAATGTCCTTTCTCAAAAGAAAAAATACTGTGTTAATATGACTATTATTTAAAGTATACAATTTTTGATAATTTAGCACTAGAAAATATTTTTAAGTATTTATTTTTAAATTAGTTCCTTAAAATCATATTCTACTGAGGGTTATTACATTTACAGCTTCAATATTGCTGGTTTAAATAATGTGGTCCAGACTATTTTATGATTCTATCAAACAAGGATTGTTAAGAAAACTCAAAGGTAAAGAATTTTTATTATGTAACATATTTTGTTGTTGATTTGCTTTTCCCTTTAAACCTTACACAATCACTCATTATTTTTAGCAAATCTTCCAGTAAAATCTATTTGACTTAGACTAGGCCTTGCAGAAATCATCAGCAATTGTGGGAAAAGAAACTTCTTGAATGATGAAATAAGTTGTAACAGTGAAACAGGATAAGAGCATATGTCCCAGTTTTTGAAACAACAGAACATGATTTAAAAATTCATCTCTTCCACACATGATAGTGTGACAAAATGAAAAAGGTTTGACACAAAGAGGGCACACAGAAAAATCCCTTCCACCACAGCATGTATATAATTAATTTATTGTATTTTTACTTTTTCCTCTTTTCTGTGAATGGGAACATAAAAGTCGTTGCTACAACAATCTCCATGCTTTGCAGGAGCTAAGCCAGGGACACACATGGGAACCTGGCTGATGGGGTTTTTATGAGGCTCTGGCTGCCCCCTCCTTCTCCCAGCCATTTGCACACATCTCTCACCACCAGAAATGTTTCAGGTTCTCACCATAATACAATGGCTTTACAACCCAGCCCAAAAACAAATGCCATAAAATCAAATATGATTTTATAAAGGAAAAGCAACATCTTTTCCTTTATGCTGAAGATAATGTGTCCTAGTTCAGCAGGTGGGACCGGTTATCACTGTGTGGGGGGTGATCAAAGCTATGTATTCTACCCCCTCT
>JAWWEW010000112.1:10474925-10530304 GCA_035583185.1 Anabacerthia variegaticeps | reverse complement strand
GCTGGGTTTTGGTGAGTGGAAAGCAGTTTTCTCTTTGTGTCAGTATATTTATTGTAATATTTTTCATTAAATTGTAATTCTGACTTATAAACTCTCTTGTGGTGGGTCCACTTCTCCTGCTGGTTTACCTTTAAAACCAGCACATAATGTCACCATTAAATTCAAGTTTGAAGCTCAGATGGAGACAATGCAAGTTAAAGGCACTCAGTACCTTGCAGGACAACACTGTATAATACTACAACAAAACACGAATTTTTCCTTTAATTCATTTAACTCTTTAAGTCAATGTCAACATCACAAAGTAGCCTTTTCTAAGATGAAAGGTTGTTTCCATGGTATACAAACAAAACAAGCTCTCTGCATATGCTGTCATATCACTATACTGAAACTCTTCTGCTTCTTTAGATCAGTCCAAACCCATATTAAAACACACTTATTTGGTGACAAGATCTGTTTTGAAAAGGTTCAGAATGAGTAATGCAATTGCAGTGCTCATCCTCCACTGGCAAGCACTTAACTAAATGGACTACTGATGTGCAAAGGTCTTCTTAAAGGAAGAAAAGTTTGCAAACACTGGTCTGAATACTTTTGTGATCATTAGTCTGGAGCTTCTGCTTCAAGAACTGACAAATACTGTAATTTTTTCTTTCACTTTAGCTTGTCACAACATGATAATGAAAGTGATCAGGTAATAATGACAGTAATTATTCTGATAAAATCCCTATAAAATGATTGACTGGTTTCTCAGTTTTGACCCCAAACCACCTGCTTAAAAAAAAAAGGGGGGAGGGGGGAGAAACAAAAGAAACAAATGCCTCTGCAGCTGGTGACAGTGAACTTAACAGAAGCATGTACATCAGCTGATATGACTTACCCACAGAAAGCTGTGAAAAGGGCATCCAAATGCAGAGTAAACCATTTGCTAACCTCCAGTTACTGCAGTATTAACAGCAAGGTGTATCACAGGTTTTCTGATTATTTTTTTATTGCAGAGAGAAAATAAAGGCCATGACACGGAATTGTGAATACATCAGCTATGTAGCAGAAAACACTGCAAAATGTTCCCCTGACCTTAAGCAGAAGAGCATTCAGCATGTGCAACCACTGATTTTGTAACTCCACAGCCCTCCAATCATGACTCCACCTTTGTCTTCAATGTGTTTAGGGAATGCAGGTTAAAAATCATGGCAGTCAGGTGAAGTCCCTGAGGACTGTGATGCCTAAAGCTTTGGTGTGTATTTTGTAAATTTTTCAGAATTTTAGAATGATCAGTTTTCTTGCTCACATATTAAGTGGTGTTAGAAGTTACTAAAGTGATCTTCTCACTTATTTTTAGGCTTTCTGAGGGTCATGATGTTTTGCAGAAACACCTTCAAGATAACTTGAAGACAAAATAACAGAAGGGCCCAGAAATGCTTGGAGCTGGTCCAGGGAGCATAGCCTAGGATACTGGTGGGTGGAACTCCAAGGGAAATGGAAATTATGATTAGTTATAGATGTCTAATATGCCTTATATCCCAACTCTGTATCACAAGGCCAAGCTTGATGTTTGTATCTGCCAAACCCTATGTTGTGGCCATGAGGACTGTTGCCAGAGTGTGAATAGCATGTAGTAGCACTGTCTCATGGCTGATACTTCAGAGAAACAGAAAAATGTGAGAAATATTCAAATTACAAGTTTTGTGACTTCCAGTTAGGTCTTGTTTAAAAACAGTTTGCAAAATGAATGCAAAAGCTAGCCTAGAACAACTACATAGAGTCACTAGAATTTGTGTGTCCAAAAGCTACATCATATTTGTTGACCGTCATATTTTAAGAGCAGTTTATCACATATCTAGAAAACACACATTTTCATTCTCATAATTAGCAGTCATTTAAAGCCCTTATGCTCAGAGGGAACTCAAAGCTGATGTCTCCTCACAACTTTAAAACTGCTCCTGGAGCTTGCATATGGAAGGGAAAACCCTGTGTTGTTTGTAGGTTATGATCTTGACAAGCTCATAAACATGTCTAAGGCTGACTATAATTTATCTTGATTTAGCAAGTCAAAATAAGAAGTTTAAAATAACTGCTAAGTTGTCCTTCAATTTCTAAAGGGCAATTTTGGTTCTGAAAAATAGTGGAACTTTTAGAGAAATATTAGCACAATAGTTTTTCACTAGAAATCATGATTTTTAGTGGGGTAAAAAAAAAAAAGTTGCATTGCATACAAACTTAAATTTATATGCATTTCCATGTACATTTCATTTCATGCATTTCCATGATTTACACATCATGGAAAAAACTGTATTTCAAACACCATTAACCTTCATCTCTGTGATACTATATTTTGCTTGTAGTAAAATCCACGAATACAATACTGTCTTTATAATTCTAAATAATAAAATATCTGAAGTCAGGCAATAAAACAATCTTGCACTTTTATTTTTCTAGATATTTAATTTTTTTTATTTTTGGGGTTTTTTTTATATTTTCTTTTTGATTTTTGAACCTGCATGGCACATATTTTCGAAAGATTCTTTTTCTGCCACAAAAGAAGATTTTCAGGTGTTTTAAAATAACAATTGAAAATCTTTCATATTCCATCATATTGCCTCCAGCAACTCATCCTTTAACAGACACATCAAATAGTCTGATACTCATTATGGCAATGTAAGTTTGTTATACAGGTCATAAGACATCTGTATAAAGTGTCTGCATAATGCTAATGTCTTGCTTAGATTGAAAAATACAAGTAGAGCTGGCAATATTTTTCTCCTTTGGTGTATGTCCAGGAATTGTAAGTCATACTGTGTATGGGGAGTAATAATATTTTGGCTCTGCAGGGTATTTTCTAGTGTCTTACCATGGAAAAAAATGCCTTTCAAGGTTAGTATCACTGAGTCAGTAAAATCTAGTATTGCAGATCTGAGAAAGACAAGATGTCATTAACTACCTTTTGTTTAATGTGAAAATTTTAAGAACATATTAAGTGAAGCTTTTTTTGTCTTAATAAACAACTGAAATACTATTGTATAGGAAGACAAAGCACAGAACAGTGAAAATGGGTAAGTGATTCTATGTAGATAAAATTAATGCAAAACATACTCATTGAATGGCTGAGGATGGCCTTGTTGCCTGCCTAATCTACTATGCAGCAAAACTGGCACTATGCTTTTTTATCCATATTAATACACTCTTTTCATAGCTTCAAATGCATTGGAATTTCAACTGGGCCAAGCAGCTATAGGGTATTAATTAACACCTGTATTAATAACCAGTATTGTTTTGGAAATACATGGGGAACAGGTTGTTTACAGGAGTGCTCAATTTCCCTAGGTTTTAGGTCTGTCTAGATTTTAAGAACTGTGTGAAAAGAGCAAAGAAAACACTCTTCTCTATAGTTTCAAGAAAAATCATTGTTCAAAGCTTTGTTCAAATCTTCCAGTAGCTTCCAAAATGGGAACAAATTCAGCATGTGCCTGTATTTTCAAGGCAGGGCATGTGTTATTTTTTATGACAATGAACCGAAGAGACAGAGAATTACAGCAGAAGCTTTAGTGAAATACAGATTTCATTGCACCTTTCCAGGCTCATTAGTTCAGCTAACAAATTCTACTTGTTAAGAAGCTCTGTGGGTAGCAGCAGCAGCAGACAGTGATACTATACCAGAGGTACCTGCAGAGACCATGGTTCATGCTGTCTCCTGGGCTGGAGATGACACTGTAAACCCTTGTTAGGGAATGTTCCATTTATTTTCAATTTATTCACATTTCATTATGATTTTGTTTCACACACAAGCCAACTTCACACCTCTTAGGCTTCCCTTTTGCACCTCATAGAAAACTGAAGAATTATCAGTCATATGCTGCTCCTACTTACATCCCTTTAACCCCCATTCATGCAGGGTCATATAGCTGTGAAGGGAAAAAGATCCCCTTCATGTTAGTATCCCTCTGTGGAAGATTTTTCATTTGCTACTATATTTAGTCATTTTGAGCAATAATAGAAACTGAAATTTTGCCTCCTGGAATACAGTAGCTTAAACATTTTAAATCTTTTTGCTAAAGAGTGCTGCTAGCACTTCTGTGTCTTTTTTTGCCCTTCCTCTCCCAATCCAATATCCATTCTCACTTATACTGTGTAATGAACATGAAGTGTATTTTTGAAAACCAGCAAAATCTCTGAGTTTAATAATGAAAGCAGCTGTAGAACCATAGCATTGCCTTTGCTTTTCCTCTGAACATGAAATCTAATTGATTAAAGGAGATGAACTTAATAAGGTCCCAGTGTGGTGCAAGGTTAAGCTGTGCGGGAAAGATTTGAGGATGCAGTAGAATCACCTACACACACTGTACCACAGTAAAGGCTGCCTTTAAAGAATTAAGAGAGTCACAGAATCATGGAATGGTTTGAGTTCGAAGGGACCTTGAGGATTATTTAGTTCCAACCTTTCTGCCATGGACAAGGGCAGGCACCTTCCACGACACCAGGTTGCTCAAAGCTCCATCCAGCCTGGCCTTGAACACTTTCAGGGATATGTCATCCACAGCTTCTCTGGGCAGCTCATTCTGATGTCTCACCAAATACTGGATTTCTTTATTCTAAAGAAATCTAATCTAAATTTACCCTCCTTCAGTTTGAAGCTATTCCCCCTTGCCTATCACTACATGCCCTTGTAAAAAGTCCCAGCAGAAAATCACTAGAGTAAGTGACTTTTTCCAGAACTGGATTGGTTAGCAACTTGAGCAAGCCTTTGCTTGGATGGTGCAAGGGGAAAAACGTTTTAGCATTTTCAGACAATAAAAGTGACAGTGCCTGGGGAACATGTTTCTGTATTAATAGTTCTTGTCCTTCCTTGGGCATCTGTGTCAGAAACAGAGCACAAACTTTCTATCTTCCCTGAGCTCTTCACAGAAGCTTAAGTAGGAGCTGCAAAGCAGATACAATATCACCCATTAAAAAAAATAAAAAATTCCACATACCTTCTCTGCATTCACAGTACTAGCTGGTATGGAGAAATTTAGGCTGCTCCTCCTCATGGAGAGTCATTGCAAATACACTGTGCTATAAGAACTGCATGTTCTTCTCCCCATGCAACAGATGCCAGCTGACAAGATGTCACAGTTCAGGGGACAGCATCGCAATTTCATCTCAGTTTGTATACTATAAAATAGCATTGCAAAGTAAGAAAAGAGAATGCAAGTGTTCAACTTAGACAGAAATATTTTCATGTGAAAACAACAGTGGGCAAACCTGTTGCTTTTACAATACAATATTTTCTTACCAACTTCCTTCCAAAAAACCTGAAACCAGAACAATCTCTGTTGCTACAGGTTGCACTGTATAATCAGAATGTCTCAGTTTGTTGTCCCTTGCTGTCTGTGGCTATTACCTTTTCTCACGCTTGAGAGAGAATTGATGTTCCACCACCCAGATTTTCAGGACACATCATTCAAGCAATTCGATCCATTCCTTTCACTGCCAGTGGAACCTGAAGCAAATCATGTAAACCAAGCCTGGAAGTGATAATAAGAGCCCAGACAGTTCTAAACATCTCAGTAGCCATCATTGTATCACTGGGACCCTACCTGTAAACAGATACCTCTCTGTGCTACAGTGTCCAGTTTATAACATGGTCAAGAAGACATGTCCTACCTCATAAATATATTGTGGAATTTAATACACTGAAGGTGCAAATTGTGATATAGGTTCTCACAATAATTTCATGTAACAAGGCTGAGATAAAATCAACATAACTGAATTTGATAGCTATGCACAAATCTCATAGTGTATGCAACACTGTGTACAGCACTGATGACTCACAATCTTCATACTTTTTTTTTTTATGTGCTTATGTCTTTGATATCTGAAAATATTGCTCAGAAATAAGACTTACAGCCTTCCTTTTTGCTCTTGTTTTTTACTTTCTTCACCACAGGAAATAGTTCGTTTGGTTTGTATACTTTGGCTTGCTTTGGTGAGTGGATGAGTTGTGTGAAAAAAAGACAGTCAAAACCTGCCAGCTCCACATGCTGTTTTCAGAGTGAAAAGTCACATGGCCAGTCTGATCTCCCACTGAACTGGATTTCACAGTAATAGTTTTCTTTCTCTGAGATATTTGCTACTCACTTACATGAGCTTTCTTCTTGGCTGACAGTTTCAATTTTAAAGCTGAAAATTCCTCTCAAGAAAAATCTCCATGGAAATTTTAAATATCATGATAAAGACCTTGAATCAGCCCATATCTTCAAAGTTTAAAGGAGTGTGCAGGTCAGAACAATGCGGTGATTTTTTTTTTTTTTTTTGGATGAAACCAAATAGATTTATGTCCTTGAAGCTACTTAGACTATTTTCAGGACGTGAGTGTTCATTCCTAGGTGTAAAGAATCCATCAAATGCGTTATTAAGGTCAGAAAAATATGTATTAGTGTGTCCTGCACTGTACTCCAACCAATAACAAGCAGACTTGTGTTTTGTCAATTTTTTTTTTAAATTGCTTGTTTTGTTATTTGGGGGATGGGCTCTGGAATAGTTATTTCACATTTTTTCCCTGTAATGTCATAGAATCATTTAGATTGGAAAAGACAAATTTGATCATTGAGTCTAATTGTTAACCCAGCACTGCCAAGTCCATGACCGAATTGTGTCCCTAAATGCCACATCTACACATCTTTGAAATACCTCTGGGGTTGGTGACTTAATCATTTCCCCGGTCAGTATTGGAGACAAATGAAGCCAGGTGGTGGTAAGACTGCTTCATGGTGGGAGAGTGGATGATGGAAAATAAGTTTTCCTTTTATATTCTAACTAATCGACATTCACTAACCATGTGGGTTGAATTATTTTCAAGTACATCCATACAGTAGGTATGGAGATATGAACTCATTATTTCTATTACCTAAAATGTTTGCATGTGTATCACTTCCCTCCCACCCCCTCCTTCAAAGTCTGACCACAAAAACTCATTGCTTAGCTCAGCCCAAAAAAACAAATCCTTTGTTACTTTGGGATCAGTTGTTCAGGTACACAAATGAACAATCACATGTTAACTGCAAAGCAAGTGATCCTGCAACTGTGTTGTTAAACTACAGGCATTAAATCCTAATGAGAAATAGAATATCTTAAAAAGGGTCATCACAGTATTCAGATCAAAGTTAGATCCTATTCTTCTAATCCCAAAGAGGAGGCAGAAAGTTGGGGTTTTTGCCCAGCATATCATGTACATATAGTCTTAACTCTCAGGACATGTTATTTCAAATGATCACTTCTCATTTGAAGAGAAAAAATGATTGCTATTTTGTTGTAATCAATTTTCTACCAATTGGAGATATTCCATGAAAAGAAAGGTTGATTTTAAAGACAAACAAATAATGTAATTAGCTAAATTAATAAAAAGTGGGATGAAAACAGGAACTCTTTTTTCTAGGAATTTTTGCTGCTACAACAATTTGTTCTTTAGGAAAGGAAAAATTTCTAAACTGCGTATGTCTGAAAGATATCTATCATGCATTCACTTTATCATGTGCTTTCATTCTGACAGACACATGGTCAGTAATTTGACAGTAACCACAATTACTTACACTGCACTTGTCATAATCTTTATATCTGTATGGTATCATTTTGAAGATGTAATAATGAAGTAGGAGGCTTAATTAGTATTCAAGTATCTAGTGCAAAACTGCCAATTTTTACTTTGTAAAGCTACCACTCATTTCAGGAAACAGAATAGACTGAATTTGCTCTATAAATCCTAATGGTTGAAATAATTATCTTGAACTCATGCAGTCTTGGCTAGTTATTTACAGTGAAACACCATTCTTAAAAATTCTCTTTTGTGTGTCTGAGGTTTGCAAGCAAGCAAATAGCTGTCACAATCCTATGTCCGCTTTGACAGAGTCTTAAGCGTAAATGGGGTCAAATTCTGCCTTAGCCAAAACCTCCTTGATGCTCTGTACATGCTCTTCCTCTATTCATATGGTAGGTGGACAGAGATTCTGTCTTTCAGTATGGAAAGCCTCTTCCATTGATTGCCATGATATCGTTTAAAAATCACAACTGTTCATGATGAATACACTGGAGGGAAAAAGAAAAAAAAGGAAGCAAAGTTGTTCAAACTTCATTTTAGAGAAAAAACAAGCCCCAAACACAATGCTTATCAAATTACCACAGTTACAATGCAAATATGTATATATATGAGTCTCACCAAGAGAAAAATTCCTTACTGATTTATGAATCTCCCAGGTTTTAACTACAGAAGTTATGCGGTCTATGACAATAAAGGAACATAGAAACATTAGTACAATTGGGCATGTACCTTCTAGACCTGGGATGAAAGTCTCCCAAAGGTCACAAGGAGCCAGCTATACCAACCCACTGTGACTTTTCTGGTGTTTGGTGATCTAGAAATGTCATTCTCTGAGGATTTTCCTGTGGGCTTCATTCAGGAAGGAAAATTAGTCAAGAAAAGTTAGAACATCCCAGACTGCAGAGATTGTCTGAAAGCTCAACAAAAATATAAACAGTGATTTTTCAGAGATTCTAAGAAGGAAGATTATGAACTACTGGAACAAGATTCAAGGGGATACATTGATTTTTATCACTTGATGTCTCCAGAGAAAAACTCATTACTTTTACCCAGAATAGCTTTTAGTCTGACACAATTTAGTAGTAAAATAAACGAAATATTCTCTTTTATTAGAGATATTAGACTAGATATTGCATCCATTTTTCATTAGTTGGCCATTATCTAAGGATTTCTAAAGGAAGAATACCTCCTGATACCTTTTGAGATGCATCAGCTCTCATCCCTCAGGCAGGACTTAGGTGCAAACATCTAGTGCCAATGCACAGTTTCACACTACAACCAGAAAGCCGAACTTTATTCAGAATTCTCTAGACAAATGATTGACAAGCAAGTTTCAACAGATGAAGCACCTGTTTGCCTTAGAAATCCAAGTTAAAGAATAGGAAGATGACTTTTGGAAGGTGTTGGCTGAGAGTGAATGACAGAAACTGATTCTATAGCTCTGAGTCTTTAGCCTTTCTGGTAAACTGATGAGACTGCATTTAAGGCAAGGGAATCAGAGAGGGGTTTGTTGTGGTTTTGGGTGGGTTTTTTTGTTGTTGTTTGGGTTTTTTTTTGTTTTTTTTTTTTTCTTTTAACAGTTATAAAATTGTCAAAATTATTATTTTCATCTTCTTGTGTTTTATTTTTATCTGACAGTGTTGCAGAAGTAACTCAGGGAATCAGTGTATTATTTTTCTTTTTACAAGTTACTTTTTAAATTCCAAGTTCCCTGGGATCTGAAGGCGGTAAAAAAAGCAGAAATGGAAGAGTCAATGGGACAAGTGACAGAGACCTTTACTGATGGTATCAAGTTTATCTAGTACGTAAAAATAGTTTGAAAGTTCTCAGTTATCTGAAATAGCTCAATCAGCATTTGGTGGCTGCAATCCCAACAGACACACAGACTCGAAGCAGTGAGAATATTAGTCTCCAGCATCGAATACAGCAAATTTTAGGCTGCTTTTAGGATGGCACTGGATTTAGTTGAAAGGCAAGTCTTGATCTACAAGTCCTTGTTCTGACATATGATGAATAATAACATTTCTCAGAATGTTATTTAACTGGGAAATGCTGTAATGAACTGCACCACTTCCTGGCCCCAACATACTTTCACTACTCAGAGAACTGCTTGGTTTACAAACACCTGGGAAAAATAAGTTAGAAAAAAGATACTGGAGCATGGATTAACGGTAATTCAGTGTAAAAGCAGTTCAACAGGTGCAGAAACATTTTCAAACCCAATGAGTTTGTTAGTTTACAATACTGGGCAATTGCATTGTTTTTTATTGCTACAGTACTAAGAAAACTCATCATGAACAGATTTGTATTACTTTGATAGGTTTAGGCTATCTACACTTTGAATGCTAAATGTCATCCTTTTTGCCCTACATAATGCATGAAAAAAATGTTTACATTTTGGTAAAATAGAAATGTGTAGAGAGCACAGAGTGGGGTGAAACTGATGACTTCTTTAGTCAAGCCACCACCAGTCAGTCACACGAGCACATGGAACTCCTGCCCTTCCCTGACTGTGCTAGTGGATATGGACACACTAGTTTCAAAATGGCTTTGTTACAGGCAAACATTAAGATTTTGTTTCTTTTTTTATGGGATAAGGTTAACATGGTTTTGATTAAACTGCCATTTCAAAAGCAAGTTTCATGAAGACTCTTGTTTATTTCAGTACACATTTGGATCTTCCATATGTATGGTGAATTCCTTCTAGCACTTAAACTCAGCTAGATTCTCCACTGGTGTTATTAAATCCGCTTTCTACTTTCAATGTTGTTGATATTAAAAGACATTCACTGTCATGGCCAAGGGTTTCTAACAAGAAATTGACCAGTGTAAGTAAGTAATTCAACCTGCTTAAGATGGAAGTCTCTCTTAGGAGCTTCCATAGGCTTCACCCTGGTACTCATAAAAAAGTCAGCACATATTTATAACAATATAATTAGACACAATTCATGATTCAGAGGCAGTAAAAACATAAAGTTTGTGACCAGTTTCTTGTAAATGAACAATTATATTATGTTCTTTATAATTTAGGTACTCAAGGAGAAGTCTATCTCCATCTTTCTATCTCCATTTAAGTGTACAGATATATATGCACAGGCACCTGTCTTTAACAGGGTAATTATGACAAATGCACATAGAACGAAAATTTCTCATGTTAGAAAATAAATACATAAACAATTAAATAAAATCCAGTAAATAGTAAAGAACAATTTAATGAACTTTAAAAAAAAATCTGAAAGTACAAAATATAAAGGCTAGTACCTATAACACTGACCTTATCAAAGGTTTTATTTGTTTAAAACAGTAGTAAGCAATTCTACCAGCCTAAAGGAAAACAAGACATAGTGTATATACTAAAAGGGGACTTATTTGTTCTATTCAAGTGGGTCAGTTTCTGAAACATCTCAGGTCTGGAAGAGAGAAAACGGATCTTAATTAATCAATATTCTCATACTTAAGATGTCATGTTGTCTATACTGTTGATTTGGAATCTAGATTATAACTTATGCCAGAAGTATAGATGTATAATCTTGGTGATATTATTTTTAAAAATATCACCATGTATATTTTATTTTATTTATTTATTTCCTGTGGCTATTTTCAGTTTCTGAAAGGCTGAGACTTACACTGAGGTCTAGGAAAACTAAGGTCTTGAGCACATGGAAGATATCTAACAGTACAGGCTAACACAGCTCTTGCAACTATATCCCAAAGCACACAGAGAATTTAGTATTTTTCTTTGTGTTGCAATGTTCACAGATATTTTAGTAGCAAGAACTACTATCATCACAAAAAAATACCTCCTACATGGCATAATACACAACCTCTTTTGAAGACTATTGATGGTAGCAGTCTGTCATTCATGCCCAAATATTTGTGTATAGTGAAAGAACATGTTATCATGTTTGAAGAGCTGAACTGTTCTGTTGTTTACTCTATGCATTATAATTCCTGACTAAATATAAGGAATCCAAAGTTTGCAATGTACTCCATCATTCAGATAATTATGTATGATTTTGCTATAGTTGGGATACCTATAAAATGAGTAAGACATAGATTTAACTTCAGTAAGGTACCATGGATCCTATATACAATCCCAATATTCAAGATGATTAAACATTAGAAGACTCTGTCTCTAAAACTTGATTTAAAAAATAATTTATAACATCTAAAGTAAATTTGGAAACAACACTTTTGAACTTTGGTTAAGTACTTACCTTCTCTTTTTTATTAAATTCTGTGTTATCTAAAAAATGCTTATCTCTAAAATGTGTTTCTGCACACCCTGTGTGAATATTATTGTACCTATGGTAAAGTAAAAATTTCTATATATGCTTAAAATAAATTTTAAACTTTGCTGATACCTGAGTAGTGCACTTACATACCAAATAAATAATAAAATCCAAGCAGGGCCTTATAATCCCATGTTAGGAGACTATATAGTGCTTTGTTCTTAGCAAAGAGACAGACATATGCCCTTTTCTTCAGAGGATCTCTTTTTGACTGCCAGGATCACATAAAAACATGGACAAGAAAAAGGAAGAAAATTAGTCTCCAAATAAGGTCTAACAACCACTACTTTCCAATTCACTTTTTATTTCTTATGTCTCAGATGACCCAGGTCATTGATTTCAGGACTTTTTTCACCATGTCTCATTATTTTAGAAAAAAATGCCTAACTGGATGAAAACACTTAAAAGTGTTAATTGCAGTTTAGCTTCATTAATGAACCCATTTTTTGACTCATATAATAAACTGAAGAGAGAGAGCACACTTGCCCTACATGTAATCTGCAAACATGACATTGCTGCAGCTAGGTAACTGAATAATATTTTTATAGCATGAATTTTAGATACTGGCAATATTAAACCTTAGACTACATCCTCATAAAACTGTAATTCGTCATAAAATCAGTATGTTTTTACACATATAAAGATTATATAACCACACACTATCCCTTCACACACTATCCCTTATTAGTTTTTGAATGCTCAGAATCTGTGACCAGAATTTTATCTTGAGTTTATTTCTGCTGTAGGAGGAGCAGCTTCAAGCAACCCTAAGGACACTCGAGCTGGCACTCCATGGCACAAAGACAGCTTATGGCAGCATCGTCTCCACCTCTCACCCAAGTTCTTGGGTGCGTGTAAAGGAGGCATGGTGTCATGACTGGTTACAAATCACTAGGACCTTAAATAATCCAAGTGATATAGAACTGCCTTCAGGCTCTTCCTACTTATTCTGGGAATCAAAGGAGTACAGTATTGCTCAGGGCTATATTTTAAATGGTATTAAAATGTTATAAGATTCAAGTGGGTGTTAGTGAGGCTGATAATGTGCCTAAGCATCTGAAGTCCATTAGTCTCCTGCTTTTCATCTGTAAACCTATGTATTTTTGTAAATTTACCCTATAAAGCTACTTGTGTTTGAAGGAGTAAGTGGATGTATGTATTTATTATCACTCATGTACCTACCCTTCTGAAGTGGTTCTTGGCTGCTGAAAACTCAGGTCTTTCAAACAAGTAGAATGGTGAGCAACTATGAAAACTGGCTGATGCCTATTATGTTCTGCCAAACCGACAAAAAGTTAACAAGCAAAGAGACACTTGTCAACAGAAAACTATGAAATTTGTTAGCTTAAGCTGGCAGTTATAATAGACATTTCTGAATCAAATGCTGAAGGCAACACCTTGCTGAAATGTGATGTCAATGTGTGACAGAAGCAGTGTGACAGACTTGCATAGGGGACTCCTCTGCCAGTTTACCAGTGGTAGAAAATTTGAAAGGAGGAAAAATATTAATATTGAATATTAATAAAGTATTTACTTGCTTAACTGTTTCTTCTTTTGAGTGATATTTCAGAACTAAAGCACAGTTTAAGAATGCTTTCAATGTGTCACCAAATAATAAAAAAAAAGAAGTGCTAGATCTCATTGTTAAGACCCTGTGCCACCTCGTCCCTTGGGAGAAGAGATTAAATGGCATAACAAAGAACACTGTACAATTTCTTCTGAACTTCAGAACTCAGCAGCTCTATTTTGCAGTTTCAAATAAGTACACCTGGAACTTTCTTTTGTTATAAATCGCTTTTCCACATTGTTTAAACTACACTGGGAGCAGATCTTCAATATTCACCTGTTCCAATCAAAGTCAACTTTAGCTCTTTCTTGCTCATTTTGTGCTGCATTTCTGCAAACAGTACACAGCATATTACAGGGTATTTGATTGTATTGTATTTCATTAGTTATATACTAATATATAACTAGGCCATTCTAGTTGCTAGGCCAGTCTCGGACAATTGCATAAAATGGTGGCAACGATATGTAACAGTTACAATGTTGATAACATAAATTATGTTCTGTATAAACAACACTTGGTGTTTGTCACAGCTTTGCTACTTGGTGCCTCTATTAGGATTAATAAGTTTCAAGAAAGCTGGAACACTGCAGCAATTAATCAAGCTTCCATAATTAAGGTAACCTTGATTTAAGCCAAGTATCCTTAAAGCTCTCAAAAATCAATGGTTTAGATAAAACTGCTAAGTCAGTAACTCTCTGGTTTGTAACTGGATTCTTTGAGTTGATTTATGGAATATTTTCCATACTTTATTCCTTCCCTTGACACCTTTAAAATTCAAATCTACTTACCAGTCTACAGAACTGTTCTGCAGAGGACAGCCCTGAGAGCCATCCACTGACCTATAGGGAATTCTTGGGGTCTAAGCTGCAGCCACCATAAGCTTTGGCTGCAGAACCATAGGCTGTATAATATGCTTCAATGCAGTACCATTTCCTCCTCCTCCTCAAGTGCTTATTGAAAGAACACGTCTGCCTATGTCTGAATCTAAAGTCATGAAATTCATCAGCAAACTTCTAGTGGATTTTGAAAGGAATGAAATTGGGTCATATAAAACCATCTTAACTGTTGAACTAGCAAAAACGTTGTCCATCTCTGGAGAAACTTATACATGCAGAAGAGCCAGAAATATTTAAACTGTCTAACATTCATTTTAAAAACATAGGCATGTAGCTTATGTTATTTAATTATGTGAAATGAGGTGAGCAAGGAAACCAACAATCATGACCTTCCAACGGAAAAACAACTGAAAAAAAAGGAAACAATTTTCATGAGACTGTACTGCAGTCACTTGGTAAATCTCCAAATAGAAATGCAAACCAGGAAGAGAAGAGACAAACACTAACTACCTTGAAGAGATGCAGATGAAGAGTCTATGGGAGCAATGGTTCAAATGTTTTTACAGAGAGCAGAACAAAAAACTCTCATGGAAGACAAAGTGAAAATCTGTTCTATGGAGGCTCTAGAGGTGTTTTGGAGACTGTTAAAAATCTGCTTTTAAAAGGTTTTTCTTGGTAGTTAAACAGAGAAGAACACACAGACAAATAATAAAAGGTAAGCACTCCAACTTTACAGGACAAAACAGAATGTCAGTATGATCTGTGGAATAATATTTTTTGGGACTTTGTATTGTGTGGCCAAATTGTCAAAAAAAAGAAGCTGGCCTGTTGTGTCAGAACAGTTGTGGCTGGCACCACTGCTCCACTTCACCTATGAGGACTCACCACTCTTACCAAGCCAGTCTTGAGTCCCAAATTCCTTATTATTCACACCCACTGAACTCCAAAGGGTAAGAAGAAAACAAAATGGAATGTAATGGTAGAAAGCAAGATGAAGTGTGAAGCACTTATTTAACAAGAAGAGCAGTATTGAAAATTTGCTCTTTCTTTCATAGAGATGATTATCAAATGAAAACAGAGAACATGGTTTTATGGAAGTTTGGACCTAACCCAATGTCCACTGGAACACAATGTCTCCTATTGATGTACATGATGATTGGCTTGGGTCTTGTGTATGAAAAGTGACATTTCCTGTGAGGAATACCAGCAGGCCATGTGCACTATCAGTATAGCTAACAATGCACTCCCAAAAGGGAGAAAATAATAAGGAAACTTGCACAAACAGGTTTCGATTCAGCAACACTCCTACTTGTGCATGGAAATCAATGATAGTTGCAAAGAAAATAGGTCACCTTCCTTCAGCCCACACTGGGATTCATTGTTAATGGTGAGATGAAGATTGACATAGCTGCATGAAAAATTTCTAAGATAGATGCCATCTGTCTATAGATCAATGCTGAGATGGACTTGTATTTGGGAAACACTGAGAAGTTTAAGTAAAATAATATGTACAGCTGCTCTATGTTCAATTTCTTATGTCATTGTCCTAGATCATTGCTGTATTTAAATGCCAAAGGATGTCTCTGCTCAAGTAAAATCCAGCAGTTGTCTGTGTAGATGCATCTGTGTGGATGGTTGTCTCTGTTTGAGCTCTTTGCCAGGCAACAGAGCAGATGTAAATGACCACAGTAACTCCCTCGCATATGTGATGCTGCAAAGTAAAACAGATCAGTATCTCATGAAGAAATGGCATAGCCTGGAGTGAGTCAAAGTGGATCTCACACCAGGTAGTATGATGTGACTGTGAGCTGGGGGCCACAGGAGTTGTGGATGATGCACATGCTTCTTAATATCTCTGAGCCTGTGTTTTGAAATTGTCAGAATCATAATCCAAAATCAGGAAGTCTTTTATTTCATGTAGCTGGCTTCAAGGAATGGAAAGTCTCATATTTTGGAATCTCATATCTTCTTCATTCTTCAGCAGAAGGCATCAGGTCCCTTTCTACCTGATATCTTCTTGCCTCAGTCAGATTATACATGACAAGAAGCAGTTTTATGTATCATCTCAACAATGAGACACCAAAGCCTGAGAATAGTTAATGAGATATTGGTGGCATCAAATATAAATGTGAAGCAAAACTCCCAAGATTTACTCAGAACCAATTACTTAAACTTTATTTGGAATCTAACAAAATCTCCATATTTTATGTTTCTGTTTACATTTGAATGCAGTGTTCATGCCAAAAGAGCAAAAAGCATATTCCTCTCAAATTTAAGTCTGTTGGAGATAGCTTTGCCACATTTGATGTCTAACACTGCAGAATGAGTAAAAATAATGTGTATGTATTTTGACAGTTCATTCTAAAATGTATCTTGAAGTACTTTCCAGGAATATCCAAATACAGCAGAACAAATTTAATCCTGAAATAGGATTCACAAGAATAAATCTAAAAAAAAAAAATCTTGGTTTGCCAAAGAACATGGAAAAACCCACCAAACAGCAACAAGCTTTGCTTCATGATCATAAAATGCCCCCATTCCTCTGAGTGGAGTTTATCAATGATTTACAGAAGGTACAATAGGCAACTGGCACATCTTTAAATGCAAAAAAAATACACACACACACGCACACAAACACAAACACAAACAAAAACAAAAAAAAAACAGAGGAAGAAAATAAGAAAACAACTAGACATTGTAAAAGAAAAAAGTACTTATTTTTAGCTGAGTTTTGCTGTAATTAAAGTATCAATAAAGCAAAAAGATGTCCTAGGTAAGAAGAAAGGCAAATTAGAAGAAGAGGTTCAGAGTGAAAAAGAGATCATCAGTTAAAGGTGTGAGGACAAAGCTGAATGGAAGCATCCAGGAACATACTCCACAAGGTAAAGCTCAACTACAGCATTGAAAGTTCAACATATGACTTATTTTATAACTGAATTGAAAAGCCTGCTGAAGGCAAAATGAAATAGGAATGCTAAAATGAATGACAGAGTTCTATCACAAGGGAATCCTCTCCAGCATTTGTAATCACACAGGACCATACTTGTCAGTTTAAAAGCAGGTACTGTTTTCCCATGTGACAAAACTACTTTCTGAATTTTAAATTTCACTTCTTCTAAGGCAGCATTACATACTGGGATTTCACAAAGAATTTAGCCCAATCCTATTAAATATTAGCTATATTATTTTTTAAAGCAGAAGATGTGCACATCTGAGTAGTGAAGCACTATTGCTCTTCACGAGTTGTTCAGAATTTGACTTCATGGCAAGAAGATCTTTTTTATATATCAATAATAAAACAATGATTTTCATGTGCAGGAAGGCATGAAAATTCAAGAATTTCAATCAAAGTTGGACGTAACTTGGTTCCAATAATAGAAGTCATTGGTAATCTAAAAAGTAATCACTAGCAAAGTTGTTGCAGACATTAGTAACCTTTATTGTTGCACAAGTGCAATCTGAATTTCTAATGTTTGGTTCATGGTCATCTGCTATGATATACATTTAACACAATCTTTGTTTGGAAAAAAAAAATTATAGATTATAGTGCTTGCACTTGGATGAGGTAGTTTTAATTTTTCCCTGCATACTTCCCATTTTCATTGGCTTCAATGAAAGACAAACTTCGACTAATATTTCTTTCTTACTTCACATACAGAAAGAGGATCATACTGGCTGCTCTGTTCTTGCTCACATACATAAGAGTTTGATTCACTGTCTCAGTTATAACACTGAAATACAAGCACATGTTCTATTGTCTTTGCTATTTTGCAAAACTTCACAGCACCAAATTCTTCCAACAATTTGTTCACTGAGTTTATCTGAATTTCATGCCACAGGAAACAAAGAACTCCAATACCACAGAGGCCAGAATCAATGTCCATAAGGGTCTCCTTTGGAACAGCTTACAGACACTGTTCACTTTAGCAAACAGTGAACACAGGAGCCAGGATATAAGTTTGTTCCTGGAGAGAGAGCAAGAGTGCCATTTTGACTTAATTATGACCTACTGTAGGAATGGAGAATTTTCCAGTGGGGAGGAAACCTTAATCCCCTGTCAATCACTTCTACAGTATTAGAAAAAGCAGTGTGATACAGCCCAGATGTACTGTAAAAAAATTTGCTGACAAGCATGTGGCAGAGAACACAACTGCTGAGATTTCAAGTCAGTCCATCTAGCCCTTTGTCATTCTGTAGCCTTGATATCCACAACCTTTCACAGCAAGAGGACTCAATATGAACCTGAATTTCTTCCTTTATATCAATGGAGTGTTAACATTAATAATGTTAATTTAAAGTTAATGCTGTTACCTCTACTATAGTATAATCAACAAATGGAAAGCCTTATATAGGAAACTTCAGCACACCCTCAAGAAATGATCGTGGTTTTCAAGTGATGTTTTTTGTTCAAATACAGTGTAGAATTAACACCTACTGTGACAATGTAAAGTTAAAGCCTACTACTTTAGTATTTATGCTAAAATGATTCCAGTCCTGAGGGTTGCATGATGTGTCTGAAGGCTGTCCTTTTTGTACAGCTATATAAACTTCAGGGTTCAGATGATCTTTGGCTTGTAAAAGGACTACTACTACTACTAATGATGATGATAAAGATGATGCAGCTATTTTGGAATTTAGCCATTTTGTTTTCACACCTTTGGTTAGAAAAAAAGAAAAATAAAGAAAAGACATCCTACAAAAATTTTCAACATTTTCTCTCTGCATTCAGTTTACAAATAAAGGAAACAACTTTCTGTGAGAGATTCTGGCACTGTTTCTTTAGTTTCAGTGATTTCTAAGGAAAATTGAGGTAATAATTAATAAAGTATGGAAAATTATACTTAGAATTTTCCTGATTTCAGAACAAGTTTTGTGTAACTTCTGGCCAAGCAGTTCTCTTTCCCCCAGTCAAAGTCTTTTTTCCAGTTTTTATTCCTATATTTGGACAATGTCCAAAACCTGATTTTTAATTATTTTATTAGCAAAAAAACCCCAAAACCAAAACCAAACCAACAACCAACCAACCAACCAAAAACCCAAAACAACACCTGTGAAAAAATCCTTAAAAATAATTTTGTCAAAGGAGGTTATATATTTAAATATAAATCTGAGTAACAGTTTAACATCTCTCAATTCCTATCTGGTAAGTAAAGACGTTACCATTTTTCATTTGTAAAACTACACTCCTACAAGTTCAAAAATTACCCATTAGTTAATATTTTCCACATGCTTTGAAATTAGATCCGTTAAAAGACAAAAGGAAACATTAAAAATATAGATTTCTCTGTGAAAACTGCAATAAATTTATAAATTTATTTAAAGGGAAATGTAAGAGGCAGGGCAAAGTTCCAGCACATCAACAGAAGTGACAAATTATAAGAGGATCTGGGTCACCACATAACTGCTTGCTTTTGTATTTATAGTTTAATTACTAAGGAATTGTACTTTGAATAATAAAGTATCAGAGCATAGAATTGAATCTCTTAGGTAATTTTTCCCGTCAGGAAAAGCAACTATAATGACAACTTTTGCTACCTTAGAAATCACACAGTTCCATGAAAAACATCTATAGCAACTGCATGATGAAACAAAATTATTAGATGCACTACTCCATTTTCGTCAGCATTGGTGGTCCATTGGTAGTCTGACCCTGACAGATAGTTTCATTGGCTTTGAGTAACTCACAGTGATGCACAGCCCAGTGGAAGTCAACTGGTATGAATGTAATCACTGCTATGATGAGGAACAACTAAAACAACAACCTGTAAGGGCTTATCAAGAAACCATGAGAACAAAGAGCTGGAAAAAGGCAAGTCAAACATTCCTCACACCTCTCTCATTGTTAGAAACTCAAACACAAGATGTTAGAGCACTCTGCCCTTACATGCCTTTTATGGGAACATAGTTGAGGGACTCTGCGTAAGACAAAGAGCAACAAAGCCTAGAGCTTCAGCTTAAGAGTGTCTGCAAAGGGACTGCCAAAGAAAAGGAACTAGTTCCCATGAGAGAAACCTGTCTGCAGCTTGTCTCTTCCAGCACCACTCACAACTGAAGCTCTGGAATATCTCTTTTCCATAACTAATCATAAACCTAATCCTGACAACAGACAAGAGCTTAA
Organism: Anabacerthia variegaticeps; assembly: GCA_035583185.1. NCBI lineage: Eukaryota > Metazoa > Chordata > Aves > Passeriformes > Furnariidae > Anabacerthia > Anabacerthia variegaticeps. The sequence goes on along the minus strand of JAWWEW010000112.1, from coordinate 10,509,924 downwards.
GCCTAAAATGAGCTGCCCTACATTCAGTATTCTTTAGAGGACACACCTTTCTCAAGGCTACTGCTCCCCTTGGCAGCCCATTTGTAACCCAACCTAAGCAGACCTCTAAGCTTTTCTTTCAAGCCCAGCCCAAATACTGACTGGTTTAGTTTGAGTAAGAGGAAGTTTCTAAAACTCCAGTTGGATTGGCACTGAAAAGGTGTTGCTAAAGCAAGGAGTAAGCTGTGATGACATCTCTTCTCTGAGAAGTTCTTCATTTGCTTTGAAATAGAGGTTCTTTCTAAGGCCGCCAGTGGAAGGCAGAGGGTGCCAAGAAGAGTGCCACTGAGAAATTCCTCATTAAGGACAGGGTTGAGGGGTTTATGCTGAAGCTTACCCTGGGCCTAGTCTCTAATTAGAGTTTGGTTTTGCTTAAGATTTGGTTTGAGAGAGAGACAGAAAGCCTAGAGATTGAGAGGGAGGGGAGCTGTAACGGCATGTCCTAGGAAAGTATTGGATTGCAAAAGATTTGTCCCCTGAGAATTGGTTCATCTAGGAAAGACTGGTACCTAATTGCTATGATGCTTCTTTACACATCTTGAGGCTGTCTTTGACAGTTTATATTTGAAGATAATTTTTGGTACAGGGTACACAATTAGTTTATATTGTAGTCCTTCATTATAGAATCATACTAATAAATATTGTGATCACTCTTTCCATGTTTTCCCATAAACTTCAATTTCCATACACAGAGTTTCAGGGGTTGTTGGGATTTTCTCTCTGGAAAACATGGCAGCTAATGCTTCCTCATAACAATCTCTGGAAACAATTACTTTTTTTATCCTAGATCTAGACCTCAGCAGTATCTATTGTTTGTCTTGTCATACATAGAAGGACATAATACACACAGCGAGACTGATAGAGGTAGAAACTCACAGAACTGTACAAAGAGGAAAGCTGCAGCAGGGAAGTGCACCAAGGCAACTAAGCTGCTGAGGACGGAACTTCAGCATGGCAATAATTTGTGCTCAGCAAATTTTTTAGCTTTTTCTCACCATCGAAAATATGAAGAAAGTTCTCCCTTGCCCTGATGCCGTTGCAAGTTACACCTTTCTGATGCCATTTGCAGTGAAGCCAGCCCCCTAATCAGTAAAGGCTACCAAATCATAAGAAACAAAGGCAACTAAATGCCCTCAAGCAAAACAGCAGGTTTGCACACAACTGTAGATATGCCCAAAACTACTCCAAAATTGGTACCTGATATATTTCCTGACATGAAAACCTAACGCCAAAAGAAGCACAGCTGTCTCTCAGTTTTCTGGAAAGGCACACAAGTCATATCAGGCAACAAGAGATGTGCTGCCTAAAAACATACAGCTTTGTGTACAGCAAGGAAACAAGACTGGCCCAAGAACAATGTGGCTAGTTCTGATTCTGTTGGAATACCCTTGAAAACCAAATTCAATGCCAGGGACTGTGTCAGAAAAGTCCTCACAGATGATCCAGAGTGTAATATATTGTTTGACTTATGAATCAGCAGATGACTGACAAGGAGAATTGCCAAATGGATAATTATGTTAGGCTTTATAATATTAACTAAAAAGCAGGGGAAAATGAAGCCTGATAGAAGTAATTCATAAATTTTATCACTTGTCATGCAGAATCCAAGTGCAGTGTCAGAATGTATATTATTTTGCCATAAAGATGCTATAAAAATCAGTGTTAACTGCTTTTGTAGAACAACAGTGGCAATTTGTCCTCCACTTAACCTTCTTCTAAGTCCCCATCAAATTGATTCCAGCCTGATATGAAACATTACCTGTACAATGGCTCCCAGATCCTTATGGGAATTGCAGTCCTGCTTTGCCACATGACCTGATGGGATCTACAGATGCCATAGGAGAGTTGCAACAAGAGCTGAGTGTCAGAAAAACTTAAGCTGTGAGTAGTAACTTCTGATTCCTTACAAAAATTTTATTGTGCTAAAAGCCTAAGGTTTGTTCAAGATAGTCCTGCCTGCAACACTCTAAGCAAAGGAACTGAAGATTCATCAGAGCCTTGGACTAGCAGACAATGATCTCAACTTGAAAAGTAATCATGGATATATTAGCATAAAAAAACTAACTCAGGGTCTGTTCATGGACCATAACCACTCTTGTTGAACTGAAATTATGTTTTGGTTTTTGGCTGGTTTTTTTAACCAGCCTATGTATAAGGCCTTTTTAACATCTCTCTAGTGGCAAAATCCAGCTACAAAAAAAATCTCCATCATGTGCTAGTAAATCAAATTCAATTTTTCTACTTTTCCCCATAATTCATGTCAAAACTATAATTCCCACATCCCATCCTAACATTTGCTTTAGATACATAAACACCTTAATTCAGCTCCAGTCCATGGTAAAAGTGTGACTATATTTTAGAAAAAGACTTTTGTTCAGTTTAATTTTCTATTATAGTTAGAAATTTTTGAGCAGAGACATGACTTTTGAAGACTGCTGTAAATTAAGTTTTACTAGTTAAAAACATATTTTTTATAGGGGAAATAAAAGTAGAATAAACCCAAAACTATTACAAAAATGGTAGTGCAAGTACAAGAAAAGAAGAAAAATGTTTAGTGATGTTTACAAGAAAGTAACTGTTTCTTTTTATACAGGAACAAAAGAGGTGTAGCACTAAGTGACTGAATTGTACTGGTTTATACATTTCCATGTCTGTGTGCACTTGTATTTCATTGTGTCTGCTACTCTAATTAAAGCTGTTGACCTAGAATGAAATAAACTGAGCAATAAATAAATAGACCTTATCTAAATCATAAATTAAAATGCAAAGTTTCTATACAGGTTTCTTAATGCAATGAATGTGGTAAAAAACATAACATAAAAAAAAACCCAATCTTTGTAAGCCACCAGTGTAGTCAGATCCTCACATGTGTTCCAGAAGAACGAAAGAACAAGTAGAAAAACTAGATCTGGTTTTGCAGAAGTTTTCTCCCAAACTCTTACACTGAAATCATTAAGATCATTCATGAAAATAAAGATTCTGTTTTAAGTCTTGGTCCTCTGTAAGAAAACCTAACTGTGCCTTCACATTTTACATCATCTTCCTTGTACCAAGCTTACAGGGAAGCAAATTCTGAACCTATGACTATGTCCAAAAAAGATCAACTGAATGAGCTAAACAATTACTTTACTGTTGATGGCATGTACAGGGAGAAGAAAATAGAAGATTCATGGTTCACTTCACACTACATAGCCTAGTGTAGATAATTAGAATTAAAATAAGCAGTGTTTTATAGGAAATAATTGTATCTAGTTGTAGCCAAGACAGAGGAAATTAAGTTGTGAGTACGTCCTCCTGGGGAGGTTGATCAAATGGAAAATATGATCAGTCAACAGGATTTGGGCAAACATTTACAGAGCTGTAGTCCTCAAACAGAAGATGCCAATGATAGGAGGACAAAATGAGAAGAAAAAGCTGTGTATTGCATCTTTGCAAACTTTCTTGTATGCATTTCTCCCCTTTTGCACTAAGATTGGTTTCTGCCTTGGGCAAAACTGTGACTGCACAATCCACTTGATCTGCCTGTCCACATGAGTCTGAAGTGTTGGTAAAATTGCCTGAAATGCAAGCTCAGTGTGCTGCTTTATTTGATACTACGTGACTCTCAGTCAAAAAGATGGGTTTATTATCCTTTTTGATAATTTCAGACAAAATAGTCTTGTAATAAAAAAGACATTTACATTGTAATAAAAAAGATCTTTATAAAATTACTTCTTATATATAGTTTAATTTTTAATGTGTGTATATATATATATACAATCTTTTCATCAATCCACTCTTTTCATCAATCCTTATGAATAAAAGTATGAACTTCTTACTATACCAGAACAGGAGCTTAGTAAAATGTAATGGATTGATAAAATTACTACATTTTCAACAGGCTCGTATTTATAAGATATGCCTTTATATTCGAAAACTTATTGTAGTGATTTATTTTTCTTTGTTTAAATGCCTACAATGTTACCTCTGGTCCTTGTTCTGATCCTTTTCATAAAACAGAGGGTTGTTAATGATCTGTAGTTGCAAAAAGCTATAGTCAACAAATAAAAATCTACAGACTTTCAGCAAAGTCTCCCTTTATTTTTTGCCACTAAATTTAAAAAAAAAAAAAAAAAAAGGAAATCAATCAACCAAATTAAAAAACCCCAGGATTTTTATAAGTCAAATTCCATGATATAGAAAAAGAGATTTTACCTGTTCTAGACTTTAAAAATATCTTGAAAGATGCAAAAACTGATTTCAATATCAGTTGTCTCTTTTACATAGATGAGACTTGTATGTTTTGCAATGTTTTGCCTTTTCTTGAACCATGGCAGCCTATTGAAAAATAAATAGAGAGCATTAGGGGGATAAATAGGCTTAAATACTCAGAGCAAGTAATCTATTTCTGAGTAAACTTGAATTACTTTGGTGAATAGACATGTAACTATCCAGTTCTGAGATTAGAATGGAATACTGTTTGCCTACCCTGGCAGTAATTTTGTTTTCTTTTTTAAAATGGAATTTTCTGCATTTTAATTTCTACCCATTGCCTTCTGTCCTTCAGAACTTTACTACCTCTCATTTCAAAAGCATTTTACAATTTCAATCATAACTATACTTGTAGCCAGCTTTATTAAACCTTTCTGAGTGCAAACGCAGTCTCAGATTAAATACCTCCCACCCTGATATTTCCCTGGACGTATTTATAAAGTACAATCATACCCCTCCTTCCATCTCTATCTTGTTGAATCAAACAAGCTAAGCTTGTTTACTTTCTTGCAGGATATTCTTTCCTTTCTCTGATTATTCCGCTGTTCTTTGTCTACTCCAGTGTGCATTAACCATTCTTTGATGTGAACAACCAAATTTACAGATAATTCTGAATGAATTTGCAGTGCAGAATAGTATAAACAGTCCACCTTTTCTAAAAGACCTCTATTGACTTGTGTATTTTAAATTGCAAAATAATGAATAGCATTAAAATTAATAATATCCATATTCTCCATCCTAAATACTATACCCACTTTCAATCAAATTAGATGATCAGCAAGTTCTTTTGTGCAAACAAAACATAGAAAGCAGGCTCATTAATCTCCCTTTTCTAGAGTGCAGAATTCTATACCATTCTACATTTCTCTTTGCATCTTGTTTTCTTTTACCAATTGTTTCAAAGTCAAAATAATGGGATAAGACTAACAGATCCATGATTTTTCTAGATTACCCTTTTTCCTGTTAATTTCTTAATCACACTTGGTCCACTTTTGATTCCAAAATGGAAAGATTTGAAAAGGCCTTTTACTTCTACCTAGCATGACTGTTTATTTTCAGTGAATGATTCTGACACTGTAGAATAAAGGTCCTGCTTTATAATTTTGTTTAATAATATATTCAGCATTCTAGAACCATTTATGTAAATCCCAATTAAAAATAAGACAGCCTGTCCTTATTTTTGCAATTCTTTGAACAACCCCACAAAACCATCAGATGGCTGAATGACACTGACAATTTTCAAAGAAGAACCTCCTATGTGTTCCCAGTCCCTCCTGCCCAGAGTACTTGTGTGTCACCTCACTCTCCCCAGCATGTGATTTCCAGCAGAGTATTGCTGAAATGCCATGTTTCATTACCTGGTGCGGATGGGTGCTGTGAAAGAACATTTTGAATCATGGTTAATCACCACCTGCTTGACCATCACAACTCTGTTATGGAACTACCAGACAGCAGCTACTGAAAGTACACCCAAGTATACCTACTTATTAATGTTCTATTCTCCAGAAAAAAAACAAACAACAAAGTATATATTTGGACCCTGTAATTTGTTTGCATTTTATTTTACTTCTAACAGAAAATTAATACACAACAGACAGAACTGTGCACTTAATTTCCTTATTAAAACACCACACATTTTCTTGAGTTTACATAGTTGTGAATTTCTTTGCAGAGAATATAGTACATTATAACAATAGGTAACGAGGAAACCACTATTAGCATCCACAAGAGCTTTTAAAAATTATGGAGTTGTGATGTTTAATTAGGTCTTCTTTTATCCATGATCAGGTGGGATGCTGTTGCATTCTCATATCAAAACAAAATACATTAGAGTTATGTCATCTTACTTACATGTTACTACACTGTGTTCTACTTGAAAAAATACTTGAAAACAATGAAAATCGAAGCATGAATAGAATTTTGGATGCCCTAATTTAAAGCAGAGCACCTTTGACTTCTTGTGAAAACATGCAATGAATGTTAACTGGTATCTGGGGAAAGTCAAGATAAATATTTGTCAGTGTTCAAAATTATCCCAATGGCAACAAAGTATTTAGAAGAGTTTTTCTGAATAATGCATATGTATCCAGGTACACATTGAAACTTTAATTGGTGAAATGTAAAACTAGATGATCATTAATCCTGCATTTTTCATTATCTCCCTTGCTTATTGACTACTGATGCTCCATAGATCAGGCCACATTTTACTAGTTTCTCAGATCTTTCCAACAGCCGTGACATAAGTATTCATTTTTAATTCTACTCCCACCAAACAGAAAACTCTCTGAAAAGAAGTTACCTTTGTTAAACCATACAAATTATATCAAAAGGGCTGCAAAGAAACATTTATTTAATGCACTTAGTATTTTAAATAAACCCAAGGAGTTAACCATGTTAGGGACAGAGAAGACTGTCGAGGCTTTCCTTCAGTACAATACCAAGAATGGGACATAGTGAATGCTATAAGCAGCAGTGAATCCATGAAAGACTTTTTTAAAAATTTATTCAAGGTGTATGTGACCTATGTGAGCAGCTGGCATGAAGTCATAGCTCCAAAAGTATTTAATTCATAGGAATATTTGATGGATAAACATTTAAAAATGAACTGAAGTGAACATAGACATAAAATCCAGAGATTAAAAGCATAGAGGATTTTTTTTGTTTGTTTTTTGCTTTTCAGTATCAGGAGTATGGAGTATCTTGTAATATTTTACTAGTGATTCACATTAATGGTAATAACTAATTAAAGAGAATAGCTAAAATGTAACTATTATGTATATAATTTATTTAAATAGATATGTATATATTATATATGTATGAAAATAGATTTCAAGTCATGGTATAAACTTCTATCAAATGATTTCTTGCCCGTGAATATTTCAGTGCAAGTAAGTCTCAAAATCTGTATCAGTGACACGGGCACAAGATGTGTACTAATGGAATGTGTTGATTCCACTCATGAGGCATCATGACTACAGAAAAGGGACAATGTTGGCAACAGAAATAGCAAGAGTGGGAAGAAATTGCACTGTACAAAAATGTCATGTTGGTCTAACGTTGGCAATAAATTTCTTCCAAAGTTTTATTAATAAATTCGAAAAAAAACAAACAAATTTAGTGGCTTTTTGACAAATATTGACCTAATCTAATACCCAAAATTGTCATTTTATGTCTGATATACCTTATAACCAACACAGTGAGAAATAGCAACTCTGACCCATTAAAAAAAGAATGGTTACTATTTACTTTGATTTTTCACACCTCTTGCTTTCAGTCAATGAATACAGTAATAATAAAACATCTTTATCCCAGCACAATCAGCCTTCTTTTGTATCAAAACATCAGCAGAATGTTTCAGAATGGAAGAGAAGTATAACTAGGTCCTTGAGACTTGGAAAAATTATGTATGTGTTTTATCTCCAAATGTGAATAGAATTGGTGAGTATTTTTTCTTACTGATTTTTTAAAGAATCCTCTGAATCTCTTTCAAATTCTATTAGATTAATCTGAAACATCTGATTTCCCATTTATGCTCTGTTCTGATTCAAAGGCATTAGGTGTTACCTTAGCTCAATTCACAGTTTCTGACTAGAAAATTTTGGGCACCTGGTAAAACAATTTTTTCCCCACATTTTATATGTAACCAATGTGGATCAGAGATCAGATTCACATGTAAACAAAACATTTCACAGTTCTGTCTTTGTGTCTATTCTTGAAAGGACCTCTTCATTATGGATTGAAATGAAGGGCAAAACTCTTAATTGAGTTCCATGCTGCTCAGACAAACCCTGGAAAGGACAGAATAAAATAAAGTTGCACCCACTGAGCACACGTTGAACAAAAGATCTTTGAAACAGCATTCTCTGGTTTGCCCCTTTTGCAAACTTGAGGAATGCTGTTTATTTTAACAATGTGAAAAAATAGTGATTTCATTGAAACTCTGCAAAGTTCATTCATATCCTTGCAGTGAAAGAAATAGTACCCATATTTTCAGCATGTTGTCTGAATCTCCATTAGAAACACTAATAAGTGGAAACACCCAGCACAGTTGAAATCTGCTTTCCCTGGACTGCAATGGTTCTACAACAACCTTCCATATAGTAAACATTAACTGACTTATCACTTGGAAAACACTTTCCCCAAATTAAGAGCAGCTTAAGAGTTAACTATTGCAGCTTTGTGCATTCCTATGCAACTACAAGAACTTTGAAATTTTTTAGAAAATTACAAGTTCTATCATTTCAAACAAAAATAACTTTTCTCAGTACTCTTTTTAGAGCTGCAGAGAGGGATAGGCTGTATCAATTTGATTAGAGGAATACTTTCCTTCCTTTGAGACTGACTTCCTACACATCTCTTGCAAAATGATTCATAGGATTCCGTCATTTAGAATTGCAAATGTAGTATGGGACTTCTTGTCAGTTGACAAATGGGTGCAGTCAAGTTCAAACAAAGAAAGAAAATATGGAAAACATATCATAAAAGAGATTAAACTTCAGTCAGTCTAACCATCAGAACTCCAGTTCTCTACAGTGATTCATTATTGTGATTACTCTAATTAAGTAACTTCACTAGCTTCCAGGGTCTCTTAGTTCACACATATGTTATCAAAAGTACATCTTGCCTATCCTCGGACAGAAGCCACTCTGGCTCATGAAATACACTATAGTAGCTGTCTGCATTGCTTCTGCCTGAAATTTTGTTGTACAACATATTTAGCATGCCTGAGTAGTCAACTTGGAACAGCAATGAGTAAATGTCATTCACCCGTCATGTAAGCTGAACTTAATTATACAATAATAGCACATCCAATGCACTGAAAGTGAAAGGAAGCAGAATTTTCTTGTACTTCTCATGAAACAAAAATGTATTATTCATTTACTTAGTTACTATGCTGAAGTTCTACTACAGGCATTACCATTTTGCTTTAAGGTGCAATGAGTAATTTATTAAGTAATGACACAGATGTTTATAAAAATGCTTAACTGAAGTTCTGAAATGAATAATTGCAAAGAGCACATGAGACTCACAGGCTAATTCATGGCCAGATAAAAGACAGTTATTAAGGGTGGGTATACTGCTTTAAGGAAATTTTTGCAACTTTCCAGAGATACTTACTAAGTATCTGTTACTAAAGCCAAATAAACTAAACAAGGCAAACAAACAAATAAGCACAAAGTGTCCTAAAAGTTTGAAGAAAGAAATTAATCAAGGTTTCACAATACTTTGTAAGCAGTTGCTGATATGCTGAGGGTAAGCACTATCCCATGTCTCCTCTTGCCATTTCCCCGTCATGGTTTACTCCAGAGCATTCAGAGTAGCTGGTACTGATATGACTTGTGCAGTGCTTAACAGTGATGATACTGCCTCTGTAGAGTGGCTTCATCCATATCCTCCCAGCACTTCCCATGTAACACATGGTACTGTGCTGACTAGCCTTCCACAGCTCAATATTATCCTTAAGCCATTGGGTAAACTGTTAAACTATTAGGAGGGACTTCATGGAAAACACAACAATGACAACTAACAGAAACAGAAAAGGACAAAATGCAGTTGAAAGGCAAAGATACGCACATCTGCTTAGAAAATTTAAAGGATTTTAAATTTTTTTTTATATTTGTACCATAAAAAGCTGCAGCTAGTTCATCATGCACTTATCTGTCTCAAAAATAAGGCGTACATTATTCAGTTGCCTCAGTTTAATCTAGTTCATCCTGAAACAGTCATTGAAGAACAGGAAAGAAATCTGTAAGACAGACATATTAGTGAAAATGTGCATCATGAATAGTATTAAACAACTCCCAAAACACTTGCTAATATATCTACTTTCAGCTTACAAGATTTTATTCTGCCTGATTGACTGAAACAGAAATGATCAGCTGTACTCCACCTAAACAACATGAGATATTATGTTGTTTAAATTGGTGACAATAGGCCCTGCATAAATACATAAACATCCTTTTTGTAAAAAGATCTCACAGTCCTAAGTGCCATAGGATGAAGGCTTAGCCAGTGTGGAAAGAACCTGCATGGCATTAGGGAGGGTGGAGACTCACCACCATGAGGGTAGTACTAACAATGTACCCAGAAATGTAAGCAGCCACCAACAGTGAAATGTTCCCTTTTCTACTGTATCATCCGCCAGTGGGGAATTTTCTCTACTTTTTTATTCAAGAAATTACCTAGTCACATAAGAAAAAGGGGCCTTGTCTTTGGCTGACTTCTCACTCTAAATCTTACTTGTATTGGGGCTGTCAAAAGGCTTCTTTAAGTTCAATTTGAGAGAACTTTCCAACCAAACTGTAATAAGATTGTCAGAGTAAAGTAACTGTAATGAGAAATCACAGATTCAGCATAGAGAGGAAAAAAAAATTGGGAAAGTATCCTAATTCTTCATCAGCTCACAAAAAATCATTTCCTTTTAAACTGAGGGGGAAACATGAGTGGCTTTATTAGTTTGCATGGCAGAGGAAAATGCCTGAGCAAACTGTGACAGTGGACAGTGCTATACAATTTAAACACTTAGTATTGCATGTAATTAAATGCCCCTCCACACCTTTCTCACTTCTCTTTTCAGACACTTCATTATATAAAAATGATTTTTCTGATTATAAGACAACATGAGTAAATATTAACTGTGTCCAGATTCAAATGGCTGAAGAGGACATTCACACAGCCAACTTATTCAGTTAAGACACGACTGAAATAGAGCTTTGCTTAGTCAGTGTCAACCACATGGCACTTGAGTGTTTTGACTCATTCTCTGGAAACTCCACTGACTGGTAACTCCATAGGTCACTAACTCAAACACCCATTTTTGTTCAAGAGCACAAAAAGAGTAAGGTTCTTTTCCATGACACACATAAGAAATACTTGGATTTTATGTATTGCTAGTTTTAAATCATGCAGAATTTTACAGACACAGAAAACTTTTCAAAAGTTCTACTCAGTTTTCAGGATGTAAGAATCTCTCATATCGCTTTGGGAAGGTAATTAAGTTTTGGGCTCACAAAACCAACTGCATCATAAAGCCTAATATTACAGAGTTTAATCACAGTTGTTGGAAGATTCACCCAACAATTTGCATTCATCAAAATAAGCTATAATTAACAATATATATTTTCATTAGATATGGCTTGATTAGCAAATATCCTTTAATAAAAATGTCTGATTATATTACAGGCAGTTAGATTTCGGAAATTCACTGGCCTAGTCTTTGGCTGGAAGCAATGCATAGGAGTGGGATTTCTGAGGCCGTGACAATTATTTCCGAGAGTATATGGGGTGAATTTTTCATAAGTTGCCCTATTTAGAATGGTTTTTTTTTCTGTCTAAAGGAAATAACTCATTTAGCACAATAACAAGGATTTATTACAGCCTTTGTAGGACCAAACTAAGCAGAGCAAGCAATTGAGTGTGGGTTTTGTGCCTTTTTTTTTCTATTGGCATGATTCATATGCAAGGGTTCTCAGTGTTCTGCTAATGAGTGAAGGATCAATTCAAGCATAAAGAATAGCTTCATGTATTCAACAGCAGCACGATCAGGGGCATCAATTTTAGAATTTCTTCTATTCTAGAGGAGTAAAAACAATATCCTTGTATATATGACTAGATATGTATACAGCCAAATGCAGTTTCAGATGAAAGCAAATAGCAGAACAGTGGACCAGAGAAACGACTCTCTGTTTTTCAAAAACAATGATGAATATTTAATAACCACTTCACCCGGATATAAAAATTAAGAAACTACAATGCCAGTTTAGCATCATATTATTAATTCATACAATGTGCATCTCAGAACCCAGTCACTTTACACCAGCAAGGGTGTAGGACAGGGGACAGACATTCACTTACCAAGTTTCTTTAAAACAGCAGGAATTCCAGAAATGCAAATGTGATCATGTTTTCTTACGGCTGCTAAATTGTCACAGCTGATGTATTCTTTAATGATGTGAGTACAATGAACTACAGCTACTGGCACTTCCTAGTGCTCACTGTTTTCTTGACATTCAAGGACAGACTTGAAAACATCAGACAATGGGGGTGTGAGATGGGAATAGTGTTATATTGAGAATATTGCTGCTCTTGCAATTTTATCACAGATGTTTCTCAACAGTTTAAATGCCTGTAGCATCATATAAGTACACATTCATGCAACTACTTCAGATTTGTAGTTTTCATTAAGAAAAAAAGCCTCAGATCAGCAGCACCAGTAATAGAGAAGGGCTAATGAGAGAAGCCAAAAAGGTATTTAAAGTTATTGTTGCATTTCGCCTCTCACTTTCACAGATGAGTTTTAATCCATGGATTATTAATTTTTTGTGAACAGCAGACTACAGCACTCCACACTACAAATGCCACCTTGGACAGAGAAACATAGAGAAAAATTACGGCAGAAGAAAGTCTACCATAGACATGAAACACTCTGATACAGGTTACAGCTGTGATTCTAGCCAAGGAAACTGCAGCTGTTAACATTCTCCATCAAGTGTTGAGGTTTTTAAGTAATCACTTTTAAACTGGATTTTGGAAAGGCAGAGTAAGAGTGGCTTAGCAATATGAATCAGAATGCGACCAAAACATCCTTAATACTTGATATCAAGATTGCATATCTAGCAAAATTCAGCTTTAGTAGCATGTTATTGACAGAGCATAAGACTTATCTCACAAGACCATGTAATATATTGAACACCTTCCCAGGACACGGATTTTACCTGTTTGTAGAGGTATGTAAATTGTCATATGGTCATAATAATACTACATTAAAATGTACAGTTAATTAATATTGGTATTTTCCTAATAACACCTAGTTGCTTACACTTGCAGGTCCCCATCTGCTTTACCATAGTGCTTCCTCTTAACCAGAAGCAAAGACCAAAGCAGATAGAGGAGGAACATAGCACATAACAAGACAGCTCAATATGCCACTGGGATACAGAACTCATATCTTCAGGTCCTACTGTACTGGTGAAACACTTAGACAACTGCTCTTGCTTAGACTGCTAGTTAATTGCCTTCTCATGAATGGTATAAATGCCTCTTCAAGCAAGTGTTATTAGCATTTTCTTAGAACAATGCCCTATCATCAGAAAAGTTACTTGTTTGATCACATACATGATGAAAAATCCAAGGTGTTTATTACCTGTGATAATGAAACTTGCTAAGGCGCTGTCTTCCATTCTGAGTGCTAGGGATAAAGTAAATACTGCAATGTGGTACATGTCCTTTTACTTAAAGGGACCTATTTAAAATACAATTAAATTGACATGGTTATTTGCTCTATTGTATTCACAATGATGGAAAGTGCAGGGAAGCCCCAGAAAAGCAAGAGCCATTTTTAACCATTATTGTAGTTATTTTTTCTTTTTCTCCTTTAAAATTCAGTACTTTGCTCCTTTCAGAAGAGGCTGCATATATACCAGCTGTGGTGCCTTCTTTAAATAGTACTACATGCAAATTGCTATAAGATTCCATTCAGGATATTTAGAGGACCAACATATTTTTACACCAAAGACAAATTTTCAAGAGACTGGTTTTACTCAATATTTGCTGAAAGAGATGCAAAAGATGCTTTTTTTTCTCAAAACTCCACCTTCAGCTGCGCCAGTTAAAATATTTTGACCATGATCCTCTTTACTTAATGAATAACCTTGTCCCACATAGGTGTCTTCTCACTAATGATTCTTCACATTTGAAAGGCCACATAGAAAACACAGTCTCTCAACAAACTTTTTGCTTTCTCTTGTGGTATTTTAATCATGTCTTTGTTTCTTGAGTTTACAATATTTTATCATTGCTACAGCAAAAATCCCACAGAAAGCTATAGCAAGAGGTTGATTTTATGTAGAGAGTGATCAGTCATCCACAGCTGGAAGGAACAGTGAATCCCAATTTCATTTCAAAATCTAATGAAGTTGGCTGCTCAAATCCATTTGATGTATCTACTAATATTAGGCTTAGATTGAAATATAAGATTTCTTCCTCACGACCTGTCATGATCATTTGACTCAGGGATGTTTAGAATAGAGGAAAGGAAGTAAAAAAGGGGAACATGGTAACATTTTCAATGACACACAAATCTACTGGAATGAAGAAGGAAATAATCTTGGCCTTCATGCCCACAGCAGACTAGGACGAGAAATGAGTGTTGATTAGATGAAAGACACGGGATACAAGATACAGGAATGGGGATTTGATTAAAGAATAAATCAGCCCTCAATGACAGAGATAATGAACTACTGTCAGAGACTGCCAATGGAAGTCCCAGAGTCACTGTCTTTGGCAGTTTCTAAGAAAGGGATAGCCTTTAATAGCAATAAGAATGGAAAATCCATCACAAATTATATAGGGAAAATGTTACCATCTTAGACTAGGTGACCCCATGAAGTTCCTTGTAGTCCTATGCCCCTGGCAACTTGTACTCATATAGCATGTTACACTATCAATTTAGTCATGTATTTCTCACAAAAATACTTATGTAAAGATACATCAATACACAAGTACAGATTTCAAATCAAGAAAAAAAATTTGGCCCTATACTGGTATTTGAAAGAAAAACTCTATTAAGTTTAATCCACTTCCCAAAAAGTATTAGAGCATTTGGGGTGATTTATTATTAAAGTAAGCTGTGGGGATTGAATGGTTGTGGTAGGAGCATGTGTTTATTTTCCTTTGCAACATGCATTATTTATTTCCATTAAGTTTACTTTACTTTCACAGGACTAAGCACTTCTGCTTTCTGAGATATATTGTCTTGTTACTATTGGGACATCTTATCCACTGACTTCATTGACTATTTTATCAAGCATCAGATAGAGTCATTGTATAGTCTGCAATCAGTTTTGTAGTCAAGTATCCCAGGGCCTTCATCAAGCCCCAGTGTCATTACAGCTGCTGGAGAACTGCTTCAGTTTGCACATAAAAATATAAAAAATTGGAATAAGAGCAGGTATTAGCGATCAAACGTTGCTGATGTCTTTTTCTATTTTCTGTTTTGACTATTTGGTTTATTTCTGATATCAGAACTAAGGTGATAATACAGTGCTACTTAGACAGCCTCTGCTAGCTGGAAATGCAAGCATGTTCTCCAGAGGTCATTTCTATCCCTTACTGTAGGCATCACTACAGCTGTATGTTCCAGGTGATTTAAAAATAATTATTTTAATGAAACGGGTACTGCTGATGCCTTTGCTAGCTGTTCACATTTTAGAAAGTATTGCATCATTTAGCAAATACAGTAACTAAAATGCAAAGCAGCTGGTTATGATAAGGAAACAAACACAAAGAGCAATAATAATTTAGCTTGTGATTGGAAATAGAAATAAGCAGTTGAAAACAATGATTTTGAATAAGTTTGTCATTTAAAGCAGA
Source organism: Anabacerthia variegaticeps (assembly GCA_035583185.1). Classification (NCBI taxonomy): domain Eukaryota; kingdom Metazoa; phylum Chordata; class Aves; order Passeriformes; family Furnariidae; genus Anabacerthia; species Anabacerthia variegaticeps. The sequence continues at coordinate 10,494,264 of JAWWEW010000112.1, read as the reverse complement.
ATAGCCAATTGTCTGCTAAAGGTAATTATTAGCACATTTCAGCACATACCCTTCCCACGTTTATGGCCATATGATGCCCTTACATGCACTCTGAGCATATTTGAGAGGTCTAATTCAAATTACCTCAAGAACTTACATAATGTTTTCTATATTCAGAAATCTGTAAGATTCTTGGCTGGATATAAGTCCATCTTTTCAACACCATTACTAGAGAGAGCATTGGGAGCTATCCGGAACCTCTCCTAGCAGATTATAGTCAGACCTTGCACTGACAGAAAGTGCAGGTGCAATAGCTCTTTTCCCCAACTCTACTTCTGTGTGCCAGGCTCTAGTAGCAGCTTAACAGCAGATATTTCTCTTTACCAGGAGTCTGACTTTTGATTCTGAACACTCTGTTCATGAGTCCATCTAGTGGATAGTGTGAGATAGCATATTCCTACACATACATATAAGTACACATATGTGGTTCTCTAAACTCTTTATTCATCTATTATAATCATACCAGTTTCTAATATTAAAAATATTACAGTTTGGCATTTGAATAATTTTACATAGATTGAAATCTACCAAAAGTCCTAAAGTGATTCTGTCTTCCTTAGTAGCTGGCTGTAGAAGCTAAATAAAAGCTCCTTCCTTACAAAGGGCAGAGTAGTTTGAGAGATTATGTGAACTGCAGAGAACAATTTCTCCCCTTTGTGAATAATACTGATTTCCCCCAAAGGATTTTAGAGATGCTTGTATTATCCAGAGCCCTGTACAATCTTCTATATGCTACCCTCAAAGCCTTCCTCAGTGCTCAGAACACACCTTATTCAGGGTTGCAACTGATCACTAGCATCCAAGAGTAGATAAAAGCATTTAGTGGAGAGTGCAAGTTCACTGGGTTCTCCCTGGGTTCTCCCTCTGACTTCACCATCAAACAAGCTCTCTGTCTCTGTTTTCCTCCTCAGGTTTAATCCTTTCAGTCTGAGGCTCACAGGAGGTTCTCTGTATTGGGCAGTGCATGTGTCAGAGGACAGATATAAGGGGAAAGAGTCCAGTGCTGTGCAGGACCCATGGGCTGTCCTGAACTCAGAACAAGTGCACCTCCTATAGATCTGCAGATACACAAGGAGAGGGAAAGTTCTTGAATATTCTGTTGTTCACAAATCTAAAATCAACTGAGGACTTCAAAACATTTCATGCAAGTTAGGAGGGGTATGCAGTGGCCCTTAATACTCCTTCCCTACTCCCCATTTCTATAACAAGAAACTAACCTTCCTGAACACTGAAGTTTCTTTCAAATACCTCTGACCACTCTAGTTTTTGAACTACACCACAGTTTTCTGCTAATATAATACAAAAGCAAACAAACTTGACCAACCAGCTGCCAGTTCAGAAGAGCCATTCTGCGGAAACTGACACTGTATCAATTTGACACAAACAGCTTTAAGCTTTCAAAGAAAAGCAAACCAAAAACAAACAAGCAAAAACTCAAAAGCAGGTCATATGTTACTTTATATTTGCAAAAAATTTCCCCTTTTTCTGCCTTTGGGTAGTAAAATTCTACTGTTAACATCCAGTAATTTTTCTGTGAATACATTTCTGTTCTCTTTTTCTCAGGCTATTCTTTTCCATTGCTCGTCTTGTCCCATGAGTTCTTATTACTGGAAGCAAAAGTCCAGTTATACTAGTTGCAATATAAATATTGGCCATTCACAATATAGGAAAGTTGGTTGAAAGCTCCACCAGGTGAATGTGGCACCTTGCATCCATTGTATGCTTTGTTGATCCTTGCCTGAGTGCTTCATCATGTCCTTTGGAGAGTTTCCCTCTCAAAATTACAAACACTCATACTACCAAAAATTTTTGAAAGAAATTGCCTTAGTATTTCTGTTCTGGGAAAAGCTGAAGAGGAATAAAGTTGTTCCTTCTCCACTCCTGTTCCAGCCTTGTCTCTCAACTGCAAACATTTCCCATAGAAGTTAGAATTATACTGGGGAAAGATTAAGCATTAAATCTAGTATGCTCCTAAAGGATGCTGGTAGCGTTATCACTGCAGATAGGCTAATAGCCACGCTTAGTGCATGTAGTAATTAATTTTTCAGTTTGTGTCCAGACATACAGACACTTTATCTACCACATGTGGAAGGAAGACTTACTCCTCTTAAAGATATTTGGCTAGAGGTAAGTTTCAGTAAAACTGAAAGCCCTTTTAATGATATGTTCAGACATTGCTTTTTGAAGAAAAAACTTAACCTGGAATTTAGTCTTGTCTCTGTTAAACATCCTGTTAGTTAAATGTAATGATATTTCTAGCATTTCAAGGGAGGGGAGGCATCAGATGCCTCTAGTAGGAGGAACACAAGTTATTTACTATATTACATACTGTTTTCTATGGGTCTTCCACCTGGTTTTCAACAGCTACTAAAGAAGCACCTCTTACCAGACACCTACTCCTTTACCTGCATGCCAAGTTCCTCAGATATGCAAAGACATGTAAGGTGGCACTATCTTTAAGAATCTGGATCCATTCCTGGATTATCTGCTGGACCTGCTGAAGATAAAAGTATGAGTATTAGTATCTGAAATCATCATTATTCTTTACTGCTGGTGTCAGCCATTTTAAAATACTTTCTCTAGCTAAAAGACACTCTTAACTTTGTAGCTTCATATCAGCAAGAGCAGATTACACTAACAGGTCCCACATTGCTGTAAAAATTATTTTTCCATTTCTGCTTTCTCATGATTGCCATTCTCATTTTAGTACCGAGTTCAATTCACTTCAAACCCTACAAAAATTGCTTCACTTTAAGAAACTAAATTAAATTACTACCCAAAGTAGCTCACTGACCCAGTTAACTGTACTTAATATTACTCTTACTGTTCCTTCTCACTGGTCTTAAGCCCATTGTTAATTTGTTTACATGCAATATTGTAAATTAGTACAGATGACAGCAGTACGAAAATTTCAGTAGCTGGTGAAAGAACCTTGTTCTCAATGCTGCAGTTTTTTTGATAGCTCTTTTTGCATTGTAAGAAAGAAAGAGAAATCATATTGCTTGTCAGACACCGATCAGACTTAAACATTGTTTACTATTCTTTAACTTGAATTAAAACCTTGAGTTTTTCTTAAACCACGATGAATAATTGGTGAAATTTTTATTCCATATTGCTTTTTGATGTGTGATTTCTACTTCTAATTAGAAACTTCTCACACACTTGGTTTTCGGTGAGGTTTGAAAACATTGTGTGAAGTATTGTTCCAGGTTTCTTTCATTCACTTCCTCAATGTTATGACTATGAATTCTGGTGGAAAACTAGGCAAAGTCAGAAGTAATGACTGGAATAGAGACAGATGAGGAAAAGTGACCATGTTTCTAACCCTTGAAGTGGTTCTGTCATGTCTTGATCCCTCTTATCTATGGAGTACCTCCTAGACAATGCTGTTGAGAGCTATTGTCAAATGGCTGACTTCAGTTTTTCTATTTCTATACTTCTATATTTCTATTTTCTAAACCTCTCTTCGCTATAATGCCTAGAAGCTATAAATCAGAAAATAACCCTCTGCAATGTGAGTATTGAATCCTTCCTTGACTATGGAAAAAGGTGTACTACTAATAATCTTCTGCTCTTGCGGGTCTGATCTTACTGTAAAAAGAGTTTTGCAGTGTCACAGCAGCAAATTATGCCCTTTTATAGAAATAAAAAGATGGAATCCCTTGGGAAAAGAATATGAACTAACAGATGATGAAAAGGACTAAGAATAATACAGGTGAACAGGGGATAGGAATATACTGTGAAATCATTAAACATCTGCCACTTACAGAAATCTTCAATTACTTTCACATTCAAAATATCATGGACAATGAGTGAAGGATGAGAGAATTTAGGTCATCCAAGATACACCTTGCAAATGTACAGATTTGTAAAATTTTAGCCTTTGTTGAACCATGGAAAACCTTAGTCTAAATTCACTAGTTCTAGAAAACTTTCACTACTGAATTCAATGAAGAGTTTTTTTTCAATTTTTTTCCACATAGATAAGTCAACCATCACCATTCATTGGTTACTTGTCAATATAAATATTTATAGTTACTCAAGGACTATGTTTACAAGAACAAAAAATCCACAAATGATAGGATGTGATAGATAGCACTATCATGCCCACTTCCCAAGAGATCTGCTCTTTTAACTATAAAGTGCTACAGAGGCTTAGGAATTTGAAATTAACTATGGGACAGCAGAGCTAAAGCATAGCCTTACCTAGTAAAATATTTAAATTGATTAAATTGATTTTTAATAAATATTCTTATCTGGTATCTTAGATAGACACTGGTTTTTGGAAGACCTTTCATTACAATTTGCTTATAGTTTCAAATGAATGGAGTTCAGAATTGATTTTAATCACATTCTAAGACAGGTGAAACATATTAAGATACACAAAAATGAAGGAACAAACTTTCTTTGCATGCCTTCTAATTAATGAAGCATAGTTTATCTAATACACATTGTTATTGTGATTTTATATTTTAAATACTACAAAGTAATCAACACAGAAAATCTTCATTTGACATAGGCATTACATTTTTCAAAGAATGTCCCTCAAAAGAAAAGAGAATTTTTATATAAGACAAGGAAAAAGGGGTTGACAGATACTTTACACAGAAGAAATCAAACAGGCCAGAATTTTCTTTCATATTCAACAAAATATAAACGATTTAGACTATTAGATTTTTAAAGCTAAACTCTGTGTGAATGTGGGGCTGAGTAAAACAATGGTTAGAAAGCATGTGTATGGCTGGGTAGGTGATTTATCAGATAACCAGTAAAGTTCTTCTCAATGTTTGCCACAGGCAATTTAGCTGCAAATGAGTATTTCATTTTCTCAAGTGTGAGTGCATTTCTCTGGAAAAGGAGATGGGCACTGATTTTTGGCCTCTGTACAAGTATAGGCATGAGAGCAGAGGGAACCCTGCCAGTTTTGCTAGAGTAAATGCTAAAATACATGCTAAAATAAATTGGGGAGTGGGGGAAGGGGAGGGTTTGCTACCTCTTGTCAATACTTCATACAATTTAAAAAGGCATGTTGCTGATATTAATAATGTAGAAAAGTGCCTGAACTCTGTTTTAGTCTACTCTTAGGAGAACAGGATGGTTTAGACAGCCTCTCTCTGCAATTTTGTTCTCATTTGTTTACAGGTTTTTGCATGCTCAGAAGCAACTTTTAGTAGAAGTGACTCATCTCAAAATGATTTCAATATGAGGGGTACTGAAAAATCTCATTGTAGTTAATTCATAGGTGGCTGCCTTAGAAAGGAACAGGAAGGATACAATAGCATTCTTTTAATTACCTGTTTATTAAGTAACCTCACACATGTATCAAGACAAACAGTGTTGATTTTCAATAAAGGAAAAAAACTGTCAAGTACTGTGGTACTTTGAGTGAATTAATAAGGAAAAATGGAAACAAATATTAGACCTATAATTTAAATTGAGTGTTTCTACCTATTTAAAATTTTAAGAAAAATAACAAAACATTGTATGAAAAATGAATGATCTTGCACATTCTCATGTACAGACACCCTTCTATTCCTTTATCTTTATAAATTATACTTCATTAGAAATATGCTTTGTTCGTGCAAGCAGATTTTGCTTTGATAAAGAAAAAAAATATCACATACAGATACATATGAAAGAGACCAGCACAATCATCTTGTGTTGGGCACCTAAAGCCTTTTAAAGTACTCTAAAAATCAATATACAACTCATCACCACTTCTCAATTAGCACAATGCACATTGAGATAAACATTATTCCTATTTTAGTCTTACCTAGACACATTATACTTTACATTCTTGGTCCTAAATATCAACTCTTCCCTTTTCTCTCCTTCATCTGAGAGTATATCAAAACAGAAGATGCATGATTCATGAGATTTTCAATTTTTCACAAATGACTAGTAAAACATATATATACGAGTAGGATGCTAGGGGAAAACAGGGAATCAATTAAATCACATATATGCACTCATATACATACTGTAACTTCAGCTCACATCTCAGTTTTACTTACTGTGGAGAACTCTGCAAATAATTGCCACAGCTACCGATACTACTATAGCTTTATCAGTGCTGGCAGCCCTAGTGTAGATGGCACCCCAGCAGCTGTCAGCAGCATCATGCCTATGAAACCAACTCAGTGCCAATCTAATTAGCACAGTGCTGAAACAGCTGCTAGTGCTGGAGAGCTGTGAATATTGCTGCTCATCCTACCACTAATGTCAGTGGAGCTGCAATAGTGAGAATGTTCTGTAAATGTTCCCCAGTGCAGAACAAGCCTACGTTGGCAGTGACCTGGATTTCTGTACTTGTCGGACATAATACTTACAGGAAGGTGTCAAACTCAATTCTGTACTCGAAATCTAATTAAAGATTCCCCATTCTACATGTTTCCTTACAAATTCTGAAGCCCTCTTTTTCTGATGGCAGACTCCTTCCTGTGTCTGACTTTAGCACTGCATATGATCCCCTTGGTTTAAAGAGAACTGTATAGACAGTGCAACACAGAAAAACTGCTACTGAGCACTGAAGAGAACCTTCAGAAAAGGCCAAAACTATTTCAGTAACAGCTTCTACAAATTATGGTTTTATAATTTCTTAATAAGTGACAAAGGAGAATTCAGTGTTTTTAGACTGCTAAAATGAAGTACAGTTGCATATACCTCAAAAGAGGACACAGGCAACCTTCAATGACTGATGCCACCCCCCCGTGACATGTATTAAAAACATACTGCCATATCTGTATGGAGGTTTTTGGGACTTATCTGAGAAATTACCGTAATCACTTTTGTCTTTTAAAAATGGTAATTATTCAACAAAGCTTCAGGACAAGAAAAACAGATGAAATGTCAACTGAGTACAATCAAACGGACAAGATTCTGTTAAATAAAAACATTAAAAAAATTATGGCCCCACCAATCTGTAACTCACCTGTTATGCAAAGGATAGGAGGAAAAGAGAGGTCAATAAGTTCATTGGAAGAGACAGGTGAACTTTTAACTGATGTAAAGTAATTTTCTCCTAGAACAGAAGGGATTTGGGAATATGATCTCCACTCTGTTTCAGGGGCAATACCCTAAGAGTCTTCCCAAAGACAGGGCTTGCAGTAAACACACAAGACAACTTTCAGGAGGGAAACAGGAAGATATGAAAGATGTTGGTTCAGAAAGCAGTTAGGAGAGTTCATATTTTGGAGGACTGAATTAAACAGAAGAAAAGTCTGCCTAGTCTCTAAATTAATAAAAATAACCTTTTCTCTTGGTGCACAACAGAGATATAACTCAGGCTGAAGTGTGATTTATTGCAGTGGAAACACATTCAAGACAAGCATTGCCTCCTTTCCATACTTGCATAGCATAACAGGATCCTCTTGAGTACTGCCACAATATGAACAACTGGGGACCCTTTTACTGCAGCTGAAAGCTTCACATTTTTAGGCATTAGAAATAAGTTCTTTACAGAAACAGTGATAGGGCATTGGAATGGGCTGCCCAGGGAGGTCATCAAGTCACTGTCCCTTGAGGTATTTAAGAGACTGAATGTGGCACTGTTGTGATCTGCTTGGATGCAGAGGGCAAGGTGGTTCTTTAACAACATCTGCAAGCAAGATTAAGGTACACAATACCACATGTTGGGGTCCAAACAGATAATTAACTTTATTCCTATAACAAGTGAAAGCAAAGGGAAAAAGCAGGGAGAGGAGAAAGAAGGAAAAGGCAAAAGATTATGGTCAGAAACACAGGCAAGATTACCACCATGACGAGATGTGGCTTGCAGGTGGGTTAGGCAGTCACGAGCAGGCAGGACATCTCAGCAGTCGAAGGGTTCACAGATGAAGCAAGGTGGAGTCGGGAGAGCAGCAGCTACAGCAGGAACAGAAGCAGCAGCAGCAGGACCGGGGAGAGATGTGGGCAGGAGTGGTACCAGTAGCAGAAGCCAGGTCCGGGCCCTGGCAACCCTGGGCACTGCCTTCAGTACCCTAGCCCTGGGTGCCCACTGGCCAGTTCCCTGGCATCCAGGCAAAGTTTTTCCTGGCACCTATTGGCTGGTCCTTTGGCATCCAGGTAGGGTTCGCTTGGTGTTGCATATATGATGAACTGAGTTTCCTAGCTCGTTTGTCTGCCCTTGGTGGTCTGCAAGAGATCTCTCAGGGCTCCTCACAGCAGCTCAGCTCAGGTCCAAGACATCCCCTAGCACTCTCGCAAGCAGCTTGGCTCTTGCAGGGCAGAGCTCTTACCCGAGGCAATGGAGAAGCAAAGCTCTGTAATCAGCCCATTGCATTGCAATGGAAGCCAAAATCAGTAATCGGTCTATTACAGGCACTTAGTGCCATGGTCTAGTAAACAGAGTGGTAGGTCAAAGGTTGGAATCAATGACCTCAGAGGTCTTTTCCAACTTTGCTGAATCTATGATTCTATGATTTTCTGCAGTGAAGTGCATAACGTCAGTGGTCCACTTAAAACATTCCTACAAAATTTTTTCCCAAAATGTCCTTTATTTGTCAGTACTTTAACAAAATTATAATAAAGCTTTCATTTACCTTTTAAGGATAGACTGGGCAAGTGCTGTATCCATCTCCACATTTCTCACTCAGCAGCAGTACTAGGGTCTGTGAGATCGTTACCCCTGCCCCATCCCCAAAACATGGTGGCTGGAAATCCTGTTCTGGACACAGAGTGAAATCTTCATTCCAGTACATTAAGAATTAAGAGAGTCTGTCCCCAAACATAGTAGACAGTGCAGATGGCCTTCTAAAGCTCCTGCTGGCACAGAGTAGTGGCAGATTGTTCAAAGAGGGATGGATTTGGGGAGCAACAAAGAAGTCAAGGATAAAAGTAACATCCAGCTTTGTTCCATGTGAAAAGGAGGTCTATTATGTGCCACTTTGGTTTCCTCTGTAGCAGGAAGCAAGAGATTTTAAAGGACTGAAGTTTAAAGACAGAAGCTATAAAAAAGTAAGCAGTTTTCTTCTCTTGGCTCCACAGAAATTAGGAGTTTTCATTCTACTGAGATTCCTTGAAGAGAATTTTTAATGTGAGGCTGTGATGCTACTTCGCAGGTATGAATACCTGTAAGATTTGAACTCTCATTTCAATTTTAATTCCTCAATAGACTGTCCAGCTCTTTCAGTTTCACGTTGATTTCACTTAACCAGTTAATAATTTTTCACTGTTACTTGCAATTTAACCCAGCTTTATTTTTAAACACCCTTTAAATGCATGTTATATAACTTCCATTACCGATTTGATGTGTTAGGAAATATAACTATATTCGTTGTTTGTGTGCTGTTAAGTTAATTGCATGTCAAATAGATTTACCTATGATATAATTGATAAAACTTAATGAGGATTCTTTTTGTATTTGTGTTACAGCTCACTTCTAGACAGCACTAAAATGTCAAAGCAATGAAGAGCCTAAAAGAGCCTAGGTTTTGGCTTTTTTTATTGGCAGACCTAAATAGAAATGTCTCCAGTAACGCCAAGAGTTGAATTTACACACAATCTGCCAGATAATCTTTATGATAAGCCAAAATGTTGTAAATGAAACCTATCTTCAAAAGTTTTCCTTGTCACCAACTTGTATTTTGAATTACTATCCTGATTATAAATGTCATGATTCAACAATAAAGTACAAATGGAGGGAGACACAATGAAAACCTTTTATTTCTTTTGGCAGAGAAAGACAGCAATATTCTAGCAATTTGTTCACCCATGCTGTCATCATGAATGAAGGTAATACTATTTATATATTAATTTCATGTTATAAGAGCAAATGTTCTAGATTCCTTGGGAAAAAAAAAATAAATAAGCTAAAGTGCATTCACCTCAAGGACCACTGGATTTTTGCAAAGGTTTTCTTTTACTAGACTACCTAGAAATATATGGTGACTGTCCAAGTTTTTTATTTATTTATTTGCCCTGTCCCTCCCAGTGATCTCCATTTACCTGGGCTGAACGTTTGCTATAAAATTAAATGAGAGGGAAGATAAAAATAAACATGCAGTAACAAAAGGAAAAGCAAGTACCTCTTGACTGTGCTTGAACTCACGGGTATTGAATCCGTCATTCAAAGCCAGTCTAGCTAATGCAACCAGCAGGTCATCTTGCTGAAGCTGGAGCAAAGGAACAGAACTGCAGGTATAACAGATTATACACCATCATCTTACCATACTTCATTTTCTAATTTTTCCTGTACTCTGAAGCACAAGTCAAACTGCTAGTTAAACACCAGTCCAACTCACAGCTCCTATAACTTAAACCCAGAGAAAACAGTAAAAGATGGGAGTCACTGATGGCCCTGGCCATGCATAAGCCACACCTGCTCTTGGGCAGACAAAATACAGCTTTATGAGGTGTCACCTAGGCTCACCCAGGTTCATCAAGGGAGCATTTGGCTATGCAAACAATGGCCCAATAGGTTGATATGAATGCAATCATTTTTAATGGAATATCATTTCAATTCCCAGCACAATATCTAAGCAAAGGAACACATGAAGTAAGGGGACAGGAAGAAATTTGAAGCTGTATAAGAAGAGGTATAGAGGCAGCAGCAACCACACCACTTCACTAATCTCATTTCAGCAGGTCCAGCTGATATAATCTGCAGTCCTACTTGTTCCTTAATAGTGGGATTTTTGTATATTGTTCCAGGGAGAGTCCAGAGAGCTGTGGAAACGGAAACTAAGACATCGCTGAAAGCTTAACCCAAAGAGTAGTTTTATTACCGAAAGTGGCCAAGTAAACAGGAAAAACCCAAGAGAGAGAGAAAAGGGAAAATAAGCCCCCAGGTATAAACATCCAAATTGCCCATGTGTCCCATGGAGTTGTCTTACCAACCCAAGAATGCCCAGGTTTCCCAAAGCAGTGGCTGTATCCTCCTCTTCTCTTTCTCCTTCAAGTGTCCTTGAAGGGTCATCAGCCAAATTGTGAGAACCCAATTATTTTTAGTTTACACAAAAAAGCCTCCTTCAAGGACAGAGTCCATCTTTATCAGCCTGTTTTCCCATAACTTGGCAGGAAGAGAGCAACTCCTCACAGGTAGCTGGGTCAAACATAGACCAATAATATTAACATCTAATTCAGCCCGGATACATATACATATAAGTACATACGTTTCATACTGACTGTGCAGCTTTTTGCTCACAAAAGCTCATTCCTGTACTTTTCACTCAGGCTGCAAAATGCATTACTTTCCTTTAGTATATTTTTCTTCTTTTTTTTTTTTTTTTTTTTTTTTACAAAATGAGTTATAAAACTTATTCTATAATTAAGAACAATGCATTCCACTGAGTCATTATTTGAACTATAACTAAAAGGGCATTTTTTTGCTCCCACTCAGGGAAGGATGACGTATTTTAAAATACTTTGAGAGAATAAATTTTTCTTGCCATCAATTGCCTATGGTCTTTACAATTTCCCATTTAAAAGTACACAGAATATCTTGCTTAAATTCTTCCCTCATGCTTCAAAAATATGACATAATTGAAAGAATACTTTTTGTCTAAATTATCTAAGTGTTGATCAAGGGAACTGATCTAATTTTAGAAACTTATTATGCACCTGACACTAATAAAACATGTACCAAATGATTTTGTACCCATTAATCCATACTGTATGGTATAGAAAAATATTATTCTGACAAAACAGTAAAGGGACACTCTGAAAAAATTTTTTAGTTCTGAAGTAGTCCTCTGCAGACACTCAAGCTAGCTCTGCCTTTGCTAACTCAAGAAAAATACAGGAACTTGGTAGGGTGGCTGAGGATCAAGTGGCCTGGACATGAGTTGCCCGAGATTTAATAGTTGTTCATGTTCTTGCCAGGGTTGAGTGCATCCCCAAAAGTCCTTTTACCTGTTTCCTAGGGAGTCAGACTTATACATATGCACAGAATGGACACTTTGTGCTAGTCATTTCAGAAAAGAAATTATTTTCCGTCCTGTAATCATACCACATGAAGCAGTAAGAGAGAAAGATACCAATAAAGCAGATGGCTGGAATCAAACAGAGAGATAAGACCAATGGTCATGTAGATGAACTAACACCTTGACTTTTTACTCGCTAAGGACAAGAGACATTAATTTGCCATTTGAATCACTAAAATTTGAACTAAAACATGGACAAGGGATGGACTCTTTTGCAAATATCCAATCTTGGGAAAGAAGCAATGGTGCAACCTATTAATATTTAACAGAAATAGGTTGATTGTGAAGGACCTTATTAGTTGCCTGCAGAGGACACACTTGAATTAAAATTATATCTCTAACATTCAGGCTATAACCTGAACATATTTCACTCGGGCATACCACTAAAGGTGAAATTAAATTGATGACTAAGAAAGAGATGGCCTTGAACACAGGAAGAGTGTTGCGTAACTTTGAAATTGAGTGTCCTGGAGAAAAGGAGAAGATAAACTACTAACAAACTGGTTTGAAGCAAAGTGGCTTTTGGTGAGGCCACTCACCAGAGAATGAAAAAAGAAAGGGGTATATTAATCACATTCTAGCCTATGTCAGAGGGAGCCTATGTAAACTACACTTTTTTTTTTTTTTTCAGTATTGCAGTACAAATATGGCAATATTATAACTTTGAATTTCTGTTTTCTTGAAGCAAGGTTGTCCATTTTTGTTGACTTCACTGAAATCGGGATGGCCACTCAGATAAAGGTGAGTCAAAAAATTGTCTCCTTGCTTTTACCAAAACTTCTGTAGCTTTAAGACCACCCAAATTAAAAATGACTGAGGCGTCTTAAACCTAAAGTACTCAAGTTGCTACGGGCTGGACCACTCCCCTCTTAAATAGTGTTGTAATCAAAGCTACATGGCTACAACAGTGTGTGTAATGGGAAATTTATTTTATGAACTGTAGACAAAGTGCTAAGTTTTGAAAGCACTGGGTTTGAACTCATAAATTATTTCCCTTCATGCTATGTTTGCAAATGATTCTTCAGTATGCATATGTAAATTTGTGACTTATGCCATGAGTCTAAACTCATTTGGCCATGAAAATAAATGGCACATTTAAGTCAAGAAGATTACACTGATACAAAAAGATAACATATTAAACCTCCTTGCACATAGTTTAAAGGCTAAACTTTAGACTTTTCTCCTTATCTCCAAAATGTCACTACTGCTCCCTCTCATCTTATTAGAGGATCACTTATTTATTAAATGAGTCATTCTTCTATGAAGTGAACTACTTACGTAATAAGGTCCAGTTTGAGGCAAGTTCTAAATTTTTAACCAGCATTCCCAAAGAGATGGTAATGGGATGAGTGAGAGATGTCAGGCTTTCTTTGGCTATACACACACATGCTCTCACATTTTCATGAACAAGTAAGTAGAGAAACCAGGGAAGGAGTGGTAAATACTTATCCTAAGAGAGGAAAAGGCATGCTACCTTCGTTTAAAAAAAAAAAAAAAATTAAGCAAATTGCTTCTTGGGGAAATGGGGTGACAGGCATTGAATTAAAACTGCTGCAGCATAGCTGCACATTGCTCCTTCTTCAGAGATAGGCAGGCACAATCTAGCACTCACTTGGCAAACTAAAGAGGAAGACGAGACAAAGAACTCCAGTCTCTTTCTGTATTAGCCTTCAGCTCAAATGTCTGTTATCTTATAGCTCATTAGGTGGTATCATTTTGTCGTAAAGTTCCTTAATGTCACTGAACATTGTTCCCGAAGGTGAAGAAGGTTTCAGTAACAAGCAGGGGCTTCTGTGCTTTGGCTGATGATTAAAATAATCTGTCAGCCTGTAAGAACAAGGCTATGGTCATAAACTTTCTCTTCTGTGATTTCACCTTTTCATTAGAAGCAAAAGCTTTGTTCTAGACCTGTGTCAGAGAGCTGGAAAAATAGGACTTCAGCAAAATACTGAACATTCAAAAACACACAACAGACATTGCAGTGAAATACTTCTCTGGTATTTGAGGACTAAAATTATGTGAAATACATTCTAAAAGACTGCAAAAGGTGGTTGCACATTACATCCTCACATCCAGCATTATACTTAGAGAAGTAGTCACAAAAACAAACTGCTTAAAAACTAGTTGATAATAAAGGTTGGGGAGAAAAAAACCCAACAAACAAATAATTGGCTTTTTATCTGTTTTACTGATGACTTCTTTACAATTTTAACTGTCTTTGCAGAAAAGTAGAATTCACAAGAGGTAATTTCCTTTGCCTTGCTTTGTTTCAAACTGCTGATATGTAGATTGTTTTTGAAATGTAGCATCAGGGGGGGAAAAATGGCTCTAAACACGGAAGTCCTAACTTGAGTGATGTGGCATGAAAACCTCATAAGGGGTGATAACTACAAGCTATCACCTAATAACAAACCTTTTGCACTGCTGATACAACCACTGTGTGAAGATAAAAAGTTCACCACTACACCTACACTAAAAGAGGCAAGTATAGGCAACTCAACCAAATACCCAGTAACACGAATCTGAAATACTGAATCAGTAATAGACAAGAGAAAGTTCCAAAGAATTTTTCAACCTGATGTTTATTTATCAGGATGTAAGTCAACTTTGCAAAGACATGAGTACATAAATATGTTGAAAAAGCCACAAAGGCTTCCAATTCTCCAAAAAGGGGTCATTTTACTTATACCCACATTTCAAGCTACAACTTATATTGAAATAAAATACAGTAAGATCACTGACTACTAGAATAAATATTCCACATATAATTTCTCAAGAATATAGAACTGGAACAATTTAAAAGTGTAAATAAATAGAACGAAACAGGGGAGGCAAAAAGAGCTGTTTTGATTTCAATTATTTTTGTCTATTTCAATCTGCATTCCTCTGGTCATATATTAGTTGCCTATGTCTTCTTTTAGTGCAATTACTAATTCTTCCTTTGAAAAAGGAATACTGCACATTCCCTGTTTTTATTATTGTAGTCAGATCTGCTACATCTTAAAATTTTTTTCTAAAGCTTTGCATACCATTAAGGGCATGTTAACAGAGCTACAGATGCCTGCAACCTCTATCCTTTTCACCCTTCTTTAAAAGGTGCGATTGCTACATAAGCCATTCTACAGTCATATGGTAATGCTGGTACTAAAAAACTATTAAAATTATTTTAAAATATTACTATTAAAACAAAAATTACTATGACAAAATGCAAGCTTTTCATGTGGTTCTATTTTGCACAAAGAATATTTTTCTGCCTTTGCCTCAACTCTAAATGTGGCAATCTAGACACTATTTTCCACCAGCTGCACTATCTCCATGCCATCATCTTTACTAAATGCTAAGACAAAATTAGACTTTATTAGGGTTAGTTAAATTGAACAAATTGAACAACAGCATGGGTCAGTTTAAAAGGCTATGGCTTCAATGTGCATTTTACCTCTAAAAAAATAATATGCTTGGTCAGCTTCTGTTGACTATGAAAAAGTTGATATTACACATACAGAAATGGATCCTGTATAATTAATTTTATTCAACTTATAAATGATCTTCCAATTTTTCTTGTTTTTCTTAAATGAACTGGCAAGACTTTAGCTCTATGTTTGTGACACGTCATAATTCAGTGATGACAGAACATTATCAAAAGCTTAAAACAGCATCACATATAATACAGATTTTAGAAAAAGTACCAAAAATAGAACCTGAATAGTCATTTAAGATCAGGAAAAGACATCATAAAAATACACTCCTTTTTCTTCTATTCACCCAGATGTATAGCTTTCACATAGCCATAATTTTATATAGTATACGTTTCTACTGATTGTTCTATTGAAGTGTTATGCCTAACTTGATCAAAACATTTGAGGTCAAGAATTGCAATGCTATTGAAGATAATCCTCTCTCTCACTAGCCATATTACAAATATTTTGTGTATTGCACACAGTTGTGTCTTCTAGTGATGCATGAATTCATCCAACCAGTAAGCAGTAGTATTTACTAGGTTTCAAACTGAACCTATGTTGAAACATGCAAAGCAGGTTTATGTCCCTTGTTTTAATTGAAATATAGATATGCTATGGTAACATAACGTTTCTTCACAAAGCCTTGAGTACTCTTTTTATGCAGCATTTACTGTGTAACAGACATTAAATCTTTGGAGAGCTCATGGGTATTTTGCTCTTTTGACCTCCATAGAAATACTAACACTCAGACTTGAAGAATTTTTTGTTTTGTTTCTGAATGGCCCTTTCTTGGAAATAAACTGCTCAATCACTTGATGTGATCTGTTGTGTGTTCCTGGGTGAAATGTGCAGGACCTAGAGACCAAAAAAAGACTATTGTTTGGTTAGAACACTGGCCTGGAACATAAGGGTTCTCTCTCTTCACTGATGTTCTTGTTTTAATCATTTCATTACTCTTATTGTGACACAGAGCTGAGATGAATTTTCCTAAGGCATTTTTCATTCCCAGATGAAAAATAGCATATTAGAACTGTACATTATTATTAATAGTACAAAAACTGAACATACTGACAGAAAATCATTATTTTTTAGATAGACAGTTACAAGTATTTCTCAGTTACTCCTCCTTCCTAAAAAAAAAAAAGAGTATACTGTGAAGTTTTTTATAAGTGTATTCCCAAAAACATTTCATATTACCATTAAGGTTAGCAAAACCATCTTCATGTCTGCAAAACTAACTTAAAGCTGATTAGTTTTGGCACTATAAAGAAAGAACACAGATTAGATTCTTTCATCTCTCTCAAGACATTTTTCTCAAGTACAAGACAACTTTGGTGGTTGTACTGCAAGTAGATCTTGTCAATACTATTCTGTGACTACACTGTTTTATAAATGTTGTCATTTTCCACTAAATATATAATTCAATTAATATTTTCAAGTATTCATATTCATATAAATTTTTCAGATAATAATGGCAATATTTTCAAATAATTAATCCTTCCTAGAGTTTAACTAGCTACAGACAAAGAATGTTTCAGATTATGCAGAACAAGCACAAGCTATCCTTACGATTAATCAAATGTGGGCATTTCTATTTATGCTATTTCTTATGAACCTATGAACTTCTCTTACCATGAGTATAATGAAGTTTTCTCCGAAATTTCTTGCAGTTAATAGGAATATTTCCACTGTTTTTCATGACCTTTGGATGAGATCCTGGTAGTGTTGATGGTACACAGATAGCCAAGTTCAGATTCAGAAACACATCTAAACAAATGAAAAATGTCAAACATGGACTTGGTTTTAAACAGTCCATTTACAGCATTTCCTAGGAAGAAATGAAACAGGGTTGAAGCTTATTCTAAGCTGATAAATACTACATATGCCACCGTAAAAAATATTTTTTGCTCATGACTAAATGTAAATTGCTGCTTGACCACTCAGAACACCAATAATTTCCAGGGCTAACTACACTTGTGTTATAGAACCAAATTGAGTAAGCCAGGTCACTTAGTAGAAATTATCTCTGTTCTCATTCTTTTATCAGAATTAGGTATGGTAAAACAAGTCATTTATTCAGACTCTGTTCTCTAACTGATCCAAAGTCAATACAGAAGAACAGAACTTTTAATATCATACTTTTCCAATCATAGATATTTGATGAGAAGTAAACTTCCAGACTCAGATACCTATTACATTGAGGAAAAGATATACCTCAACACCCTTCAACTCAGACTCACATTCCACTCTCCCAACCTTAGTCTGCACCAGCATCCAACTCTCACACAAATTCACTTGAAATAGTAAAGTTGTGCTGACATTCCTGTCCAGGACTTCCTCACATAAACACATTTTAGCTTTCATATTTTGGTAACTGTTCTTAGCTCCTCACAGAATTGAAAGAATTTGTCCTCTGCATACAATGTCTGAGCCTCTGTACAAGAAACCAGGTAATATATCTTTTAACTGGAGTGCAGTCAGGGTCTCTTCTGCACTCAGCATGAAAGACCTTTTCCTGTCACTAAGAACCCCAAACTTCATGAAGTACAAATCAGAGCCATATTCATAATCCCACATATAAGGAGGTATGAGAGATTTTATAATAACTGGTATATTTTCAGCCTGTATCTCAAAATACAGCTTTTCAGATTTTTAGCAATATAAAAAGCATTACTAAAATACCCTACCAAGAACTGCAAGATCCAACATATTTTTTTTTTTTTTCTGGGTATCATTAACACCCTCTTTTTATTTTCTTGAAAGACTTCCATTTTTCTACCAATTTTATTATTTTCCCATGGAACAAAAGTAGATGCTTGTCTTGGAAAAAAGCTTTAGTGAATAATTCTAGCTTTAAAGATTACAGACAAATTATCTTTTTTCTTCTTTCCTACTGAGATTCCTGACTTTTTTAAGTCTCTGGATTTCATCTCTACTATGGCAGAACAATGAAAAACTTCTCACTTATGAATTTTTAAAATGTGAAATGCAAGTGCAAGATTAATAGAATTTTGAACACACTATTACAATATGAGCAATTACCCAAAAATTGCAGGGAACACATACTTACCCATTTAAGATTATTGCTAACCCTACATCTCACAGCTGTTTTTTCCTGATGCTTTATTCTTCATTCTCTTGGTCAGAAGTGAGTTTAATGCTTCCTTCTTTTCACTGTACTTGTTTTCTTTCTTGAAAAAGAAGGAAAAAAGAATTATGTTTGTTCTTTCTGTTTGACCACCAGTAACATATTTATAGTTTCTATTCTATTTCTTATCTTTTTTTGACTTAAAGTCACTTGAAATGCATCTTACATATAAACCCCATTTTACCTTTATAAATTATAAATATTATACTGAATGTTGGTGAATGGATATATGAGTTTCTGATATTTTAACTTAAGAAGCAAAAGCACACACCTGATAACATCACAATGTATCTGTCATTGTCTAATTGAGTTATTTAACTATTGCCTCATTTCTCTTTGGGAAGGATGAGTATGGATCTACATATTAAATAAAATTATTATTAAAGTACATTACCTTCACATCTCTGTACAAAACTTTGAGAATTCTGTATTTCTCAGTTTTTAAATGTAATGCTTTATTTACATGCAACATATCTGAAATGCAGTTTGCCTATTAAAAATGTAACCCTCACATGACAATACAAAGCATTGAGTGAGGTATATTGAAACAAGAAGGTGGTCACCTAGTTCTGTGGTCTTTATAGTCGCAAAATCACCTACTATAAAGCTACGAATGTTTTTACATGTGATTAGAAAAATTAGCTGCACTTTTTCCTCAAAAGAGAACAACTACAAGCTCTTCGGAAAGGACAGGCAGAGTAGGAGAGGTGGAGGGGTGGTTTTATATGTTAGAGAGTCTCTTGACTCTGTTGAACTTGAGGTCAGCAATGACA
>JAWWEW010000112.1:10352464-10474825 GCA_035583185.1 Anabacerthia variegaticeps | reverse complement strand
CTTGACTCTGTTGAACTTGAGGTCAGCAATGACAAGGTTGAGTGCCTGTGGACCAGAATCAGGGGGAAGGCCAACAAAGCTGACATCCTGGTGGGACTCTGTTGTAGACCGCCCTACCAGGATGACAAAGGAGATGAATTAGTCTACAAGCAGCTGGCAGATGCCTCAAAATTGCCAGCCATTGTTCTAGTGGGCGACTTTAATCTGCTGGATATCTGCTGGGAGCTCAACACAACAGAGAAGAGAGAGTCTAGGAATTTTCTAGAGTGTATAGAGGACAATTTCCTTCATCAGCTGGTTGATGAGCCTACCAGGGGTAAGGCCCTGCTAGACCGACTGTTTACAAACAGAGAGTGGCTGGTGGGAGATGTAGTGGTCGGAGGCTGCCTGGGGGACACTGACCATGAAATAATAGAAATTTCAATACTCAGATGCAAGGAGAGCCATCAATAAAACCACTACACTGGACTCCCAGAGGGCAGATTTCGGCCTATTTAGAAGACTGGTTCAGAGCATACCCTGGGAAACAACCCTTGAAAACAAGGGGGTCCAGGAGGGATGGAAGTGCTTCAAGCAGGAAGTTTTGAGTGCACAGGAACAGGCTGTACCAGTGTGTCGAAAGGCAAGCCAGTGGGGAAGACGGCTGGCTTGGTTAAACGGAGATTCTGAAGGAAATCAGGGATAAAAAGAGAGCTTATTAACTGTGGAAAAAAGGGCTGGCTACTTATGAAGAATTGAAGAAGATAGCTAGATCATGCAGAAAGAAAATTAGGGAAACAAAAGTGCAATTTGAAGTTAATTTGGCCACTTCTGTTAGGGATAACAAAAAGTCCTTCTATAAATACATTAATAACAAAAGGAGGGGCAAGGAAAACCTCCATTCTCTGTTGGACTTGGAGGAAAACATAGTTAACAGAGATGAGGAGAAGGCTGAGGTACTTAACACCTACTTTGCCTCAGTTTTTACCAGTAAGACAGGTGGCCCCCAGGACAACTAGCCTCTGGAGCTGGTAGACAGAGACAGGAAGCCCAATAGCCTGCTTCTATTCCAGGAGGAAATAATGACTTACTGAGCCACCTGGATCCTCACAAGTCTATGGGACCAGATGGCATCCATCCTAGGGTAATGAGGGAGCTGGTGGAAAAGTTTGCTAAGCCACTCCATCATCTTCCAACAGTCCTGGCTCACTGGGGAGGTCCCAGATGATTGGAAGTTGGTAAATGTCATGCCAACCCACAAAAAGGGCTGCAAAGACGACCCTGGCAACTACAGGCCTGTCAGCCTGACCTCAGTGCCTTGCAGGGCAGGTGGAGCAGATTATCCTGAGTGCAATCACACAGCACCTACAAGATGGACAAGGGATTAGACCCAGCCAGCATGGGTTTAGGAGGGGCAGGTCCTGTCTGACCAACCTGAACTCGTTTTATGATCAGGTGACTCACCTGGTGGATGAGGGGAAAGCCGTGGATGTAGTCTATCTGGATTTCAGCAAAGCCACTGTCTTCCATAATGTACCCCTGGAAAGACGGGTTGCCCATGGTTTGGACAGGTGCACTCTCTGCTGGATTACGAGCTGGCTGGATGGCCGGGCCCAGAGAGTGCTGGTGAATGGTGCTGCATCCAGCTGGCAGCCGGTCACTGGTGGTGTCCCCCAGGGGTCACTGTTGGGCCCAGTCCTGTTTAACATCTTTATTGATGATCTGGATGCGGGGATTGAGGCGATCATCAACAAGTTTGCTGATGACACCAAGTTGGGAGGGAGTGTTGACCTGCTGGAAGGCAGGAGGGCTCTGCAGAGGGACCTGGACAGGCTGGAGAGATGAGCTGATTCCAATGGGATGAGGCTCAACAAGGCCATGTGCTGGGTCCTGCACTTTGGCCACAACAAGCCCACAGAGCGCTACAGGCTGGGGACAGAGTGGTTGGACAGTGGTCAGGCAGAAAGAAACCTGAGAGTCTGGATTGACAGGAGGCTGAGGATGAGCCAGCAGTGTGCCCAGGTGGACAAGAAGACCAATGACATCCTGCCCTGTATCAAAAATAGTGTAGCCAGCACGACAAGGGAAGTGATCCTTCCCCTGCACTCGGCACTGGTGAGGCCACACCTACTGTGTCCAGTCCTGGGCCCCTCAGTTCAGGAAAGATATTGAGGTGCTGGAGTGGGTCCAGAGAAGAACAACGAGGCTGGTGAAGGGACTTGAGAACAAGTCCTTTGGGGAGAGGCTGAGGGAGCTGGGGTTATTTAGTCTGGAGAAGAGAAGGCTCAGGGGTGACCTCATCACTCTCTACAACTACCTGAAGGGAGGTTATAGCCAGGTGGGGGTTGGTCTCATCTCCCAGGCAGCCAGCAGGAGGACAAGGGGGCATGGGCTTAAGCTCTGCCGGGGGAAATTTAGGTTGGATATTAGAAAGAAATTCTTTACAGAGAGAGAGTAATCAAGGATTGGAATGGCCTGCCCAGAGAGGTGGTGGATTCACCATCCCTGGAGGTTTTTAAATTGAGATTGGACGTGGCACTTAGTGCCATGATCTAGTAAACAGAGTGGTGTTGGATCAAGGGTTAGACTTGATGATCTTGGGGGTTCTTTCCAACCCAATTGATTCTATGATTCTAATTCTGCCTGCTAGTCTCTGGGCAATTGCAGTTGGTATTTGTAGAAGTTTCCTCTTTCTTAATAGTGAAAAAATACTGATTCAAAATCTAAAAGTGAGACTACAGTCCAAACATATATACTAGCTACAATCTATTGTAATGCCACCTGGTTTTCACATAGGGGTGTTTTGTATGGAACTAAAAAATAAATAAATAAATAATAATAATTAAAAAAAATATAAAAAAAAGCACACAAAGCAATCGCTTCACCTTTAGACTTAGTTGAAAAGACGTATGTAACCTGGGGTGCAGTGAACTATATAACAAAAATTTGGGCTCGTAATCAAGCTCTTTAATGTAGGAATTTTCAAGTAGAATGAGCCCATATTTTAACCTTAGCTCTGCAAAACTAAACTTCAGGTAGTTGAGTGTTTGTAATAGCAATCCCCAATTTTGATCAGCCTTCTTCCATTTATTGAGTAGCAGATGTGAGAGAGAAAGCAAAACGTACTGCCTTGTTCGGAACAACATAATTCTTAGCAGTGCTGAAACTGATGTACTTTTGCAAGTAAATTGACTCATGTGGGTAAATTCTAACTCAGCTGCATAATGATTATGGAAGCAACTGCAGGGGAGTAGACACGTAAATATGTGCTCACTAGAGTAACGAAGAGCTTCATGCTTTAACTTTGTTTTTCGTTCCCTTTGGTGTAAGGCTCCTGTAATTTGTAAGGTAATACAATTCCAAGCAGACATCAAGTGAAAAAAAAACCTAAACACGTCTGGGCTAACTTAACAGAGCATGAAGTAAAATTTCTTATTCAGCATCATCCTGACAAGATGGCTTGAGCTAGCACAAACTGCCCAAGGAAGAACTGCAGTGTGCACTATTGTTACACTAGCAGGAAGTCTGATGCACATAGTTAATATTTCCTGCTGGGAAATGCCAATTGATTGCCAAAATACGGTGTTTTCATTTTATTTTGTTTTGGTTGGTTGGTTAAGGGTTTTCTGGTTGGTTTTTGTTTCGTTTTGTTTGGTTTTGGTTTGGTCTTTTTGTTTGGCGTTCTTTGGTTGTTTGTTTTTCTTCGTTTTGGTTTGTTGTTTTTTTTTTTAATTCAGTAATTTGTCATATTTAGCTCACATCCCAGAATTCTCATGCAGTTGCTGGAATTTACAGGACTAATATTTATTTATGAAAGATGACACAAAAGTGGTTAGTTATCCTGTACACTGTATTACATTTCTTCTAGTCCTGAAGACAAAGCCCAATTAAAAGCCAGCAGTGCCCTTGACTGTAGCAGGAAAAATGCTGCTGCCACAGTGACTACCTCTGTTCCTTCCTGTATGTTGTTTGCAATATCTGTTGATAATAAGAAAGAAGAATGTGGAACGAAACTTTCCACCAAGAAATCATGTTTTTTTTCTGATACGAAGGCAGTAGCAGCTGTTTTTACAGCTGTGAGAGTTGTAACCGTAGGACCAAACACAGTTACTTCTTGGACATCACAGATTGCCTTGAACAATGCTAGAGTGAATGAAGAACAGAAAGAAATATTGAAATTAATATTTTCTACTTGTAGATGACAACATTACTTGCATTCTTCTGATTCTTCTTCCAATCTCTTTGTGTGTGTTTTAGTCTGAGAATGTCTTCAAAGCACCTCCATAAAGGACATGCTCTAAAAATAATAAGATATCTCTTAGATTCTCTGTGTCACTGCTTCCTCTGTGTTCCTTACAAGGTAAGTTCTCAAGGTTATCTATCAACTTCATCTCATCAGCCCAGAGTAGTAGAACCACACATTATGGGAACTTCTCTGGGCATGATGTGAATAGGCCACACTTGCTATACAGCCAAGCCTGTGTTGTTTTCTTGAATATGTTTCTGACTGCAGCACCATGAGCACTTCGAAAGTCTCCTCTTGCTTTGACTGTTCCAAACAAGTTACTTCAAAGACATCAGGCCTCTCCTCTCTGCTCACATGCTGAATCATTAGATGGACACATGCTTATACTTGTAATGCACTCACTGAGACAATTGAGAGGGCTATGAAAGTGGTACCAGCTACAGGTGAAACGATTTATGGAAGATTTTTTCTATTTGGAGATCACACAGTAACATTTTGGACTACCAATAAAAATACAGTTGTGGGATAAAATACAAAATTTCAGGCTCTCTTCTGTTGGGAACATCTGGAAACTGTCTATCAACAAGAAAGATGTTAACAGGCCAACCAGCCTTGGAGCTCTGAAGGAAGGAAAGAATCTCTCTTTCCCAAGCCTTGAGAATTCACAGAAGAAGAGATAATTCAAGACTTGTCTGGTAAATCACTAGCTTAGTTTAAGAGCCCTGATTATTTTAGGTTTGTAATTAGGTTGTAGTTATCTGTAAGAATTCCTTTGCTTTTCCTCCTGTCTGAACATTATGATATGTAACCACCCAGACCCCCCTCCTTACCCAGCACAAATGTTATCTTGTTACACCTATTACCCCTATATATTGTGAAGCATGCTTTCAATAAAGGTTTTCAGTTATTGCCCCCAAACTGGGAACATCTAGATTTTTACCCATCACACTCTTCCCTCCAGGCTGTACATGGAATGGTCTCGACCAGAGTCACCATTGCATCATATGGACCTGGGCTGAAACAGCTCTAACAAAGACAGCCTCGGAGAAGAAAGCAAAAGATAAGTCATGTGACTATACCAGACTGAGCCTATAAACTCAGTACCTCTCTTCAGTGAAGTGACCATGAAGACTATGACTTTGATTTCTGTCCAAGTGCGTTTTCAATGTGATTTGGTCATTGGTTTAGAAATTTAATATTTATTCATTAAGAGATTGATTCAAAAATGAAGCACATGGATTAGCCAGTCAAGAGAATACATGGTACAAGGTAATGCCTTGTGGTGTATGAGACCATGTCCACTGACGGAGAGTTTCATTGAGAATGGCCTTCTGTATGAGGTCATTCTTCAGCAAACTTTAGATGGTTAAAAACACAGAGTTTATACACTTAATGCCAGTATCTAGGAGACAATTTTTCTTACAGGTAGTAGTTCATGCTGTACTACCTATTAGGATACCCTAGTCAGTGGTACCTTAGCTTTCAAGGGGGAGACCATCATCCTACTTCATTAGAGCTTCATGAAGTCTATTTTGGGTTAGGGAACTGTGTGAAATGTGGATAATTCAAAATAATCAAAGAGATCTTATTTCAAGAGTTAATGTATCAATTTAGAAAACAGTAGCTTATTATTGCACTTGCTATCTTCAACATTTGTGGTTCAGGATCCTGTACCTTTGCCTCCAGTCACCGCAGAGAGCACAGTAGACTCATATGTCCAGAAGAACTGAAAAACATTTCAGACAAAAGAAGGTAAAGTGAGCTTGCTTTGCTTAAAATAAGAATTGATTTAAGTTGACCATGGCTTTATCTATCTAACCACACTGTGGAATGTAAAATTTTGCAGAATCTGCTCAGGAAAATGAAAACCAAAGAAACAGAAAGAGAAAACAGGCCTGTGAAGAGCAGAAGGAATGCACACCAGACAAGAAAAGCCTGATGACAATAAAACAGCTTTTGTGTATCCAAAACTGGAAAAATCAAGGAAGGTCAAGAATCCCAGTTATGTAGTAAACTCTGCTGTCCATTCTTCAAAACTCTTAACACTGAATGTGACCTATTTCTGTAATGCATAAAAATAGTCCTAGACAGGAAGCATGCATCTGATTTTTGAAAAACTATGTCAGGAGGAAAATGCCATTCCAAATTTTGCGGTATTTGTTTTGCACTTTATGAAGTTCTGTTCACTTAAGAACAAGTAACATGGTCACAAGAGTCACAATTCTTAGCTACTTAACCGGCTACCTTAATAAAGAGGAAAATTAAGTCCCACTTATTGCTCCCTGTTATTTGGCAATCCTCAACTGCTTTTTATTATCTGAATCCCAAATATGGAGAGTTTGTATTTAACTACATTTTAGCTCCCCATAGAGCCTTGCTGTGTGGCAAAGGGGCACTGTAAACCTCTGTAAATTTATAGGTCTCTAAACAGTATATTACTCATGTTTATAAGATGCCAAAGCAATCCCACAGTAAACACCAGGAATAGGTCTCTTTTCTGTATGATAAACAATACCTTTTAAACCATATTTCCCAAAGAAAGTGGAGCAGAATCACGCCTATTTCTTCCCTTATGGTTTTACTAGTGCTTTCTGACTCTATCATTGTAGGTACCTGTTACTGTCACTGGTTGGATTTCCTGGCTGAGCCACTGTGACTGCTGGCATCCTGCAGCTGACGTCCACAATTAAATTCCTTTTTTTTCATCTTATGAACTTATGATATTCTGGAATGTATAGATTGTGTTTTATGGTGAACCCTAGAGGAGAAGCTTTGGATCATGCATTGTCCCAGAATCTTTTCTGGGGGTATCACGGATGAGTTCAGAGGCTTTATGAGCACAATCAAATCACAGAATCATAGAAAATAGTTGAGGCTGGAAGGGACCTGTGAACGTCACCTGGTCCAAGTCCCCTGCTCAAGCAGGGGCAACCTAGAGCTGCTTGCCCAGGACCACCTCCAGATATTTTGTGAGTATGTCCGAGGGAATAACTTCTGTGGGCACCATAAAAAAGGGTTTCCTGATGATCAGAGGGCACCTTCTGTG
Source organism: Anabacerthia variegaticeps (assembly GCA_035583185.1). NCBI lineage: Eukaryota > Metazoa > Chordata > Aves > Passeriformes > Furnariidae > Anabacerthia > Anabacerthia variegaticeps. The sequence goes on along the minus strand of JAWWEW010000112.1, from coordinate 10,467,554 downwards.
TTTCAGTTTGTGCCTCTTGCACTGCCACTGAGCACCAACGGAAAAAGTTTGACTTCACATTTTTTACACCCTCCTGTCAGGTATTTTCACACATTCATAAATTCACCTCAGAGCCTTTTCTTCTCCAAGCTAAACAGTTCCCAGCGATCAGTCTTTCCTCATATGAGAGATTCTCCAGTCTCTTCATCATCTTAGTGGTCTTTAGGAGGTGATCCTTTAATATTAAACAGCTTTTTCTGCCTTCTTTAACCTCTGGGGCTTTGACCCTTTAAATCAGCAAAATATTTAAATATTCCAAAGAGGCTATTAAATTGCCTGAAAATTATCTCTAACTAAAGAAGAATGTCAACAACAAATCAAAAAGCTAGACAAGCAGATGATTCAAATGGGTTCAAAATGTTCTCTCTGGTCTATCTGCTTACTGCCTGCAATTAAGAACTAACATGCAAATTTAAGCCCCTCATGGCTGAAGCAATACTCCTGTTTCAGATATTTTTATTCAAAGTATTTACAGATTCATAAAGGATATAACATATAAGTCAAGAAAGGTAGGGAACATGTGACTGTTTCACTACTTGATGGTAATAAATATAAGAGAGGGATGCAAGCTTGTTTTATTAGCAAGAAAATTGAGAAATTCAGTATTTTTTCTCCCTGGTACATCTGCATTCCTCCATCTTTTCAAATTAGCACAGACCAGTAGGCTATACAGGAAAGTCACTGAGGGGGACTTTGTCATCTCAAAAATAGAGTGTTTTGTTTTTTGAGTTTTTTTATGCTGACTATATCTCAGCACCCTCAGGAGACAAAGGACTGGCTCATATAATCCTGGAACAAACATGCTATGAAACATCTATCTTGTGACTCAAATGGGAACACAGTGGCATATCTTGGTTATTTTTAATTTACAATTTTCTTCACACTAAAGATAGTAAAGAGAGAACACAGAATGTAATAATAGTACTGCAAAACCAGATCCTTGTCCTATTCCTTCAATCTTCTCACAGTGTTCAAACTGGGTAGAGGCTTTTTGATTTTTCATTTATTTTTTTCTTCCCATTAACAGAGGTATATTTCTCAAGATCTTGCAACTTGGTCTTCTGCAATATACATATATTTATATATATATATCAAAATTATGCAGTAGCTGCAATAATGTTCTGAGGTGTGTTCAAGTCAGGGTGATTTGCAGAGCTTCCAGCAGTAGATATGTACTTCATACTCCAAGCAAGTCCATTCTGTTTACCACTTCTCTCAGTTGTACTTTATCTTGCTTATTTGGGCAAGAGTCTTTGTTATGGAAAGTTAAAGATCCATAAAAAACTTAGAGGAGTAAAGTGTAGCAGAGTTTATGAAGACGAGATTTATACACAGAAGGTTTCCAAAAGGGAAGCATGAAGATGAAAGTCAATCAGATCCCCTACACAAAACATGCATATGGAGGTCAAGAAAGTAAAGCTTGAGAAAAAAAATGATATTTTGCTCCAACCACCAATGGGTTCAGGATTGCAACAGGAAATAACTAGTTTCTCAGAATCCTGTGGGATGCAACCTTTAATTTTTTGCTCTTTTGTTATGTGTGTACCTCAAAAATCTGGTCGTATTGCTGAGGGTTGAGAATTCATTTCACTACAGCTTCTGCTGATTTCCCCAAATGGGAAAGAAGAAAACTGGGAAAGCCCTTGGCCCTGCAGTTTCTTGCTTTTTGATGCATCTGACTCTACTCCTGAGTAAGGGTGATGCTCATGAAGATCGAATGTGCCTATATTTCTTATTTCTGTTATGACTCAGCACTGCTCAGAGCTGAAAATAATCAGTTGCTACAAAGCACTAAACCACACAAAACAACAAAAGGTGCAGTACTGCACATCAGAATATTGCTAAAAATGAAATTCAGAAGGTAGCTTTAAACAGGTCTAGCTTGCAGAGATTCTATGTACTTCAACAATCTAATGTGATGAAATTTAGCACATATGAATACTTTGGGGTTTGGGCAACCAGCAGCATCATGTTGGCAAAGTAATGCCCCGACTCTCAAACAACCACTTGAGCGACATTTGATCAAACACAGCCCCTTCAAACCCTGTCATCCACCTCCATACCCTCCAGAAAAAAACCCAAACCCAAAACCCAACAAACAAAAAAAAAAACAAACAAACAAACAAAAACCCAACAAACCAAAAAATCAAACAACTGAAAAAAAACAAAAAAAAAAAAAACAAAAAACAAAAAACCCCCAAAAAACCAACCAAACCAACCAAACAAAAAAACCACAAAAACAAACAAACAATCAAAAAACCAAAAAATCCAACACAACCAAACTCAACAAAAAACCACACACACACTTTTGGGTATAAGGTTATATTAAGCTTGACAATCAGAATCTGTTTTAAGTATTTTCTCTGCAGTTCAGAAGGCCATGCAGTCCTACATTTAAAGTATATATAAATATTTTCTTTCTTGTTTATGGATTTAAGCACAGGCTGAAGCCCTTCTACCTCTCACTGGGTTTGAATACACAATTAAAATATATGCTGAACTCCATTTTGAGTAGCACTTCTACTCTGACTCGAGGCTGTTAGCCTTATTTCAGATGGGAGACATTGCTGAAATATCTGAGGGAAATCTGAGTCAAAACTGTGTGACTATATGGGATCTATTCTTAAAGAAATTATAAAGATATTGTTCATGCTGCTACTTGTAACAGCATAATCTTTTTTGACATGTTAAATCCTCTGTTTTCATCACATAGTGAACTCCAAAAGCAGCTTCTAGTTAGAAATCTCAGCTATTTGCAACCAGCTTTATTTTTAACATATCTAAAATTTATAGAGAACTATGAGCAAGAGACATACGGTGTGTTCTATAAAGAGCAAGCAATCGCTTGCCAAAAGAGTTGTTATGATTAATTGCCAGTTCAACAGAAGGTAGAGAGTTCTCAAACATAGAAGAAGGGAAAAAAAGTGTTCTGGGAAAATTTAGGAGGGTCAAGTAATTTAACTAGCTTGAAAATTATTTGGTAACCAATTAAGACAAAAAAAAAGCGTGATAAAAGTGGGTTAATTCACGGTGCTGGGTGGATAATTACAAGGAAGTGATGTACATTTCAGACTATGTAAGGTTTCTTAAATTTCTTCTTTATGCAGGTATGAAGGTGAAAAAACAGATTGGGTAAATCAGACTAATCTAAAAGTAACAAGAATTACCTATATTTACCTATAAAAGTAAATGGAAGAGAATTAATATGAAGCTAAAAACAACTTTAAGAAAGCAATTGTTTTTCAGTTGTTTCACTTCACACACACACACACACACTCACATTAAAAGCACATCTAGCCTAAAATTACAATCTTAATGCATCCCATCCTTACTCCTGTGTTCTGTGATCTAGTTTGCCAAAGTATTTTACTTCTTCAGTTTTTTGCTTTTATTTCCTGCAAAAGATCTGTGATAGCTTTTGAATAAACAGTTACTTAAGATCTGTTCATTCTTCTCAAAGCAGCCCTGAGACTTCAAATCATGAAAAAACTTAGGTTGGAAGAGGCCTCAAGTAGTAGTGCTCAAAACTTCTGCTCAAAACACGTTTAGTTAGGTTAAGTTAGTCAGGGTCATGCTGTTGGACAAGTCTTGAACATCTGCAGTGATGGAAATTCCAAAACCTCCCAGGGCAGTTGTAGACAACCAGTAAGGTCCCACTGAAACATTTTCTTTTGAAGACTGAGCAAGTCCAGCTCACTCAAATTCTTGTCAGTCATGGTGTTTCAGGCTCCTAACTATTCTGCTGCCCTCCTGAACTCCCTTCGGTATGTCAACAATATCCTTCTTGTGGAGGGAAGGCCTAAACCAGGCACAATATTCCACCTGCAGTCCCACAGGTGCCAAATATCAGGGATGGATGACTTTCCTGGACCTGGCTAATGAGTGAATATAAGCAGTTAGCTGTCCTCAAAATGATCTATACTGGCAATTGCATTTGCAGTTTACTCAGGGAAACAAAATCTATCTTTTTTACTAATTATTACTAATACCTTAATTACTGGCTTGTTGCGCTCTGGGTAACAAATCTGACTTTTGTGAACAGCAACGATTCTTTCCCAGGCTATTGCGTGTCTTCCACACCGAGATCATCAGTCTCCCCGGAGGGTGCACACCTGCTCACCCCTCCTGCAGCCCCACTGGTGCCACCTGGAGGGGGTGTTGGGTCGCACGTCCCACAGGAGTGATCCACACTACTGTCCCAGCCCTTCGAAGAATTCCAGGCCCAGACTTGGGAAGAATCACCCGACCATGTGAGGCACTGGCCAGACTGGGGCCTCCCCTGTGCCAAGGGCGTCGGCACTGGAGTGTGCACTCCACGGTGAGAGGCTGCACCGCTTTGGGCCCACTGCTGCCTCTTGTCTCTATGGCAGAAGTTATTAATGCTGCAGACTTAATTTCCACTTGGAATAGGTTGATATTTCTTTCACATGAAGAAACTCCCTGTGAGGCCTCTTCAACATGTCTGTGAGGGGTGTCAGTACCCTCAGCATCCACACCCATATCCCCACAGTATGACATGGGACCAGGTTCTTGCTCAGGAGCAGTGACACACACTCTGTTTGTATAGAGCATTCAGGATTTACGTGCCACAGAATAGTCTTGCTACTACGCTGCACGATTTCCTTGAATAACCCACGTCTGCACACAGTATAATCCATTTGTCAAAATACAGTACAAAATCCTGGTCTCACTGAGCCTTATGGGACTCTTATTGAAGAATTGTCATTTTCCTAATAAGAGATCCACCTTCAGAAGCTGGTGCGTTGCATCATAGACAGAGAGTGCTGGAGTGTGCCTTGTCTTGCAGTTCCTCAGCCTTCTGAATCAAAAGGTAACATTGAAAGAGGAATGTGCTCTATTCATTGACAAATTAGATGTTGTAAAAGATTAAACCAATTATTCTGTCATTTAACAGTGATGGCCACATAATTTAGACATTTCTTGCAAAGGAGTACCACATTTAGGAATTGGGAATGAAACTCAACTGCCTCTTCAATTTACTGAAGATCTTCCTTCTTCAAAAATAGTAGTAATGATTCTAAAGAATTATAACAAGGCAAGGCAAGCCGGCTGAGGTGGAGCATGAAATTACATTTCTCAAATATCATTATGACTAGGTTAATTTTGTACCACTGGCAATTCCTGACTTTGGTCACTATAGTGGATTCATTTGCTGGCTCCTTGGTCAGTGGGTTAAATTTTGACATGATGATTTTAATCATTATTTTACTGTGAAAGGTTGTTATTAGTCAAAGGTGATCGGAGCACTAAGAATAAATAGCTTATTACTAATTTGTGTCAGTTATCTATGAACTCAGTGTTTCCCTTCATTTTCACCAATGTGAACTCTAATTGCTTCCAGCGGGCATGCTCCAATTTGTCATTTATTGTGGCTATTCCTCTCTTCTGTCTGCCTTTCTCACGACAGTGCCTTCTTAGCGGCTGGTTTTCTTCCCCTTCTTCTCTGCTGTGTAACACCAGAGATGTATCCATTTTACAGACAAGAAGGGAGATTTTTGGAGAAATTCATAATCCTATTCTCCAGTCAGTACTTATCCTCCATTTCAAATTTATCTAATAATTTAGTTTTCTACATTTGCCTTACTTGTATATATAGAGAGTAAAAAACTTCACCCCAGCTTACTCAGCTATGGAAGTTACACATTTTGCAAACTGATTATTTAGAGTTGAATAAAAATGTTATTATTACCTTGTCTAACATATGTCATACAGGGCACAGCTTGCATTTTCATGCAAGTGCTGACCCTGACTACCTTTCAAGGACATAATACTGTTAGTAAAGGCAGCACTTAACAACAAGAAGGTTTTACCAGATTAAATGGAGGATTTTTCATCACTTAGGAAGTCTAATGTGTGGGGGTTCTTAACCACTAGGTAGTGGATAAAGTGTCCAGTTAACATTATCAAGCCTGCAATTTGCAGAAGGCCAGACATACTACTTACAGTCATGTTCCTGGGCTGAAAATGTCCACTGAATATTTCTATCCATTTCATCTTATTTGGGTAGGAAAGGAGAACCTAGGCGCTTTGCTTGTAAGTCAGATAAGATAAAATTTAAAACTCTTTTCACCTCTGACAAATTTTAGCAAATATTCTCTATTTCTAATTTTGAATGGGCTTAGGTTCAGAAACACAAGCATAGTACATGACATCTAATTTTCCTACTCAGCTTATTTCTCTGAAACTATGGAACACTACAATTTTAAACCAGAAGCCTAAGAACACAACATCAGCCTATTTTTTTCTCAGTTCTGTTTAAAGAACTCTTTGAAAAGCAGTTAACTTCTGTTTCATATGTTAATATTGTATTAAATTGCCTTATTGCTTTGTGATGTACAGAAACTTTGACGTTGGCTTCTCTATTTTATTACAAGAATTCTTTTTTCTTGTAAGCTTGAAAAAAGACCCTTACACTTAAATAGTTGATTGCAAGCAGTTTCAGTAATTGAATCCCTAGATATTTGTCTTTGTGCTGGGAGGTTTCATTTAACTTTTAATGGATTTTTAATGCTGAAATGGTTTCATTTTAAACTGTTGTCATAAAACATTTTAGAATTTTCTATTTCTGTTGCAGGATTTTTCCCCAAAAACCTTTTTTTTAAAAGCTGAGGTTTAAGATGACATTATTGCAAGAAATAACTTAAAACATTCTGAGAAATGAGAATGATTTCTACAAGATAGAACTGCTAAGGCTATCATGCTGTCAATCTCTTGGAGAATGTTCACCAGAAATAAAGGTTTTACATCTAAATAATATTACTAATAGCTGGAGTGTATTTTCAGTGGGAAGAGAAATACTTTGTGACTAAAATGTAAACCAAAGGCTTGTCTACCACAAAGTTATGAATTCAGTGGCTGTCCAGGTGTGTTGAAGTCCTCTCATCAGATCGCCTTACCTAGGCTCAGTACCCCTTAAAGGGGGTTAACAAACTTCTGCTCCTTTTTTGCTGTAAAACTGGTCCCATCTCACCCTTCTGCGTTCCCTGTTGTGGGGTCAGCAGGATACAGGCAGCATCCCCCTGTGCTGTGAATTGAGGTCTAATGGGCAAGCAGTCTGCAGAGGGGCAGGAAGGGTAGGAGGGATAACAACACCCCTCTGCAAGCCTGGGACGCTCTAAGTCCAAGGATAGTTTGGCCCCCTAGAGAAGCATTTGAGAACCAAAAGATGCTGGTGAGGGCTCATGCGCAGGGTTGTGCTCCATTTTCTGTGAGGGGAAGAGGTTTGATGACCTTGTTCATCCAGATGAGTGCATTATAAATTCATATATCCAAGAAGTACTACTTGAATATATTTTCTGGGTGCAGAGAGCAGGAATGTAGTTGGTGGTACTAAGCAACCAAGTTTATGCACCTTAATAAGATATTACCCATCAGCTGAGCTATGGTAAAAATAGCAATGTTCTGGTCAGTGTGATTTTGAAAACAATTTGGATAGGTAAGTATATTCTGACAATGTTTTAAGGACAGAACAAGCCTTCCATGACTGTCTCTTCTAAATAGTCATTCACATGGATCATCTCTTTGACATATGTTGACAAAATATTTAATTTTTCCCAAGATATGGGACAAGTGACTGGATCAGAACAGCACAGATAGTGCAGATCCAGATAGGTAAATACCCAAAATACCTCAGATATCACAAAACTGAAGTTTTGTTCCTCAGAAAGCAATCAGAAAAAACAAAAAATGAGCAATAAGGAAGTCAGTGGGTTTGTTACTTACTCATATAATCTGGTCCTTAACAAATATCTCCTATTTTCATCATTGCTACAGTGAAATATTTTGTTCTCTTTATAAATATTCCAAACTCTCATACATCAATGAATAAAAATCAGAGGATCCGAGGATTATATAAAGTGGAAAAATCATTAAATCAAGACTTACAGACACATATTGACAGGGATTTTTTTTTCCAATTTTTTTTTAAAGTAAATAAGTAATTTCTAGAAGGCTCTTCACTCTTTTTAAGCAAATTTCCCCGGAAAGTAATCCAAGTTAAGACATTTGACATCACACCGAATGCATTCTTAAGTTACTGTATTCTCTTCATTCTTTGTCTTACTTCTACGTCATAGGAAAATTGTTAAACAGGAAGAAAACATGTTTTAGCTCTTGCTCATACCATTCAGCTAATCCTGTAATCATACTCAGGAAGGTCCTCCTTGGAAGTCAGAGAACAGGTACAATGAAATAAGAATTCTGAATTTGGCTTCATTGTGCACATTCGAATAGTGTGTCTGGAAGATGACTAAGCCAGACTTTTCCTTACAATGATGCATACCCATTCTTAGACAGTTCAGCATAATGCATTATTCCAAAATCTTTTGAAAATACCATCTTTGGGACACCCATAAGATTTTTAACAAAGAACTCTCTAAATGCATTTTAAAATATTTTAAGACTTATACCACTAAAAAGGAGACCTGAAAAATTAAGTCACTCTGACTTGACCATGACGGCATACATTTATTTCTGACATATATTGTTATTCCCATGCAAATCATAAATACTGCAGACAACTAGCTGGGTGACCAAACACTGCAGAGTTTAGCTTCTTCTATAATCTACGGGTTTAGAATTAGGATTTGAAAAATAAAAACTGTTTAAACATTTCATTTTTAATACTTTGCAGTCTTCAAAAGGAAAACCATGCACCCCATGGTGTTCTGGTCCATCCAGTGAACAGTTCCTCAAAGAGCAATGATTACTATTGCAACTGAGCAGTTCTATATTATTACAGATTAATGTTGAACATCTTTGTTACCTTGGCCCTATAATTTCCTTCAACCTGTTTTGGGATGTATAATTTAATCATTCAAGGCCATCACAGACATTTTGTCTTCTTCAGCAATGAATCCCACAGTTTATTAGTTCTTGTCATTTATATTTCCCAATACTTCTAAAATGTGTCCTTTTTTTCTTTCTTTCCATTCGCACTGCTAAATTCATTCACACAGTAGAAGGACTTCTAAGCTTTATTTTTCCTGCTACCATTTTAGCTAGTCACCCTATCTCAAAAATCAATAACAAGACTTTTGCAAAGCCAGTCAGATGCAACAATAGCATTGAAGAGTATAAAGATGTCATATGTTTGATTTTCCTCCACTCGTTTAAAAGTATGTTATCTGTGGTCACTTCTCATGGAGGCTGAGAAGAAAATGATACTGCTATTTATGTTTGCTCCTATAGAGATGTTCTGCCTACTGACCAGTGTTTGTGCTCAGTAATTGATGTATGGGATTATTTTAGGCTAATGTGCTTATTTACTTCAACTTTAATTTCCATTCTACTACTTCTCTTTCCTTCAGAAGTATTACACAGTCCTCCATAATTTTTACCATCTCTCCCGATGCACTTTTCTCCAATAGTATTACTCTGTCCAGTGTTTGTCTTCTTTCTTCACATCATATGTCTGGGGTTATTTGGTTTTATATTAGGAGTTTAATTTTTAACTCATGTGGATTTGGACCATTACATTCAGTTCTGAGACAGAGTCATGTGGCTTTTGTGATGAGCAGTCCTGTCTCACATATGTGTAGTTTCTAGAAGTTGAGAGTGATATTGATATGGGCTTGACTATTGCTTTTCCAGAAAGGTTTTGACAAGATCCTTCACCAAATGCTCTGAAGAAAATTAAGACAGTATAAGAAGAAAGAGACTTGCATGGGTAAATAATCTGGTAAAAGACACAAAAGAGAAGGCAAATCTTGAGTGAGTGGTCAGAAATTTGTTCATCACCTTTAGAAGCAACTGAGGAGCAGGTATTAATGAGAGGTGAGGTATCACTGTTTACAGATACTAAGCTATTCAGGATGCAGCAACTGTAGTTTTATTAGGCTCATCTCAAAAAGACAGAACTGGAAAAAGTTCATAAAAGCACAAGAAAGATCATGGGAATGGAGTATCTTTCATATAAAAATTACTATGTGAACCAGGACTCTTCATCCTAGAAAAGATGAAATATGTGACAGAGGCTCATAAAACCATAAATAACTCAAGAAAATTTTTGTTTATTTTCTTTCCCAGTGGATTGACTAGGGTTTATCAAATGAAGCTCACAGGAAGCAAGTTCACACTGAACAAGAGAGTGAATCTTTTTACAATATATATCATGAGGTTGCTGGAATCCCTTACTATAGGAAGCTATGAATGCTAACTATTTACATCATTTCAAGGCGATGCTGTATAAAATCATGGACAAGAATTCCAGTTGAACTGTTAAATACAAAGTTTTTTCTATATCTCTCTGGAGAAGTCCATAAGCTGCAAACTCTTTGCAAGAGTGTATACCAGGAGGTGTCTCTGGAGACTTGCATCCCTGGGCACCTTCTGTTGGCCACCACTGGCAGAGTGGACACAAGATTAGGCACAGCACAGCCATTCTTTATGTTTTACTCCCTTCAAGCAGCACTGTTGCTTCCAGCCCCTGAGACAGCTTTTGTTGTTAAGCGACAATGGATGAATGTTGCACCTAACTGATTATATACTAGTCATTGAAGTTATGAAAAGGCCCAGCAGCTGTGTATTGAAGCTAAGAAAGTTCAGACAAAGACACAGTTTTTAAACTCATAAGGTCATTTATGTTTGGAAACCCTTAGTACAGCCAGACCACACTCTTGCTCATTCACAGTTTTCGAAGAAACCTGCAGTTTTTCTTAAAACCCAGTTGTGTGCAGACACCACAAGGAAGCCCCACTGAAAGGTTATAGGTTGGATGTGGAATTACCAACAAGTACATTTCCTAGATTAGCCTAGAGTCTGGACTGAACTTCAGTCTGAAGAGCCCCTGAAGACTCTGAGCCCCCGTCCTCATGTTGATGAAAGACAGTTTAAAAATTGCCAGCATCATAAATTGCATTCAGAGACGCCCTTCCAGTGGGAGTCATGTCTGTGTCTCTAGGATATTAGGATAACTATTTGAGATATTTAGTGCAACTTCAAGGTTTGTGTGTTAAAATCAATCATATAATTATTCACCAAGAGTTGGCTAAAGTAACTTTGATTTCTGAGGAGAGTAATTTTTTAATTTTTAGTTTTTTAGATGCTAGTCATTTTGAAAGTGGCATTTATTTAGACTCCTCTCCATAATGAGAATCAATATGTGTGGTCACAAGTCTATCTTTGTAGGTCTTAGTCACAGCAAAGTCAAAAAGACTGTGTGTAGAATATAGTAAGGGTAGAAATGTGTTATGAGCATTTTTTACTCCTAGGAAAAAAAAAAAAAAAAGCATGTTCAGATTCTGAAGAGTTCAAACCATAACATTTCCCAAAGAGCTGAGAATTAAGAACCCTTTTAGCAAAGTCATAGCAATTCCAATATCAGCATAACTAAAATTTTACACTATGCAGAAAAGTCAAACTGTTTCTTTGCAGAGCCAAATTGTTGGAAGACAACTTCTAAGTATATTTTGTCACAAGGATGCTTTAATCTCCTAAATGTCATATTTTTTTCTTTTGAAAAATAATAAGCAGAACATAACTACAGAGAAAGAACACACTTTCATTCATTGAAACAAAATTATTGTAAAGGTTTGCACTTGAAAATCTTTGTGTTATTCATTGGGATCTTGGTGATGTTACATTCTAAATGAGTTTAATAATTCTGGTACCTCAGTATAATTACAGAATTGCTTATAATAGTCCCAGTGAAGTACAGATCACTGCCAGAATATTACTTAATTCTTGTTTCACAGTATACTGCATTGGCAAAATTGTGATCTCAGTGAACTAACGGAATCTGTTTTGAAATATGGCCTTGATTTTGTGAACAGCTAGCCCGTGCTGAAATCTTACAAAATCAAATCCAGTCTCTCTGTCTGTAACAAGAGGATAATGATTTACTTCACAGGAGCAGTATAAGGATGGGACTGATCCAGTCAGTTTCTATATCTGTAACTTGTTCTTTAGTCAGAGGAGTTCAATACCAGGAGCAATGCATGGCTGATCCCAGTGTTAGCAAGAGATGAAGCATAAAGTGCTATTTTTAAAAGATACATTATTGAGCCTTCAACTGTGAAATCCCTGCTGCTATGTAAAGAAAACATTAATTTTTGTCCTTTAAATGAACAGTGTGTGGGTTAAACATTTCTGGTGGCAGGACTATGCACAGCATGAGGGCTTTAAATACTCATATAAAACCTAACTTAGAATGCTGTTTCATGTATAGTGAGAATACTTGTACTCTTTGGTTGAGCTAAACACTTACAATGAACTTCGAAGTTGATATTTACAAATATACCTTGACATCTCACTCCTTTTGCAACCAGTGGGTGTTAAGCACTTAAATACCTCACAGGAGCTAGACCTTAAGTTTTGTGGTTGTTGCTCAACTGTGATACAAATTTAGTTGACCAAATCCACAATCCACAGAAATTATTCAATTTCTGTCTAACTCTGAAAGTGTTTTAGGTCCTGATGAGTTTGATTTTTAACAGTGGAACTTCAAGAAGACCTCCAAACATGCTCAGAAATTTCTCGTGATTGCAACCAACTAACTCAATATTCCCCACACAAATTCCAGCCACGACCCCAAACAGTGGGCCACTATTTTCCCTGTACTAATCCTGCAAACAATACAAAATGAATCAGCATTAAATATAAGCTTTAGGACAAAGCCAAAGGAAGACAGATGGTTTTGTCCCCCATGTCATCAATTTATATATCAGTTCCGTTTTCAAAGCTTTTATGCAGGAAGACCACAGTTCAGTCCTTCCCATCTGCTATGGTCAAGTCCACCTCCTCTGATTTCAGTAATCAGCCAGAATATTATGTGCAATAAAGAACAGTTATTCTCAATATTTGCATAGAAGCTATACTCACACAATAACTTGTTAATTGGGACAGTGTCTCTCTAGCCCAATACTAAAGACATATACTTGGAGGGGGAAGTTCCAGATGCCTGTTTCATTTCCACGGGCAATGTCTATATTTCACTTGTACGTTGTAAAATGCACTGTCATTAGGTCTGGTCTAGTGGAAGGTGTCTCTGCCCATGGCAGTGGGGATTGGAACCAGATGATCTTTAAGGTTTCTTCCAACCCAAACCATTCTATGATTCTCAGTAAACCCCTTTCTTTATAAAGTAGCTATCCTATACCTGGACGTGCTGCTTTCATTTTCTGCTAATTCAGTGAACTCCTACCCCACTAAACCTTCACCCTGTATTTATTCTTATCATAGAAGACCATCCCTCAGTATGAAATCCAGTTCTGTCATTGTTTTTGAGTGGCTAAGGAAGAGGAAAACCAACTGTAATGTCAATTTTCCTCTGTTATCAGGTTGACTCACTTCCAGTTACAATGATATCACTGACTTCAGAGAAAGGGGCAAAAATAGCAATGTAAGAGCACATTTACATTTCATTAATACAGTCACCCAAAAAGTTTACATCCACTGCAGACAACCAACAGCTCTTTTCAGCAGAGAAAAATCATGATTTGGACCACTGTGGTTATGTTGCTGTTTCTACAAGGTCTAGCCCACCAAAACTGCTTCCCCAGGTGATCCTGCCTCTGGCCATCACATTACTTTTTTCAGCCTATAAAGATACGGGTTTCTTCAAATATGAATTTTTAAATTATTGAAAAGCAAAATGCAATCAAATTCTCGATCAGCTCATTTTCTTCTACCAGTGTTTGGTTCCTTACATCCATGTTATACCTGAACTAGAAGTGACCTGCCACTTTTAATGCTAGAAATACTTGAAGAATCAATGAGAGAGCTAACATTTATTCTTGACTGTGCAGCTGTCTTGCTCCCATTTAGGTGCAAATGGACTGCTGGTACTGAGTACCAAAACTCCTGTCTATTGTTAAATTAATGACGGTGTTATCTCCTCTTCTTCGGTCAAATAGTGTTCCTCTGTCTCAGACTTTGATTATTGTGCTATAATTTCTCCATAGGTGTCACTCATCTGACAGCATGCATTCAAATTGCATTTCACTTCCTTTTGAATGAAAAGAAAAAATAATCTTGAGTCACATAAAATATTCATGTCACAATCTCTGCAAAAGTAATTGTGTCCTTAAAGTTCAGATATCACCTCACCCCTGGGGGTTGTATATACCATTTTAGATGGTATACACTCTTTTTAGGCACTGCTGTGAATCAAACACAACTGCTGGTTTGACTTCTGAGCACTGTAACTGTATACCATGTGAATATGTATCAGCAATGTAAATTGTCTGGAAAACTGGTATAGCTGAACTCATTACATAAAAAGGGCTTCTTTTTTATTAAGGGAATGATAGAAAATGTAAATGTCTAGAAAGCTTTCTTCAGAGCTGTCAGGCAATCATTGTACTCATGAGGAAGCTGGTACACAGTCTTCCTTCTGTGAAAATCACTCCTTTCAAATATGTCTTACCAAAGTAGCTCAGTATGGAAACACACATAGCTGCCTGGAACTGCAACGTGATCCAACTTCACCAAATCCAGCAGTAGTGATCTCCAGACCTGTGAGAGACTGGACCGTTAATGGTTAATGACTCAAACATTGACCACTTGCAGAAACTGCCCAGGTGTAGAGAGGGTGCACAAAATATGAAGAAGGAGCATGCTATAGGTCTGCTGAAAATGTTGAAGCAATAATTAAATAGTATTGCCACAATAAGAGTCCAGTGGGATGTCATTCTTTATCCAACACCTATGAATAACAGATACCTTTAATTCATGTCCCTGGTTTCTAACTATTCCTTATCCATCTTAATAATGTATTACTTCACTCATATTTAGAGAATTTTTACAATAATCTATCAAGGGAAACTGTGTCAAATAGCTTTTTACAAATCCAGACATATTAGATCTATTAATTTAATTTAATAGCTGCTCCATGCTGTAAAAGCAATCACTTCCTTTTTCTCTAATGGTAAGAGAAAAAAAAAAAAAAATGCTTCAAGTCGTTACATTAGCCTCATTCTGCTCAGATTATATGATGTGACTCCTTCAAAGAATATTGTTTTAATAAAAAACTGCCAATTTGCACTTGCAAAATAAATGTGCTTTGCTGCTTAGTGTCCTTACCTCCTACGATGCACATTCCCGTTGAAGCTTCAAGCCCATCACCTTAAATAACTCCTTAACACCAAAAAGAAAAAATGATGAAGAAAAAAATTATCATTATCTCCCTCTTCTTCTGTGTGCCAGAGAGATCAAACTGAGGGAGCTCATGGATCACTCTCCTTTTTTTTTTTTTTTTTTTTCCTCAAAGTACAACCCCAGCAGTAAAAATCTTATATTTCATTACAAAAAAAAAAAGGTTGTGTGATTGGGTTTCTGCCAGTGTGAGCAAAGATGATCTCAGGGGAATTTTGAGCTTTCCTAAGTCAGAAGTGACAGCACTGAGTTTGTTAACTAATACTTCTGATCTATAGTGTTTAACGACAGATAACTTAAGAAGTTTTCATGCTGGTGTTTTCCCTCCTATCAAATAGTAGCACAGTGCTTCCATCAGCTACCTTTTGTCTCTGGTGTCCTTGTTAGGGTGTTAATTCTTAGGATTCATGGCTGTATGGCCAGAGGAAAATAAAGACCTTGATCTTGATCAGAGCCTCTAACTAGTATCTGGAATACCAATAATTTCAAAGTGGGAATCCTTGGATTTTATTTTTTTCATTTTTTATTTAAGTATTCAGGTCACTTTCAAGATCATTCTTACATTACCTTAATAACTGTGATGCGTTCGCCATGGCTGAATGCCAGGTGCTGGCCAAAGCTTCTCTATTACTTGCCTTCTCAACTAGACAGAAGAGAGAAAATACAATGAAAGGCTTGTGGGTCAAGATAAGGTCGGGGAGAGATAACTCACTGAATAACATCACAAGAAAAACAGACTTCACTTGGGGAAATGAATTGAATTTATTACCAATCAAATTAGAGTACGATAATGAGGAATACATCCACATCTTTAAAAAATCCTTCCCTCCACCCTTCCTTTCTTCCCAAGCCCAACTCTATTCCTGAATTCTATCCCCCCTTCTCTTACAGTGGCACAAGAGGATATGGAATGCAGATTGTCAGTTCATCACATGATATTTTTGCCACTCCTTCCTTCTCAGGGGGAGGACTCGTCCCACTCTTCTCCTGCTCCAGCACGGGGTCCTTCCCACAGGAAGCAGTCCTTTATGAATTCCTTCAATATGAGTCCTTCCCATGGGCAGTAGTTCTTCATGCACTGCTTCAGCGTGGGCCCCTTCCACAAGGTACCATCTTTTGGGAACAGACTGTTCCAGTATTGGTCCCCCACAGGATCACAAGTCCTGTCAGCAAACCTCCTCCAGAAGTCCACAAATCCTGCCAGAAGCCTGCTCCAACGTGGACATTCCATGGGGTCACAGCTGTCTTTGGGTATCTACCTACTCTTGCATGGGGCTCCTCCATGGGCTGCAGGCGGATCTCTGCTCCACCATGGACCTCCATGGTCTGCAGAGGCACAGCTGCCTCACCATGGTCTGCACCATCGGCTACAGGGGAATCTCAGCTCCAGCACCTGAAGCATCTCTTCCATCTCCTTCTTCACTGACCTTGGTTGTCTGCAGGGCTGTTTCGTTTACATATTCTCACTCCTCTCTTCTCTGGCTGTACTGCTCTTGTACCCTTCCTCTTTCTTAAATATATCACAGAGGTACTAACATTGTCACCGATGTGCTCAGCCCTGGCCAGCAAAGGGTGAGTCTTGGAACCAGCTGGTGTTGGCTCTGTCAAACACAGGGGAAGATTCTAACAGCTTCTCAGAGAAGCCACCTCTACCCACTCCAGCAACCAAAACCTGGCCACGCAAACCCAATACAATGATTTTACTTGGGTTGTAGTTCCAGTTATGTCTGAAAAATATTTGGCACTGTAGTCTTTAAGATTGTTCACTGGGGTGTTCTGGGAGCATTGTGAGGCTGAATATATCCTAACTTCAAGAAAAAAACAGAAAGATTTTAAAAAAAATTATTATTCTTTCTCTTTTTCTGTGTTTAGAAGAGAATACTTCTCACCTGTGTCTTTCATTTGTATTTTTCAACTTCAGGCTTAGCAAGCTCTTTCATTTAATAGGCCAAACTCAATGTATTTTAATTAAAACAATCTTATTTTTGTGTGAAATACATATCTCAATTCTATGTTATGTTATAATGCAGCTGAAAAAATGAAAGTCTACAACTTAGAAGAATTATGTGTTTTTATTGATTTTTCATTCTTATTCTTTCATTAATTTGAAAGGAAAATAAGCAAGAAGTACCTGATATGAAAAAGAGAAGGTTTATGTGTTTGGGGCATCAGAAAAAATGCTCTCCTTTTTGCCACTTACAATTTCTGGTCCCTCAGGTTTTAAAGTGCATACAGGTCTCCATTATAAATCAAGGTTTCTGCCTTGTGATTTAACATTATCATAAATGCAATTTGTTTGCAAGAACAAATTTTTTAGGCTATAAGTGCATGTAGCTCTGTATCACTTCCAGGAAAGGAGAGAGGGTTTTTTTAACAGCTACTCTTTGACACCTAAATTAGGATATTGGTCTTTTTTGTTTAGTGGATGGAGTAGAGATGACATCTATTCAGATGCAATTTGGACAATGCTCTGAATCTCTTCTTGCAGTAGACACATTTTAGACACTCTATAAACAGAAGCCCTATGGTGCCCAGGTAGGTAAGATACATAACTAAGTTAGGTATCCTGTAAAGTGTTCAACCTCAGCATAAGCTAGTGTTGCATGAAACTGAATTGTCAGAGGAAACAAGTGCTCTCAGACATCATTGCTGCATCAAAGTCTAAACTTGCTAAAGAAAATATAATTGCTTTGTTCCAAAAGAAAAGTACAAAAAGTATTTTTTTAGAGAAAATAGGAAGGAACTTAAGTGGGGAACACAGAGAGGCCACAAGAGAGCTAAATTTATACTACTTTTTTAACCATAACAGAAGAGTCACAAAGTGTAGAGATGATTTTCTCTCAAGTCTCCCTTTAAAAGAAATAAAGCTCCCACAGTTTCTAACAGATGAAAAAGCTTATTTTAGTCTTAAAATCCAAGGATCCTAGTCATATCTTTCATAGGAGGCCGTACATGATGCTTCACAGGATGACTAAATGTAATCCCCAGAGGGAATTTTTTCCCATGGCATTCAGAATTTTAGGACTACGTTATGTTCAAAGACTTCACCTTTACAACCTATAGAAATAGTTCATCTTTTGCTTCATTCTGTTATAGCACTATACTTCTTCTGGGACAAGAATCAATACAAATAATAAAATAGTACAAGAACCTGCAACTAAGCTGGCTGGATAAATTTGAAGTACTAGTAAATTATGCAAAAACTCCTCAGGTTTCCAGATTAATTCATTAACAGGAAAGCACTGGAGAAGCACAAGCTTCTCCAGTTTTTGGGGTTTTATTTCCAAAACAAAAGTTTGTACTCTTTTCCTTATCCACCTTGCTCTACTCTGTATCACCCAGTTAAGCAAGAAAGCAGCATACTAACATTTCTTTGCTATTTTCAGCAGTAGAATCACCTTAGTGATTTTAAAGTTATGTTTTTAGCAGATGCTCTTTTCTGTTGGGTTAGTTCTGATAGGAGTCTATCAAGGGTGCCATGTTAGCAAAACTTTGCTATTTTACTAAATGTCAGAAACATATCAACAGAAGCTATGGCAACAACCCTTTGTCTGATCATGAAAGCTGGGGATTGTTTTGACAGAACAAGATGGAAAGTTAAGGAAAACACTGTGTTGTTTTAATTTCTACTCTTTCTCTTCTCTGTTGAAGTTAAGTTACATCTTTGTATTTAGGTTTTTATTGTTATTTAGTAAAAATTAACAAATGAAGGCAAAAAACTACTCTGATTTTTGGGCTCGAATTCCAGAGATGTGAGGATAGAAATAAATTACCAGCAAATAAGAGATTGTCAGCACTTGTGCACTGGTTAAAATCAACAGGCACTTTTGCTGAACTATTCTCGTATAGAACTCACCCCCAACGACATCAGCCAGATCACACAGACATGCTAATGTACACACACCCCCACACACCCCCACAGCCACACTCGCTCAAATTCACAAACATACAAATAGCCTAAGGCAGAATTACAGCCCCTGCAAAGGGGCCTAGGACTTGTATTCACATAAAAAATGACCTCTCTTGAAGAGGTTGTTTTAATTGGCTGCCATTACTTTGCACTATGCTGTGACTTATCCATCCAACCACCTATCCATCCGTTCTGCATGAGTGGAAAATTTCAAATATCCCCTTTTTTATGCCTTTGGCTCCTATACAAATGAACTTGCAAAATGCAGTCCCACACAGGACTCTTGCCACAACAACAACAAAAAAAAAACCAAAAAATAAAAAAGCAAACAACAGAAAAAAAAGCACATGGGAAAGACATATACAAGTAAAATTTATACAAGAGAAGCTTCAGATTGAATTACTGTAACTCAGATTGTGGGAAAACTCAATTTTGTTCCCTACCTAATAAGTCAATGCAAGCTCCAATGTGCAATCACACACAGGTAATCAGGAGGGTAAACCATGGACTTTCAAGCAAGAAAGGAAGTTTATTTTGGGAACACTACACAGCTGCCAGAATTCACAGCTGGGTGGCAAGAAACACACACACACAGGCTGCAGTCTTCTTGGCTGTGTATATTGAAGGGTTTTAGATATGCACAGTACTGCCTTCTGAGCCCTTTCCTTTCCCTCTTTCTCTTCCCTTCCCCAAATTGTGAGAAAAGGAATGCTTTTTCTCAGATAAGAGTTATTTGTCTTATCTAGTTTAGCCGAGAAACAGCTCTGAGCAAAAGACAGAGTAGTTGTTCTCACACATTCTCTCAAGGTATGTTTCTTTTAGCCAAACAGGTTTCTTGAGCAAAGGGAAGTTTCCAAACCATTTACCTCCTTGACCATTTCTTGTGCAGGGCCCCCTCAACCCTCACAGCCATATTGTCTTTCAAGTCTAAGAGGGGTAAAAAGAAAACAGAGAAAAGCAAACAGAAACCCTTGTGGTATGAGTGTGAGGTTTGGGAAAGAAAGCTGCTGAATTCCCTTCTGGAGTTCATGTATTTCTATAAATATACTAGTATTTTGTACTGCTTGCTAATGAAAAGGTTACTGTTCATCACGACCCAGAACTGTTCTTGAGAAAACAGAACACAGACATAGAAAGTAGGAATTTCTACTTCACTTCAACAGGAATTTAAACATAGAGAAAGCATGTCTAATATAAAAGCACTAATCAAACAAGTAGTCTGACCTTGCATAGCAGAAGACATGTGAAGAAGAAAAATCATTTTCAGATCCTTGACTAAGCCAATTAATTTGCTATCCTGCTCTTCCTATGGTTTTTTGGGTTTCTTTGCTTTTTTGGTAGTTTTTTTGTTTGTTTGTTTTTGATTGGTCGGGGGTTTTTTTGTTGTTTTTGGTTTTGGTTTGTTTGTTTGTTTTTTAAAATGCACTTTCTTGTAAAAAGTTTGGGGCCAGACAATAAAGAGAAAAAAATCCATAATCTTGTAATCCCTTAATCACAGCACATGTATTTTTCTATCAGAGATGAAGAATTCCACTTGACATTCTGTCACGAATGGAAGAAAGAGATCTTCACTGTCTTTGGTCCACCCAATTCTAGACAACGAGTGATTCAGCACTTAAACTTGGCACAAAGAGCAATTCACATCTCTCATTTATTCAAGTCCTTCTCTGATGAGCCTTTGAAAAGAAGACAAAGATATTTTTTACCAAGAAAGGCCATACAAATATTTAAGGTTCAGTTTGCATTGATGTTTTGCAACATAAATGTAGAATTACAGAATTTTTTTTCTCTTTCAGCAGCTGAGTCCTGGGGAACATCAGTGAAGGAGTATCAGTTAACTTGGAAACTGTGCTGTAGTACTTAGTGGAGACATAAAAGAAAGATACCAGGTCAGCCAAAATTCATCCTTACACACAGATTTTAGTCCTGATGCAGCAAGAAAGCCTGCTCTAGGTTTCAGGTTGGTTAATAGAAAACGATTATTTAGATTACAGTGTCAGTAGAGATCTCACTCCTAAGTAAATCGGTATTGTGTCAAGCATTGTAATACAATATGGGCTTCCTGTTCAGAGAACTTGCTGTGAGTGGGTACTGAGGTATTAAGTGAATTACTACAAATCACATAGCACAGCTCCTGCAGACCCTAATTCTCCAGAGTCACAGTTCAGTGTCCCATCCAGTGGGCTGCTCAGGCTTGTGCAAACATTTAGGATTGCTGGGATTTTTAGCTCTTTTAGTCTCAGGATATTTCCAAAGGCTGAGCTTGTCTTATTAAAAGTTTAAAAGAAGAGCGTTCATGTGAGCTGAACAATGAACTGGTTGGTCAGTGTACCATTGCAAGATTCATTCCTATGTGCAAATAAGTTTCCCAAATAGATCCAATTATGTAATGTCATGGTTATTAAACACCTACTGAGTTAGATATACAAGTAAGTGGTACTGAAATAAACTCCTCCACCATTTCCTTTTCATCAGCTTCAGCCACACATGGATGTTACTGCAGCTTATAAATACTGAGGAAGGGATACCAGTTAGAAATAAATTTGCTGTTGCAATTTTCAGACTTAAAAATAAACAAACAAAAAAACCCCACAACAAATTCTCTAGCAATAAAGAAATTGCTATTTTCCATTATATGTGTTAAAATAAATAAGAATATAACCTGATATAATAGAAATAAGCAAAATTTAAGGTTGTAACTTCAGATCAAATATTCTGGATCAACATAAAATTGAATTCTACAAATAATTTAGTGTATGCCCACACTGTCATTTTAGTCTATTCCTCTGGTCCCCTGCTCAGGGTTTTCATTTGCCTTTCAGTCCCTGCTCCCATGGGGAGTGAATCAGCTGCCTGGTACAGCAAGACACAGAGGTACATAGTTTGTGGTGGGCTGCTCTCTGCTGCAGCTGGTATGCTGAGGACCTCTGGCTCTCAGTGGTGCTAATCTTGAAAGGTACAAAAGCAAGCTGGCCCCTGTTAACTGGCTTTAAAATCAGTGTTTAGATTTGACATAGCTAACTAATATGGCGTAAGTAATCATAACCATGCACAGACTTCATTAAGTGACAGCACAAATGTCTCTTTACATAATTGTTTCAGGATAATAAATCCCCTAAAGCATCACATTTTTTTTTTTTTTTTTTGAATGAATAATAATTTCCAAGATAGCTCTTTCTGAAAGGGAAAATGGCACACAAATAGCTAAGGAGTAAATGGAACATGTCCTGTACTACTAAGGCCATGTCCATGGTTGACATGAAGAGCTTTATGCTGAAACCAGACTCTGACATCACTCAGCTCCAGAAAAGGACTACACTGTGGTTAACATTCAGTATAACTTTTAGGACCATTACCGCCTAATTGACCTTCATCCCCAAGGTAGTCCTCAAAACTTTTTAAATATAGGGATATTGAGATACAATTTACCAGATATTATACATGGCAAGGGCAAGGGGGATATCAAATATGGACAGTGGTAATATGGCACTGCAGTGGTCTAAAGCACACGCTGACTTTCAGCATGAGGGTCAGATGCCAGAAATGACATGGGTGCTTGCTGTAGGAAGAAAATAAATGTCTAAGAACAAATGGGATTGAAAAGGGTGGGGGGAGCAACTCTCTGAAGAGCCACAGGCACCCATGTTTTCCTCCTGTTAAGTTACACAGTAGGCAAATTTCTGGTTCTGATCAGACACAGGGATGTTTCTTTATTTGACCTATGGTTAGGTTTTCTTCTCTACCTTAGATATTTGCAGTTCAGGTACCAGCCATTTACATATCCTAAACCTACTAGGGATAGACCATTGAGTAGGAAAAGACACAGACAATGGGAATTTTTTTCTGTGCTCCTTGTTCAGTGTGGTAGTAGTCCCACAATTTCTGCTGATGGCAGTCCTTTCACAGGACACCAATTTTGTGAAATAAAATGTTATTCTTTGCACAGGGATCTCATCGTGTTAATTCTGTTTCCAGAATTAACATGATTCCAAATTGGGAAGAGTTTGTTTTTCTCCATCAAATCTGTTTACACACTTTTTGTCTACTGTTAAGTATTTAATGGATTTTTCTCTATTTGTCTCCTGTAACTGTCCTTCCTAACAGTCATGTGTCAATTATTAAAGTTACAATAGGGAATGCTGCACCTTTGTACCGCAGATATAAAACACAATGCAAGTTCGACATTCTTTACAGAGAAAATCAATAGATCTCCTAACAAAGGAAAACCTTCAGCACTTTCTTATCCAAGTCACAAACCACTTTGGTTCAGCAGGTACAAGATAAAGGACAGATAGCACTGAGCTAATTTCAAGAAAACAGCCACAAAACAATATCCTCAAATGGCCTGTTATTCCTTAAATCACTGCATTTACACGTTTATTTGTCATTATATGTGGGGCTGTGTCGTATAAGGTTAGGACTGTTATTCTACTGTTAAATAGTGCATCTATTAAGCTATCTAATGCATCATTATCAAAGCCTAACCTTGCAAGTATGTTAAAATACTGGCATTAATACATTTAAAATTATTTAATATTTTATTGGGACGGTAGTTTATTTCCCAGTACTTATTTCCCAGGCAATCCTTACCTTCTTTTTTGTTTCTTTCCTTTAGTTTTATTGCTCCAGTAGTAAAAGGATCTACTCCCACCCAAGCCCACACTGAATCATTGCACTGCCACCTTAGACTTACCTACATAAGAAACATTAATTAAATAACTTTGTTAAGGTTGATTGCTTTCTACTTACATGTGTAGAAGCTCTAGTGCTGGCAAAATTGGGTGGTATGGGTAGAATTTTTAAGAGATTACAGTATGTCAGTCTCCCAGTATATTTCAATAGCTAAGAGAATTGCAGACCACAAAATTTCCTCATTAGAACCTGAAGCTAAATTATACCCTAATTTCTTGTGTCTTCCTATAACTTCTTCTTCATTTACATATTTCTACTACTTTGCCAGTAGATTGCAAAAACTGCTTGTTGTATTATTATAGAGAAAGGCTTCCCTATAATTTCTAAATCTGTTTTCTTATGAAATAACTTTTTTAATCCATGTTGTAAAGGTGAAGTAAAGTTGATACTGGTATGCTCACTTCATTGAGATAGATATAAAATTTTTTTTAGGTGAATACTCACAACTAGATGTTATATGTGAATCTAGCCAGCATAAATCACTGAGACTAGATTCAGCAAGAATGGCAGTATCATGAAGAGAGGATGCCAAAGGAAGTTCTCACCTTCACCGCATAGCAGTGGACTATGGCTAATACAGCAAGAGGTCATGAAGTAAAACAGATTGAAGAAACATTTTGAGTCTCAGGGAGGAAGAGACAGCAGTAAGTAGTAAAGGGAAGTGAATTATTTTACATGAGCAGTCAGCATTCTGGTCAGATTTATGGGTCAGATTTTATAAATATTCATTTTCCAATTCCTATCTGTTTTACTATTAAGCCATCGCTTAATCACATCAGAGAAATTAGTTCTGAGAGAGGGTGTTTATCATTTGTCTGGTTAAATTAAAAGAGGAACTTTTGAAAAAAAAAAAAAACAGTTGTTGGATTTTTGTAATTGTTTTTGGATTGTTTTCTTTCAATCAATTTTCCACAAAGAAGAAAAGAAAGCCTAGTAAGTCTACATGGAAGACAGATGTGACGTGACCTCTATGGTTGCAGAAGGGGTGAACCAGACAGAGGGCTCTTAGTACTGTTAATTCCTGTGCAAAGAAGATGTCTAGCAAGAGGTTGGAATAATCAGAGGTTGATCATTCACTGAAATCTATCCACAATGTTGAAGAGTCCTATGGCATTACACTCGTAACATATGACTGCAGTAACTAAATTTAGCACAATGATTGTAACACTACCATGTTCATTAACCAAAGGATAATCACCTTTTCTAATTCTCCAATAGGTCATCAAGACTTTAGTGTTCTTTATCCAGATTATAAAATCAGTACGGCAAGGTGTAACAACATTGGAGCTTATGAAAAGAAAATCACAAGTATCTGTAATAGTGCTGTAGTAACAAAGGATAGTTTGAAAATGTTTTTATAAAACTTTTTTTTAAAAGCCCCAAATTAGTCAAGAATGCATAATGTCTACTCATTTGACATCAAGACTTAGGATGACAGTTTATTTTTAAATTATTTTATCTTCATTTAGCCTGTCACTTGCACCTCTTGTGGCTACCTACCTGAATTATAGCCAAGAAAACTTAGCAAAGGATGATAGATTATTTGAATAATTTTTTTCTGCGCATCAAACACTTCCAAGTTTAATTTGAAATGACTTATCTATGACCACTACAAAATTCCTCTCAGATGATCTCTGCATATAATGGCATCAAGAATCAAGGAGAGAAATACAGATTGGAACTGAGACCTACTTGACTCCTAGGACCTGATATAGCAAAACCTTTAAAGTGCTATATTTTAATGGATGAAAATTTTTGTGTTTAATGTGCTGGAGATGATGACACATTTATCTGTCTATTTAAGAATGCGAAGAACATCAGAAACTAGGTTTCTGGGACTGCCCATAAGCTTTACAGTTCTGCTGATTCAGGGACTTTAGGATGTCTTCTGTATCCCCACCCCAGATAACTAAGAATTTATCCACTGATTTGGATCCATATGTGAACAGACTAGTAATGAACACACACATTCACTTGGAGGGAGCACTTTACTGAGGGGAACCTCTGTCTGGATTTTCTTACAAAGATTTTTATTATCTGTTTTGCTGTTTGTGCAGACTCCTGCACTGTACCAATTGCCAACTAGTGCAGCAGAAAAGGCAAAGAGAAATTACAGTCTTAGTGCTCTATGGGTTGACAGAGCTACTATGCCTAGGCTGTTTCAGGCACTAGGTCAACAGCATCTACGGGTTTTAGGCAGAAGCATGTTGAAACATGGGTAGGTAGGAGCCACTTAGCTCCTTCACTGTATTGCAGTGCTGCTAAATAGTCACCAGTGTGACTGCTGAATGTTTCAGCAGGTAGCAATCACAAACTCTGACTGCTGACTCCTACGTAATAGCAAGGACATGATGTTCCCTTACCTAAAGGTTCTCTCATGCCTACCATAATGACTGGGCAAAGAATCAAGAGCTAATTTGGCAGGGTGAATGCATGTGGACTTGAAAAAGAGCCTTCATCTGCTTTTTCAGAATGGGAAAAAATGTAAATTATGCTATCCTGTTTCAAAGTCTATGAGAAGATAGCAATGATGTATGGTTCAACCTAGCACCTTTCACAGTGACTAATATGCAGCTTTCCTGCTGTTCACTAGGATGGCTGGTGATCATGATAATGATGAATATCCATGCAAAATATCTGAGGTTTTTGGAAAATGGTTCCCTTTAACTCATTAAGTACACAGGTTTCACCAGCAAGATACTGTGTCAAAAGCTATTTCTGAAGAACACAAGGTACTACTTCTTTTAAACAGCTCAAGATAATTCTGAAATGACTGAATATGCCTGGGGATTGCAAACGTAAACTGAAAATAAATTTTTCCTTCTTTAAACTTGCCTTTACATCAGCCAAGAAAATATTAGGATTACTCTCACTGATGACATATCTCAATTTTATACTCTTACAATTCTGTAATAATAATACATTCTTTGAAAAATTAGTATCCCCAGTACAAAGAACTGCAGCTGATGTGCTAAATGCATTCAGAGAGAACCATGTCAGTTTACTTTTAACATTTAACCTTAAAGTGCAAGAAATAAAGTAACTCATTCACTGTGTAACCTGACATAAACCAAAATACACGCAAAATAGTAATACCAAATCAATCGGGTACACAAGCAGCAAGTGGATGTGATTGACTCTACACTGTCTTAACGCACAGGGTGCTTACTTCACTGAATGGAATCAGATGGCAGAGAGTTAACTTCAGGCATGATGTGTCTCAAATATATTAAAGCTTGAAATATAATGGAATGAGTAATTGGCTTTTACCCAAGCGATGTCTGTGTTAAATGGATGCTCAGTAGAAGGAAGTAGTATAAAGCAGGCATAAAAGCTAGCAATGCCTATGTGATGCTGTTTTCTCCTATCGAACTTTAAGAAGTTTGGACTAAAAATGAATAAGCAGAATAAAAGCATAGAAAAGCCAGTGTAACAAATTTCAAGCAAAGGCAGAGGGTGGGAGGGAGGAGAGGTGTTGTGGAAAGGAAGGAACAAAAAAGAAAATAAAGAAAAAAAATTAATTTCTACATTAATAATCGTGAAAAAAAAAAAATCTTTTCTCTAAAAGGAATTGATTGTATCAAGCCATTAATCTTCTGACATTGTCAACATATACTTCTGCTTCTGTCTTTGAATACCTTCTTTAATATTTATGAAGTGCCAATGTCAATTTCCCCCTCTGCTTTTCTGGTTGCATCCTTTATGACTGACTGCTTGTTGCTAATGTCAAGTGTCCTGAGGGAGAGAAATCATCCCTCCAACCCCCTGCTAGAGTTCTTGTCTGAGGCCAATGAGCATGAAGAGAGATGGCAGTTTGAGGGACTCTGCAGAATGAAAACATGTCTAGCACAGAAAGAGAAGGACAGCTCAGTAATCAGCTTTGGTTTTTTTACTTCCAGTTTGTTAGGGAGATATAGCAGTGCTTGCAATTCCCCCTAAATGGGAAAATAAAGTGTTATCTCACCTCATTTTAGTTGTGTAAAACAGAAAAAGAATACCAAAATATGCTGTGATATTCATGGAATTAAAAAGACCACATTTATAGTGCATTTTAAATTCGTCATCATCATCATCATCATGGCTAGGCTTCACAAACAAATTTTTGGGAAGGGCTCTACCCACACTTGCCACAAGTGCGCTGATGGCTAAAAGGCCGATGTGAGATAGGCAAGACCGGTTGCAAAAGGCACCATGGAAAGTCTCCAAGGGCGGTATTGGAGAGGCGTGGTGCTTCCTGCTTTGTCTTTTCTCCTTGAGACTGATTCTGCATGTGCTCTCAAAGGAAGCAGCAGCATTATGGATGGTGTGTTTCCATGTGAGAAATCTGTCAAAGGACCAGAATTTTTTGAGTAATTTTATCATTTTTATAGGAACCTATCATTTCCTCTGGACTTTCCTTTGGACCTTGTTCTGCCGGCATTACTGGATCTTGCTAGTACTAATGTAAAATCTCCATTAACCTTAGTCAAGATTACTGCCCATACTGTTGCAGGCAGAAATGAAGTCAGACACCATGCCAGAGGCCAGGCCTCTTCAAGAGAAGAAGGAGAGTGATTGTGATAATGCACAAGGTGACACCTTGCTGATATAGATTTTGAGATCATCTCCAGCCAGGTGAAACTATGGAGAGAGGACCTTGTGCTTGTCAGCCTTCAGTCCTTTCACCTTACACTTGATAGTTACCTCACACATGAATGAAAGAAGGGAAAGGAGGGGACTCCCACGTTTTAGTATAGAGTTTCTTAAAGTAGTGATATTTAAGGGACCAGACAGGAAAAAACAGTGTGAAACATGACAAGATTAGACAGACTTTTCAGACTTTTAAAGCATGACACTTGACTCATGAGCTTTCTAATGCTATTTTCTCCCCCTGTCCTACTCAGGTGAGGGAGTGAGCAAGAGGATCAGTGGGTGTGTAACAGCTGGCCAAAGCTAATCCACCACACATGGCAAAGCAGAATCCCAGGCAAACTGCAGAAGTTCTTCATACCTTTCTGTGATGAGGGTACATATGGGTCTGAAGTGGGGGGGTTCATCTGCAGAAACAGAGTCAGGACAGCAGTTTCCATTCTATGTTGCAATTCAAGATCTCTGTCCCCTCTCTCTACCCTGCTGCTGAAGATTCATTCCTGCCTCCCACTCTTCTCATCCCATTTGTCCCAGACTACTGTACTGTCAGACCCTGTAGGTTCTGTCAGCTGCTTGCTTGACTCTAACCGGACCTTGTTGCTCAGATCTACATCTCCCTTCTCTCTCAGATATCTAATGCTGTGAGCTTTTGTCTGGAAAGGAGGGAAAGGCACAGAATACCACTTACCCATCCCCACAGCCTTTCATGTTCCTTATTGACTCTTTGAAGCTCTTCTGCATCTTACAGCATGGTTCCTGCTGTTTCACACTTTCATGTTGAGGCAGAGATGACACTCATGGGCACGCAATCTGCCCTTCTCTTTGCCATCCTCTTGCACCGCAATCTTTGTATGCATGATCAGCAGATTTGCCTTCCAGAAAGGGTGTATTTGGAACATATTCCACCATCCAGAGCACTTTAAACTCCTAAGAGAGACATGGGGCTATGGGGAACTGGAAATCTGGCTTGACAGCCAAAATAATGAAGAGACTTGTCCAGGCCCTCCAACTGATGCCCAGAAACAAATGCTTCATAGCAGCAAATCTTCCAGGGAAACACGAATTTGAAGAAACTCAGAGCTAGAGACCATTACACTTTCCTTAGTAATATATTATAATGGTAATTAATCTTATTGGCAAAAAGTGTGCCTTTCATTTTAATATGTATGGCTTTAATTCCCAATTCCTTGTCCTTATTATGATTTTTTCATAACTCACTATCTCTCATTTTCATCAGTAGACTGATGCCATCCTTTAGCAGAAGTTATCATCAATGGTAAAATAAATGTTTGATTTTCCATGAGCAAAAAGATAATTAAAAAACCCAGACATTTAGGTAGTGTTAGTACACTACTTAGATCTAGATCTCAAAAGTGCTGGAGAGTATTAAATGCCATAATAAAAAAAAATTATAATTCCAGTAAAGGAATTTTTTTTTTCCAAGAGAAAAAAATAGAAACAGAAGTCCTGTACCATGTAACTAATATTAGCTTGGAAGAGATTCAAAAGCTAAGGTTGGAAATATGGCAAAAGAATAAATTAATTCTTTCTTTTCATAATTCTTTTGAAAAAGAATATGTTACAAGAAATATGTAATCTTGCTTCAGATGAGTATAGATGGAAGATGAGATATGTGACCTGAGCAGGCAAGACACCGTTCAATGTTTAGCAGTGATTTTCTTTAGGAAGAAGAGCTCGTGGCATTTGAATGGAAGGGTGTACATGTAAGAAAAGGGGGCAAGTTGTCAAAAGAAGAGTGGCAACATTGGAGTAGTCTGCGTACAAGCCAGAGGGCGAGCATATGTATGCATAGAAAAGACATGAGAAAAAGAGGAGCTAAGCCACACATCAAAATTGCCTAAAGTTAGTTCCTCACAAACCAGCTTCTCAGGTAGAAGGGAAGCCTTTAGGCAATTTTAGTTTCCACAAGCACCAACAAGGCCCACCAAATAATGCAAAAAAGCCATGGTAATTGCTAGTGGATTGTCACAGGTTTTGGTTTCAGTTTGTCCTCCAGTTGTCTATCAAACTATTTCAGCTTCCTTTTGTCCACATATCAGGACAGATATTTCATAACTCCAGAATCAAAACACTAACTTGGACAGAAATCCTGATTTCACTATGAAGAGATTAGAATGAAAACAAGAGGCTTTATGACTCTGCAAATAGGCCTGACTTAATTTTGGGATAGGGTTTTGATGTCTCACAGCCAGTGGGTACCCAGGAGACCTAATTCTCTTGCCTATGTCACTTCTGCTGTTAGATGGGGGACAAACCCTTTCCTCATCTGTGCCTCAGTTCTCTACCTGTTAATCAGTATTTGAATAAATGTGAGATGGTAGTGAAATAAAAATATAAAGAAATAAAAATATTTTATCATCTTTCAAAAGTATTTTGACAACCCCCATGACTTAGTGACAGTGATGATAATGCTGGATGCAAGGCAATGCCCAGTGTTATATCAGTGTGTGGGAGAGACTTCTCTTATTTCAGGTCCGTACTACCAATACTTATACAAGCAAATAATCACCAGAAGGCTAATCTTGCCATCATAAAGTGACATTGTCAGATCAGAGACGTCACTATGTTTGTGATGAAATAGTGTGAGGACTCAGTTGCCTAAATGGGTCAAACGTTACAAGGTCCAAACAGTAGGATTCAGCTGAGCACCAATGGATAGGAAGTTTTCTCGAGAAAAAAATATGAGCTTTGTGCTTGTTACTCTCAGTACTGTGGATTGCTGGGATTCTGGGTTCCATGATTAGCATTTGCAGCATCCTGATTGTCAGTGGTGGTGGTGGTGCAGTGGTATGTCACAGGGTGGGTGAAGCTTAGTAAACCAGGGTTTAATTTGCATTGCAAAATAAAATCATTGTTTGTCTTTATACAGTCTCGAGGGTGTTGTGTCAAAAGCAAAGTGGGTTCAGAAAACTATCTGTGGCCCAAAATCAAAATCGCAGTACTGGATCAATTCCAGAAAACAAAATTCAGAAATTTAGAGCTGTGATTTTCTGTTGGGCATATACTCAAAACCAGTCATGGCGTAGGGGAATATGAAACATTAGCAAAACTGAATGGAATAAAATAGAATTAGAAAACAATACTTTTAAAAGGCAGATAATCTGAAACATTTGTCTCATCAACAACGGCTCTATGAACATGGTGCCAGTCAGAACCATGGTTACAAAATCACATAATCATTTTTTGACTCACCCTGCCTCTGGGTTCTTGAGTACATCCTGATAGAAATATTTGATGGGCCTGATATTGTATGTCTGTGGTCATGACTGAATTAAGCAACAGAGTTATAGAGATCCCCAGACTGTTCTGAGTGTCTTCAAGAGCAATATAGCTATGTCAGCCCAAAGTAGAGTCTGTGTTTGCTAGTGTAGTAGGTGAAAAGCCTTATTAGTGTGTGTGGGCCACAGTGTTAACATGTCTTCAACTTTTATCTATGGGAGAGCATGTCCTCGTGGCATTGCTCTTGGTGACGTGGATGCAACATCTTGTATGGGTACTAGTATCAAAATGTGTCTGCGTGGGATAAACACACCCAGAATCTAGAGGCAGGGGAAAAGTGTTTTATTTCTTCTTTCTATATTCTGAAAAGATTATTGTGGAATTATTTTCAGTTGAATAAGCATATGAGGAACTTAATATGTGGGACTCTTTAGAATATGTGAGGAACTATAACTCCAGAATACTGATGTTGAGATGTTTTGCTCAAATGTTTTTTTGTGTGTGCATGTTCCTTAAATTACACATGGCTGTTAGGTAATGGTCTTTTATAGCCATACAGCTGGGAAGGAGAAGATATAAAGAGCCTCTCTGTCCTCTAGCTGCCATAAGAACGGTCATGTCTTAGACCAGTGATGTACATGCAAGAAACCTACAACCAGGTAACCCTGAGGCTGATCCCCTTTAAACCTTAGCATGTTGTCCCTGAATTCAGGGGCTTTTTGAGCCTTTCCTGGTCAGAGGAAGCTGGGGTTGCTAGGGTAGATAATAGGCCCTGTGCCCACAACACTCTTTGGATTCAGGCACCGAAATAAATTTAGAGTCCCCACCCCTGAAAGACAAACACTCTTGTGCTTTCCATTGTGTTGTTTAGCCTTTGAGGATGCACTCTGCTGGTGCTTCTCTTTTAACACAGCCCCTCATGTAGGGCTAATCTAAATGCCACAGTGTAGTGCTTATTAATTCACCAAATGAAAAGGAAATGTAAATATTATGATGGTGTGAATGCTAAATAATAATGCACCTAATAAAATGCTTGCTGGTGGAGCTCTCTCACTTTCTGACAAATGCCATGACCCATATTATTCAGTGTATATTAAACAAGCCATCACCTAAGCATATTTGAGAAAAATAATACTGGATGAAAAAATGCTCTTCGGGTGTTTTGATTGTCTGCAGCATTTGATATCTGCTTGCTGTATTTGCCAGAGCTAGCTTAAAGTGTACTAGACTACAAAGACAGTTTCCTTCTGTCAGCTAAGGTACCCATATATTGTCAGTTCAGAATGCACCATGAACACACACTTTCCCATAATTTAAAAGTGCTGTACAGCATAGCAAGCTCACAATTTCCAAGCTCTTAAGTATATCTTAAATCCCACACTGATAATTGCACACAAAAAAAAATCAACAACTTTAAAGTGTGAGTTTCTGGGGTGAAAAATATCAGTCTGGGGGAAGGAAGACATGGAAACTTTATCCTTTCTCTTCCCTAATCCAAACAATGCAGGGGAAAAAAGGCATGAGATTTGGAAGAGTATAAAACTTTTTACTTGTGGACTCCTAGTTCAAATTCAATTTAGGCTACTGATCAGGGAAGGTAATTAGCTGACAGTTGTTCTGTGACCTGCTTAGGAGAAATTAGTTAATGAATGTGCTTGTCTTCTTAGCAGACAGTTACCTGTATCTCAACCAGAACAGGTCAGTGGCCTCCCAGGTGGTCCTGCAGCAACCAAGGACATCCTGGCCACAGAAATAGAATCCATCCCAAGGTGCCAACACACATTTGTAGGAGGTCATTGGAAGAATGGAGGAGAAACCCTGCACCTCTTCCAGGGATACAGGTTCTTCCCTGAGTATGAGAACTACTTTTAAAAATGTGACAGAAGGAGATTGATGGCACTGGCAACAAAAGCTGTTGCCCAGGAGTCCTTGAGTGTCACTTGCCACTCCCTTGATCTGTCCTGTGCAATGCTTGACGGAGCTGAAATCCAATTCATCTTCGCTGCTGGGAAGGCCTCTACCAAGAGTAGGGGCTTCACCTCAATCCAGTACTTGGGGGTGGGAGCAGTAAGTAAGGCAATCCCTTATCTGGGGGATATAAAATCAGTCTGCAGTTTCATAATACTCTCCCTGCAAAACTTAATAGTCTTTAGACTAAGTTTTCCATGCTTGCATTTCAATAGCTCTGTTTTCCTTTCCCCGTCTTCTGTCATCTCTGACTGCAGATTCCTGAAACTGAAGTCCCTGTCCACCTGTACATTTACTTTTCTTTGCAAATTGGTGCAGGCAATGTTGGCTTAGTTGTTTCAAAGTCTTTTCTGTCCCTAACATTATGACATTTGATCTATTCCATTATTTTTGAGCTACAGTGCTTCAGAGAAGTTCTTTATTTGATTTTAACTTGCTTTAATTCAAATTGTGTGCAAATACAGATGTAATGTGGTCATGTTGACTTATTGTCAGACCAGTAGATAATTCCTAATTTTATTCCCCACTATCAAGTCTATTTCAGCTACTGTTCCACATCTTCACAGAGTCACTCAAAGGCATTATTACTGGAGAACTCCTTGAACACTTGGAATAGACTTCAACACTTTTTCAGTGGATCACCAGACATTACTTCATATCTCAATAAAGTAAGTACTGTTCTGACATTTAAATGTCATTCTGACACACTCCTGACCTATATGTCTTTGTTCCTATGGAATTCTTTGAGTGTGATGTCATATTTAAAACTATTTAAATCAATTTTAAAGAGAAGAAGCAAAACCAATCATCTGACATTCTAGGGACAACAATTTTATATAAGCTCAGAGAAGTGGTGATTCATGTTTAGCATTAATATTTAATAATGATAATAGAATTTGCCTTGGCAGATACAAAATTCACTTGAGCTTTGTGAGCCCAAAATTTTGCTTTGAGGAAAAAAAAAATTAAAAAAATACTTTTTTTTTTTAAAAAAAAGGAAATAAAAGAAAAAAAGGGACTTCCCAAACATGGGAGTGAACTTTTTAGTGCTATACATATTCTTTAAGTAGATAAAAAAAATTCCTTTTCTTTCCTATTATCAGAAATTACTGAAAGTATCATCACAAGTATATTTCCTCCTGTGAAATGACTTAAAGAAAACTTTAACATCTTAGGACAAAATGTTAGGGAGACCAGCGAGTCTTCAAGTAATATCCAAGTTCTGATCTAACTTACGGATCAATCTGTGCAGAGATACAACTAGGGATGTTTTCAGGATTAGGGTCTGCACATTTTCACAGAGGGAAGAAGAACAATTGAAACTATATCAACATGGTGGGTTTAGAGATGAAGACCTATTCCTACCTGAAAGCAAAAATGAAAACAGCAGTTAAAGACTAGTTTTTGTTCACCTTAGTAAGATACTGTGAAAAAGGCATTTATTTGTGATTGCCTGTAATCCTTTAAAATAACAGGAAATAAATGTTTAAATACAAAAAAAAAAAACCTGTATAAGTAATGCTGTCATTATTCCAGTCGTTTTCAGATTACACAGGAATAAATACTCATGTCAGTAATCTTTATACGTGTATACCCTACTAGGCTGGGTAATTTTATCTCCTGTCTTTTCAATATCATTGGCAATCTTCTTCTTGCTTGTCATCCAATTGGCAAGTTTTACATTCTGTATGTGTTGGCAGGGAAGATGTGCATTTTGAAGCAAAAGACATTTTAAATGCAATACAGCTTTCTAAAAAACTTGGCTCGTTTTTCCAACCCATGAAGGCATGAAATGAGATAAAGATAGTAGGGTTTGCCTGTTTCTCTGAAAATGCCCTTGACCAGTAAGACATGTCCAGTAGTTCTTTGCTGTTCTTGTTTTTCTCTCAGACTCAGGAATTCAGGCTGTTGTAGAAAGGTTAAAAATAATTTTTCTAGTGAAAAGTCATTCTTTTCCATTAAAGTTGGAAAATACCATAAGGGACTTTTGGTCAGTGGAGGGTTTATTGGAAAGTTCATACCATACAGTTATTTTCCTCTACTCTAGGATACCAGATCTGAAGAGGAGATATTTGTAGCTGAGCTTCTCAGTAAGCTCCAATCAAACATTAAAAGTTCATAAATCTGCTCTGGCTCCAGTGCAGTTCCCTAAGATGCTGTGGAGTGGCTCTTGAAAATTTCTCTGCACATGAGGAACATTAACTCCTGGAAAAGTGAATGCTGTGTCCATATGCCACAGTTTGCAGAGGAATATGCACAGTTTGCATAGGAGAAATGATCAAAGCATCCATATGCCCTGGTAACCTTGTGTAACCAAAACCAGGTTGTTGCAACACTGTGTTGTGACCACACAGCAGCTGAGAGTTCATACAATATAGACTCCTGTAATTTGAGAACTGCCCATTTGAGGTCTGACCATACGAGGAGCGAGGTGTGATCTCCTGCACTCCTGTTTCAGTCCGATGTCATGCACCTACAATAACATTTTTGGAAGTAAGAGTGTCCCACTACCTGGCTCAGGACATAGTTGACACAGAATTCACTTGAACCCATCTGCAGCAAAACTACAACAAAATCTTACAAATATATTTGCAATAGCAAACATCTATCTACAGTCAGGTGCTGTTGGAGGGTTTAGGTGGAATATTTTATGTTAATTCAGTACTGTGAACCAAAGCAATACTTCATTACAGGGTGTGTGGACAGAGTAGTTTTGGGTTGATGCTGTTGATTAATAAGCAAACCCTAGTGTGGGGTGTTTACAAATGCTGAACATAGTCACAAAGCACAACAGAAAGTCTTACATATGAAACAAAAGAAATCAACATGCAGAATGTGTATAAAGAAGCAATCTACATGTTTACAGGAGCCTATAAATTTTTTTATTGTATAAAAATAGGTTTTGATCTTGTCTGCCTCTGAGTCTTAAATAACAAAATTTGTTTTGGATAACTGATTATAGGACTCCAACCCAGGCAGTTTAAATCACATCTCCTGTCCACTTCAAGAAATACAATGATTTTCCAGCTTTGACATGATATATCATGTTAACTTTGAGCCATAATGCAGTAGGAGCCCAATTATGTTTACCTAATACCTAATACCATGAGGTCTGTATTTTTAATGTCTTTAAAGCAGCTTCAAGGATAGCAGGGTAAAGTTGTTCTTCCAAGAAAAGTTACTTTTGATCACCCAGTAAATATATTTGGTTATGACTCGCAAGCAGGATGGCAGATGAGGGTATGTTGTAACGTGTCAGGTCTCAAGCCACACACTGCCTCAGCAGTTTCTTATATTTAAGACGCCAAGAGATTTCACCTGCATGAACTCTTGCAAAGTCTTTGGATCTTTGATACTTTGAATCATGTAAAGAGAACATGTCACACACCTTTCCAAGAGAACTTCTAAGTTAGTGAGAAAATAAGCATTTTGGCAAAAGGGTTTTACAGGAGTAACCAACACGCAAGGAGAAGCATTCCACAAAGCATCCAGCAAGTGACAACCTACAAATGCGTGAAATACAACCCATTGGTTTTAAGCTACCCACAAGAGGAAGAAAAGAATAAAGGAAGAAAAGAGAGAAGAAGAAATAGACAGAAAAATAGTTACTGCCAAGAGTCACGTGGTGAGAAGGGAGGACCAGATGGACCCCTCTGTTCCTATATTTATATGGTTTGGCTACCATAGACACCCCTCCCAGGCAGGGCATCTGATTCACTGACCACTCAATGCCCTTCCAGCCAAAGTGAGGGGGGGCATAGCCAATCAGAGGCTTCAGGGGAGTGGTATGGGTGGGCCACTAGGTGGGTAATTAAGCAATCTAGTGAGATGCGAATCTGGTCTCATATTTTTGCAGAAAGATTATTTGTAATTACTACAAGGAATGTTTGCATGAAATTTCTAATTTCCTTGTTAAGAGTTGTGTTTCTCAAGTTCTTCATGGTTTAATTGGCAGGCAACAAGGGGCAGTCTTTTAAAGGGCTGCACAGGCATATCTATATAACTGTAAAGGTAGATAACATTTTGTTATTATCTCTAGGCCTTGTCAGATTGTTTGGTAAACCTGTCTTTATAAATGCATTTATAATGGACAATGAAAGGCAGAGGGAGTTTCAATGAATTTTTCTTCATGGTGCAATATTGCAAATTAAGATGTGCTTAATTTAAAATGTTTCTCCATGGACCACCCCCTTGTAGCAGGGGAGAAGCTTGCGTGCCCATATGAGGTTGCGAGCTGTGCTGGCAGTGTTATATGCCTCTGGTAGGGTCTCCCATGCTAGTCAGGTCTCAACTGAAGGGTCAGACAAAGTGTGTCCATGGACAGGATAGGCTCACTAGCCTCCTGGCAACCATCCTAGGAGATGGACAACTCTAACTCCAAACCTAGGCAGATGGAGCTTGCTTAGCCCTGTAAGGCCATCTGTCTAAGAGAAGGATACTCTAACTAAACCTACATCCTGAGGACTTTGTTGTCACCGTCCAAGCTCTCTAGGTCCTGACAGATGAACCTTAGGAGTAAAGGGTGGGGCCAGTTCCATGCACGCTGTGCCTCACCTAAAAAAATCCACTGTGCAGACTCAAAGGATTCACTCACATTTGCAAAGGCAGGTAGCAACAGGCAAGGCATGAAATGGCAGGTGATAAGGTGCACTGGAAGCTGCAGATCCAACCCTGCATGCAGGCGGTTCAGGACATTGGTTGCTCAAGACTGACCCGGAGATGACTGTCTGGTTCGGCAGCATCCTGAATGACCAAGCAACCTTTTTCAAGGAGAGCACTGCTTGCTCTACTTGAAGAGAGTCCTAGAAAAGGTGGCCTAACCAAAGCTCATCTCTACCCTTCACCCGGTTGGCTAAACACACACACAAAAAAAATAAAAAATGCAGTCAAACTAAGACAAAGAGATAAAGGCATACACCTGCCTCCAAAGGTGTGTTCATATTGACACCCACATGTTGGAACATCAGAGCCATGCTTGATATCACAAATGGTGGACATCCTGAGTGTCATTCGGCTCTAACTGCCCACAAACTGTCACGACTCAACATCAACATTGCTGCTCTCAGCGAAGTTCTTCTCCATGAGGTAAGCAGCCTTAAAGAACATGGTGCCGGCTACACACTCTATTGGTCTGGCAAACCCAAAACCTAAAGTCACCTTTCGGGAGTTGGTTTCATGATTAGAAATTCCATCGCCTCCGAACTTGATAATTTGCCAACAGGTCATTCCGATCACATTATCTTCTTACACCTCCCACTACACAACAAGCAACATGTTGTTGTCTTCAGCATATGTGACCCAACTCTCCAAGCTGAGCCTGTGGAAAAAGAGTTCTACACCAACCTGCACCACCTTACCCAAAGGGTTCTTGCAAATGATAAGATCATAATCATCAGTGCACTTGCAGCAAGCATGGGTAGAGCCCTTCCCAAAAGTTCATTTGTGAAGCCTAGCCATGATGATGATGATGATGATGATGATGATGATGAATTCATAAATGAAATGCTACACCTTGGAAATGCTAAAAATATTAATATTGCTTAATAAATTAACTTTCTGTTACAAAGAATAAAATAGTGCCTAGAAAGTTTTAACAAATATTAATCTGTAAATCTTTTTTGCTTCAGAAATAAATGGTGAAAATCAATTACCTTTGCATAAAAATGCAAGATTCATGTTTTTATCATTCAATACAGGTCTGATTGCAGCAAAGAAACAATTAAGAAAGGGACAGAAGATACAAACAAGTATTTTTTATTAGATTTGATAGAATAGAAATAGAATGAAAAGCAGCACTGCAGAAGAACTCAGTATGATTTGGTCTGTTGTTATGTCAAGGAGTAGAGATTTTATTACAAATAGAGGGTATAAGTACTAACTTAAGATAACCATCTGCTTGTGGCACCCTATTTGCAATAGCTGGAGTTTGAGAAATAGTTATACAGTGTTTTGCAGATTAAAAAACCCCAACCAAACCCAAGCAAACACAAATAATTTCTCAATAGAACAGTAAATATTACCATGAAATGATTTATCTAGTTCTATTGCTAACATTATTGGTGAGACTGCAAAATGACCATTCATAATCTATATATGGGACAAGAAAGTGTAAGACATCTCTTTTGGGGGCAATTTGGACCTTGATTATCAATGACATGACAATCAATGAAGCCTTTTCACATTTACCCACCTCTAGCCCATCCTATACAACCAATGGGCTTTGTTAGGAAAGAGAAATCACACCAAGGAATAGATTAAGAAAGCTCCCCTTTGTTAAAGCACAAAGAAAACTCCCCTATGCTAAAGTAATTTCAGCCATTTTAGAGTCTGTGCATTGACAGGGCCTGTGGGAATAGCCTGAAGTTGTGTCAGGGGAGGTTTAGGTTGGATATTAGAAAAAGGTTCTTCACCCAGAGGATGGTTGAGCACTGGAGCAGGCTCCCTAGGGCAGTGGTCACAGCACCAAGCCTGGCAGAGTTCAAGAAGCATTTGGATGATACTCTCAGGCACATGGTATGACTGTTGGGGATGGTCCTGTGCAGGGCTAAGAATTGGATTTGATGATCCTTGTGGGTCCCTTCCAACTCAGAATATTCTATGATTCTCTGATTTTATAAACCGTGTCTGGAGGATATATCCAAAGCTTCCTGAGAAAAAACCAAGCTAACAAACCACCAAAGTTACATCAAAGTTGAAATGTCCCCATAATTTGGCAAACTTCAACTGATATTTCTGCCTGCTGGAAGCAAATGATTAAGCCAATTTTTTAGACAGACTTTTGTATCCCCTTTAGAAAAAGAAACACAGAGTTCAAGTCCAATCCATATATTTCAGTAACTCCTTGTCTTGCTTGTCTTATTTTCAAGGGTTGGCATCCAAGGGCTGTCATGCTGCTTCTCAATAATTTAGGCATCTGGTCAGGTACTTTTTCAGAGTAAAATGACATGCAGCTTTCACGTTTTCATTTTTCATCCTTGATAAACTTTCCTTTCATGTATGACAAAAGCATTTCCATCTCAACCTCACCACTGCTCCTGTTTAACTAAATTGCAGTGTGACTGGGATACTTCACAACATGCAACATATGCCAGATTAAAGTACTTTAACTATCAAGGTTAGGTATGCAGTAGATGAAAGAAAAAAAAAATTGCATGAACTTTGGAGCAAACCCCTCACCTGTATGCCTAGGGGATTGCCTGCTGAAGATATTAGCTTGGTCTTTTTTCTAATATACCCATGCAGACATTTATAAGTAATTCAATGAACTGATAATGATTTGACCAAAAATCATCATACCCATGAATCACAAATGAGAACAAAACCACTATGCCTTTATAAACTACGTCTGCTACTAGTGACCAAGCTTATAGACTTAGCTTATAGACCCTGATCATAACACTCAGTTCACTAGTGGCAGCAATATAATCACACCCTTTGGGCTGATGTGGTCACATTTCCATGCTAACACAATACTTTCAATAAACAGTGAACAATTTATCATCTTAAGATGTTCCAAAAAGAAACTTGGATATATATTCTAACTCTCATTATTATTTCTGTATGAGGAGCACTTTGGGACCCTCAAAACTGATACCACTAAACCCAATTAGTATCCTTGCAGTATGAGCTGCTATTCAATCTTGAGGAAACATCTGTGATCTATTCTTGTATAATTAGTATGCCTTTGTAATGCTGTAGATACCTTTATTTCTGTGTAATTTCTATGCTAATGCTGAAGGCAGAGAGACCAAACTCCTCACTGCTAACTTTCTTCCCCTGACTGAGGCTTCTCCTTCTGTTCAGCTGAGAAGGGGGCCAGCAACATGGGAGGTGGTGTGTCTGGATCTGCTTCAGCATGAGAGTGAGATGTCCACAAGACATAGTGGAGCCCTGAGCTTCTAACGCAGGGCCACATTGCTGCTTGACGATCAGGACAGCACTGAGATATTTGGCATCTTGCACATTTATGAATAAACCTGCTTCTTGCACTTTTGGGAGGTAGGATGGAAGAGGCAGTCTTTTTAAAGGAAGGAAGAACTAACCTTTCTCAGGCTTGATCTGTTTCTAAGAGAAGAATTTAGCCTATTATAACACTATGCAAATCCCAGTTTTCTTTTCTACATAGTAATTACAATCACTGTAATTCGTAATATTATTTGCACTGTTTGACATTAAGTTAAATATTTTTTTAGTTAACTTACTATTTGCTATTGATCTCTAGTGCCCTTCAGATAGTCTTGAAAATAATTTTAGGGGGGGTGTATTAATATATTTTGATGAATAAAACCTCTGATGTACTAGTTAATGACCACAAGCTATATTTTAAAAAGGAACAGGCTTGGGGCTTTGGGGTTCTGTTATTTTAAAAATTACTGGAAGAAATTGGAACAAAGTTAATGGTGAACAAGCTTTCTAATGCTCTCTAATCTTGTGAGTCAAAAGAATAATGACTACATTACTTTATACATGGGCACTGTTTTGAAAAGCTCTTGTCTGATTGCTGTATTAAATTATGGAAAAACTAGATTAATAGAATCAAACTAAAGTGTTAGTTCATCTTTCTGCCAATACAGTGTGTTTTTTAAATCCTTAATACCTTAAGTCCCACTTTGATTGTTGTGAAACAAATTGAGGTTGTGTAAATTTTACAGTGTAAAAGATACAGCTCTTGTCCCGACTTCCTTTCAACTATCCCACCAAATTCTTGAAAAGAATTGCATTAATTTGGATAATTGGAGCTGAAGACGAAAACAGACCACTATTCTTATTGGGACATCCATCTAGGAGAGGCAAAAAAACAAAGAAAGAAAAAAAAAAATGCCTTTTTGGGAGGGTTCAAAATGTATATATTAGCGATTTGAAAGGAAGTTATTTTAAATTGGAATTAGAGTATTCACAATCCTGGTTAAGAGGCATGTTTCAAATATCAGTAATGAGAAATAGTTTCCTATAGTGGCAAATATTTGAAAAGAGCTATGGGAAAATTCAGCTATGCAAATCAAAAGTCAGAAATTCCAGATAAGCAATAATGCAGCAGCTAGTTTTAGCTTGGCATTTTTTCTTCATCTGTGTTCAGCTGTTGCTGAAAACCATTCTAACTCCCTGCTCTGGACTGCAGTGGATCAGAGAGTTAATGACATTACTAACATATATTACCTTGCAAAATTTCACTTTTGCAGCATGTTAGTTGCACTCATTCAGTCATCTCCATCCTCCCCTCTCATTTTAGGTTGTGCCTGTAACAATATAACACCTGAAAATCACATTAAGTAGCAGGTTTATCATAGTTAAATTTCAAAACTGGAAGTTGCCTTCAAATCTGAGTATTTCTGAACTGCATTCTAGATCAGCATGTTAAAGATGAACAGGAACACCTTTTGCTTCGACAGAATCAACTGAAATAAAGGCATCAAAAGAATATGATTTATTTGCCCTAATTTTCCTGAAAGCAAATAAAATATATTTTGTGTAACTAAAATACACTTGTGAATGGATATGTATACTCATAAAGCAAATACTTTCCTTGTTAACTTACTGTTTACATAAAATGTTATATGTACTTATGTAGGACAAAATCAGTAGTTTAATGTGTTTTCTTCTGTGTTACAACACAGCCTGGAAGAAACTGGCACATTCTTAAGGGAGTATATCAACAGTGCAGTGCCAAACATAATCAGATTGTGACTAATCCCCCATTTCACGTCTTAAATAGTTCAAACTTGCATTTGTTTCTGAGTGGGCGCTTCAGAGCAAATGTAAGCCTCTATGCTTCAGTGCAGTTCAAGAGCACATTTTCCTCCACAGATCTCATCCTGCTGCCTCCTTCCCATCCCCTCAGAGCCTTAGTCTCCCATGACTGAGACTCCCTAAGTCATTTAACACCCTTCTTCAAGAAGGCTCATACTCTATCACCTTATACATGTGAAACAGCAACAAGATGGTCTCCTCTAGACACTCTCTACATGAGCAGTCTCATAAGCTAACCTCCTGCTTCTGGGAATCTCAGAACATTACTTACATATTTCTTTACTCTTCCTTTTCATCTCTGTCCCCTTTTGCTCCTCTTTGTGTGCTTTTCACCCAGCAATGAGTTTGATGGGGTAATGCTTACAAGTCAAGTTGCATACAAGGCTGTAAAATATACCCATTGGGCTTGACAGGTTCTTTGGGCCAAGAAGACTGTCTCTGTAAAAGCGGCAGAAAAACCATACATCACAACTCCATTGCAGTGGCAGATAATCAATGAAAACACAATATTATCAATAAAATAAGTCCAAAGACTAGGATGTTCTTTCTTCTGGGGTTGCATCATTG
This sequence comes from Anabacerthia variegaticeps, assembly GCA_035583185.1. Taxonomy (NCBI): domain Eukaryota; kingdom Metazoa; phylum Chordata; class Aves; order Passeriformes; family Furnariidae; genus Anabacerthia; species Anabacerthia variegaticeps. The sequence continues at coordinate 10,423,648 of JAWWEW010000112.1, read as the reverse complement.
ATGAGATGTCAGTGACAAACCACTAGGTGTTGTCACAAAGCTGTGACACATTGATTTTCTGAAACTGGGGTCTCCAGCTGTATTTCTATTAAAACAAAAGAAAAGAGGAATTCTTCCTGTGCACCTGGGAGCTGTTGACTAAGGAGTCAAACAATTCAGAACTTGTGCTATTTAATTTTATCCCTGCAAACTACCTAAAGCTCCTGTAAAATAAGAGCTCATTAGGGGCAAAATTGACAGTGAAGGTCTGCAAAATTTCTGTGTTCATGTTTTCTACATTGAGAAGAGTTGCTTAATAGAAAATTCTGCAGCTTAAGAATTAATCTTTCTCTGATGTGCAGCATCACCTAGCATTTTAAGGTACAAGGTTTTGGAATGCAATTTTATTTTCTTTCTGAAAGATTTCCAGATCAAACTAATTTGTCTACGTACTGAGAGATTCAAATTTTGGATTTATAAGTAGACCCAATTTCTTCAGTGTTCTGATTGTGAATGGAATAAATGCAATTAGCATGCAAAAATTAAAAATGGAATATGGCATGTAGGAATTTGATAACCTTGTCTGTGCTTTGTGATGATATTTCTGCTACTTTGGCAGAATTGACTCTTGACTACATTCCAATGACACTGTTTTTGAAAATATCCTGTCTAACCATCTCCCTGTATGTGCCATGAGATTCATCACTCAGCTCCTAAGAAGAGACATTCCTAGCATCTCTGACATGCAGCCATCCTGAGGCTGTGCCATACGAGCAGAATAAAAGAAGACTTAGCAAATCTGACTATCTCTCTGTTTCTTCACATGTAATATTTTACCCAAATGTATATGCGGTTTTATTTTTTTAACGCAACAGGCTTCAGAAGGTAGTTTAGAATGAAAAGGCAATTGAAAAAAGAGCTGCCCGAATTGGGGAAGGGCAACAGACAGAGCCGCTCTCATGAAGACCAACATACTTGAGACAAGCAAACAAAAGGAGTCAACAAGTGCCCTTAGTCTTGTTCTTTTGGGAAAACTGAGATGGAGGAGACAGAATGATTTGCTACTGTCAAAAAGTGGGAAAAAGCCTTCTTCCATGGAAGTCATCCAACCTCCATTTTCTGAGTCCAGGCTAGTAGCATGCCCTAGAGTCAGTATTGGCCTAGAATTCTACTTTAGTAAAATTTTTCAGACTCAACACAATATTCCATCATCACTCCTGTGATGCCAGCAATCTTTCCTTGATGAGCATAAATACATCCTCAGCAGCCCTTTCATGGAGATAGATCTGAAACTCTAGGGCTGCAAGAAGATCCAGTACTTCAGGGACCCATACTCCCAACTAGTACTGCAAGATTAGTACCAGGCTCAAGACAGAAAACCAGACAACTTCTTCAGAGGAAAAGAAAACTAGAACAGTATGTATCAAATTTACCCTTGTTTTCAGCACTTTTTTTTTTTTTTCTGTGAGGTTCTTTATATCCTATTAGTAGGAAACAGTTGTTGAAAGAAATGAAAACTTGAAGGAGTCAGACAAATACTGACTGACAGCAGTATGTTCAAAAAACTTTCTTCCAAAGGAAGCTCATAAAATATGTAGCCCAGCTGTTCTGTACTTTCTAATCAGACCTTCTGATATAGTGAAAGTTCATCCAGAATGGCACTTGGTCATTCATGTGATGGTTCTGTCAAAAAAAAAAAAAAAAAAAGGCAAAAAATGGGAAAATATCTATTTAATCCATTTCAGCTTAACTGTGCAGGTGAACTCAGGAGGGAATAATATTAAACTGAAACCTGTGAGATTTTTGTCTCTTCAGAAAAACCCTTACAGACAGTAAATATTTGCTGAAGATTGCCCTGTACTGTTGATGCTGCTAATTGGCAAACAAAGCATTCTGGTTGTGCCACCATATCTGGCCCTTCTATCTGCTTAAAACATAAATAACCATGATGCTGTCCCCACTCATAATGTGATTTCATATCACATGCCCTATGTTAAACACTGTAAAGTACAGCAGCAACTTCCCCTACAAGCAGCAGGCAATGCCTGCCAGCCTGCCACTTCAGGGATTGCTTATCCTGGTGGCAACGGGTTTGCCAAATTTAGTCATGTATACGAGAATCACCTCACCGACAACTACAGGGAAATATTCAGGGCAATTAGAATAGCAATCAAGGATTGACATCACGTCCTGCTAAGCCCATGTTATTCAATATAAAAATAAGCTTGATTCTGCTTTCAAAGTTTGGGTTCACATTAAGTTGTGGAAGCAGCAATTAATTTGAGCTTCTCATTTTGGTAGGTAAAAAAAAAAAGAAGCATTTGGGTAGTTGTTTTCACTTTTAACAAGAGCATAATTTACTCTTAAGGTCAGCAGTGTGACATATGTTCTATCTCATGTTACAGAAATAATGATGTATCTGGTCTTCTGAGATATACAAGGATGCAGGGAAATAAGTGAAAAGCAAGACAGAAAGACAGCTACAGGCCTGCTGTTGATATGTGATTGTCTCTTTCTTTGCAGCCATCACTAAAATGCCAGGTTGCTAAACACCTTGGAAAATAAAACCACTTACTGAAAAGAATTATTTATTGTTTTGGATTGCAAAACAAAAGTCTCTTGTAGAACAAGCATTTAAAATAACTGTTTTCATATTCAGGCAGTACCTAGCAGTGAGACAGCTTGTCAGTGCTTCCTTTAGAAAACACTCATTTCTTAAAAAACATTGCATAACTTGTCAACTAAAAAGAAAAATGGTTAAATCAGCTTGTCTATTTTTGAAATGAAGATCAGCAAAAATCAAAACAAAACAAAACAAGATGCTTCAACTATTTCCAAGTTCTCTTTAGATTTCTTCCTAGCAAAGAAATATTTTATCTTCCAAAGGAAAAATCCAGGAAAGCCCATATTAAAAATAATTTTATTTTAAATGTGATATTGCTAATTAGACTGTTTTGGTGGCTCGCAGTATAGACTATGAAGATTCATTAATTTTAGGAATTAGAAAGACGTCTGCAGTATCATTTCCCGTTGCTTTCTGGGAAGCAATTGAGGAGGACTGCCTCAGCCATCTTTTTACTTCCCATACAGAGCACTCAGTTTGCAGTGGTGTTTGCAGAGGTAATTACACACCTGAAGCAAGGCAGTCTGCAGAGAGGTGCCCAATTGCCTCATACCTCCCAAAGTGGGCAAATAGCTCAAGTAGCAGGCTAATTTATTCTTCTCCAAATGAAGCACTGCAGACCAGACTCCAAGAGAAATTCTCAGCACCCTACTCCATTAAATCAATGAGACTATTTACAGAGTAAGAGTATGGGCAGACAAGTGAGTTTCTGTCAGGTGAATTGCTCCATTGGCTAAAATGCTTGGAGAAAGAATCAGCATGAGCTTGCTGATATATTCTAACCCAGTCTGAGTGAATTGGTCCAGTGCCCATCCTACATCAAAATGTTTTCAGCGGTGACTCACACATTTGTTTAGAAGTATCTGCTCTTTAATTCATTGACGCTGGTGTTCAGAGCAGCACTGTGAAAGCCAGTAGGGTTACATGACTATGCAAAGGGAATCAGGCCAGCAGTATTTCTGAATGAAAGTGATGGCTTAGACTAAAATAATACAGCATCCCACAGCAAAGTGATGCTCAAGAAAATATTTTTAGAAGCTTGCAGATCTGCCGCCTATCAAGTGACTCCCTCTGCTGAGGCACCTGTTGAACCGCCGGCTCTGCTGTAGGTCAGATCTGCCTGTAAAGGCCAGGTCTGACAGACTGGATACTAATACCAAGTCAAGAAATGGAAATTTGAGGGTCTTTGTCTGCTTCTTCTAGACTGATGACCTTTCTGAAACCTGATACAATGCACAATGTATTGATGTTTGTGAATTGTTTGCTATGACTGTATGCTGCCCATTTGTAAAAACTTCACACAGTAGTTTTTGCTTGCTAAGTATGTTAAATGGTATTTTGGTACAATGAGTACTGTAGGATGTAAAGCATGCATTATGAAATAGTGGCATCCATTAAACAAAGAGTATAGGTGATGGCAAGCAAAAAATAAAGGAGAAAACAAGAGTGTACGTCAATTTTATTACAGTCTTCTAGTGAAATTTTTGATAGAGAAGAGTCAGATTCCTCAGGTTGCTAGTGTGCTTTTGTAACAACCATCACTCCTGAAGGTTCCATCAGTTCTTGTTTGCCCATGGAAAACTAAAGATTGTAGCTTCATTGTAGATTAGAGTATAAGATTAAAAAAAGGGGAAAAAAAAAACCATCAAAAAATAAAGCCAACCAAAAACCTAAAAATCACAACATGCTAGCCAAAAAGCACTTCCAAACAACCAAAACCTAGATATCTCAAATTCAAAAGCAAAAGATGAGGCTGATTGTAGTATATTCTTGGGTCAGCCAAATAATTGAGCTTGAAAGTACAAGCCTTAGATAAGTATTTCTTAGGATCTGAGTTCAGTCATTGAGCAAGCAGGTGCTGTTGATTCCTATTTCTTCAGGTGCACCAGCACTGCCTGCAGCAGAACCAGACAAAGCCATGAACGAAAAAATGAGTTTATGATTTTTCTCCAGCTTCCTTTCCACCAAATCATTATGATGGCTGCCAAATGAAGTTCTAATATCTGGGGATCAAACCATTTTTCTCCCTGGGAAATATCTGCCATCTGCTTCTTAATCCAAGTCCCAGGAAAGAAGAAGTTGCAGCTCCAGGACCATCCCTGTGGACCCACAGTTACTGTGAGAGTCCCAAGAGAGCTGGCAACATTCCTGCTGTTTAGTTCCCTACTAAGCTATGCCTTGACCTGAATTTCATGCACAATGTGTAGATCTAAATATTTCTAGACACACACACCAGGAATTATGTGAGTGACCTAAAACCATGCATTTAAAAGCATGTTAAGAAAAGTCTCTAAGCTGGCAGGTAAAGATGAGGCACTTGGATAATTATTGTTGTCTAAGCTTTATTGAATTCTCCTGATACTAAAACATTACATGGATGACATTTAAATGGCTATGGTTTTACTATAATTATGCATAACCCATACTTACATTAGAGTTTCTAATTGGAGCTACTCTGTGTATTTGAGAAATTGGGAGGAGGGAAAGAAAATGTGACTGTTTCTAACTATCCACTTGCTTTTATTGTTTCTCGTGAAAAATTCCTTTATACTGGAAATTTATTTGTCAGTTTGCTGCTGAGTCTAAATATCTCCTTTGCAGCTTTGAGCTGATAAATCCACATGACAGCATGCTGCTGTGCATGCATTTGGAAATAGTGTAGCCATCCACGTGTGGAGGTGCATTTATGTGAAGGTTATAAACCTCCTGATCAATTCCAAAGGCAATTAAATCAAGTGTACTGCCGTGAAACATGACCATGTTACTTCTTGAGCTGGGCTGGCTTGTACAGACACACTGCAGGTGCTTGCTGAGTGATCCTGTTATTTATGGTCCTGGGCTATTTTCTGGATCCTGCATTGTAGTGTCGAAAATCCTATTTCTTCTTGTTTATGAAAAGTAGTATAATTTATGGTGTCAGAAGCACAGACATCAGCTGAGGAAGAGGGTACTGAAGGAAGTAAGCCAACAAGAAAAAGGGTGTGCTTTGGTGCTCTCCCCTCAAGATTTACTGTTGTTACTAGTTTCTGCCAAGCAAAAGGTTTAACTCCAGAGAAGATCCCACCTAACTGCCACCATATTTCTTCCATTGCTATTACAGCTGCATGACACTGCACTGCACTAGGATAGCACAAAACACAACTAAGCAAAAATGTGTTCTGCCTGGGGATTGTCACTTACTGCCATGGTTCAGTCAAATCCACTGTTCCTAAGGCAGAATGTCTGAGAGAGGATACCTTGCATCCCCAGTGATGTGACAGAACTGGTTAAAATGTCTTCCAGAGGACAAGGGGGACATTGCAGCCTGCACAAAGGTTTCTGCCATCAGGGAATGTAAACATAATGAAAACATGAATTTCAGAAAATGTTTTGTTTTCATGTGACTTACAGAAAAAAGCAGTTTCAAATACAAACCAAAACAGGTATTTTCTTCTTTAACATTGTCTACAATGTTTTTATCACAATAAAGTCCCTGTCTGGGAGAAAACATGTATGTTAAAGTTTTGGAATATCCACCAGAAGAGAAATCATCCTTTTCATTCAGTACCAAGTCACTGTAAGCTTAGCACACAGTAAGGAAATAATTTTGTATCTGGAGCAGGTGGTCTCTACAATTGTGGAATTCAGAAACTTTCCCTGGTGAATTTATAGAAAAAGTATAACCTACTCAGTTTAGCTTTTAAAATTAACTGTTTTCCTGAGGATGGGATTTCCTGGTATGAATTTACAAATGATGTTTTCTAATACCTACTGTACCATTATGTATTAAAAGACTCTCCCAAAATGTACTCTAGCAATATATCAGCTTTTTCATGTGTTTATCCAGTTGTCATTTATACATATGACATTGTGGGTCTCAGGCCTGCTTTGGCACAGAAAAATACTGCCTGGAATTTCTTTATTTCAGTGTTTTCTTTCTTCTTTGCCCCTAACGAATAATTAAAACACAGAGCAGAACAAAAATAACCCCATAGTAAGCAAGTGTGCTTGAGCAATATAAATGATAATTTATTTTACAAGCACAGACTAAAAGAGTTTGGCTTGTTCAGCTTCTCAAAACAATATCTAAGAAGGGATGAGACTGTTCTCTATAAATATATCTGTATATGTAAACATGAAAGGAGAGAAAAATTACTTAAGCAACCAGTAGAATATTGGCACAAGGACAAATGAGTATAAACGAGACATGAATTAATTATGTTGAGAAATTAGTAGAAGCAGTGCTTTTAGGCTGATTTATAAAAAAATGAGCTGCCCAATTTCTCTGCATTAAGCCTGAAAAGGAGTATGCTGGTCTTATGCTTCTCATCAGAGTGCAGGTGTGGGAATGCATGACTGTGTGTACATCCTGACGTATCCCATAACACTTACAAGGGAGCTATAAAGGTTTACTTCCTCCAGTGTGGGAAAAGAAAAAAATAAGTAAATATCCTTATGTCATCTCATTTTTATAGAACTAATTTGAGGGCTCAGATCTTCCCAAGAGAATGCACAAGGAGTCCATCCCTGGACTCCCACACCACACAAATCCCACTCTCTCTGTACACGTCCCCGAAACTGAGACCACTCCTTTCCCCAAGAAGGAAAACATGCTCTGATTTCCCCCAAGAATAAAAAAAATTATCATGGCACACCCAGGAGCTTTTAGAGACATTGTGCTCCCCCCCAGGAAGTTTAAGTCCTCATTTTCCTTACCATGAATCATGTTTGAGGTTTTCTTATTGGCTAGGAAAACTGGAGAGTTTTAAACAAATGTTTCTTTAGCTTGATTCTTTTTTCCCTACCCACTTGTAAACTGTCCATAAATGGATGTTCAAAATGACTGAATTCATCTTATATTTCAAATTATTCACAAATGTGTCCAATAAATAATTCTTGTTGCGCAGACTATTTGTAAAATGCATATTTATCTGGAATTGAAAATTCATGCTATGCAACTAATTAGCCTTCACAGAGGGCTTAAGCAGGCCTGAAAGTGCCTAAGGCTTCTGCTAGCTCTCGGCACAGGGCTGTATTTTGCCTAACTGAATTTACATTTCTAAATTTCTTGGGCCATTTTATCTGGAAATCTTCTCATGCCCCTCCTCCACCTCCAGCTTTCTACTTGGATCTCAATACAGTATCTGTTTTGATCAGTCTCTCCTAGAACAATAAAATGCTCTCCTGCTCCCTCACTAAGTTAAACCACTCTTAAAACTATATCAAATAAATTCACTTTAAAAAAAACAAGTTAGCCAGCAAAAAAGAGTATAAAAAAGTAGATATCTTCCATTTGCTCATCTTTTAATTTATTCTTCTCTGTACATACCTCTTTTAGTGTAATTTTTTTTATTTCTGCATACAGTCCATTTTTAACTGTACAAAACTTAGACCTCTTCGGTTGCAAAGAGACAGTCACTATTTAGCATCACTGCTAAGTCTTTCAATATCTACCCCACTTATTCATAATAGCACATTAGGTTACAATGAAAAAATAAGGTAATCTATAAAAAAATTATAAAAATTTGTTAATTTCCATAATGTCACAAATCACTCATGATTTTCACATAAAAATTCTCTTTTTTTTTCTGCTAGGAGATAAAATATGTCATATAAGAATGATTTTTGACTCATTTCTCCCTCATAATTTTCTTCAATATTTAGAAAATTTATTTGTCAACATCTTTTACTTTTCAAGAGAATACAAATTATTTAAATTGGCAAGGCCTGCTATAACAATTTTGGCTATAATATTTTTGAAGAGTGTTGAACGTATGGTCCTTGAGTGGAAAACTCTGGGACCTGTCAGATCTTCCAAATATTCTATACTTTTATTGTGTCAATATTTTGAAAATTTGATGACAATACTGGGACAGATATCTTCTACACTTGACTTTGGTCAAGCTTTAGAATTACTGACCAATATTTAGAAATAGCATCAACTATGCTCAGTTGTATATACAAAGATTAATTCTCAATGTTCAGAGAAATAAGGTTCTGCCAAACAAAGAGCAATGTATCCATCTAACTAACAAAAGCTATTTAAGTTATATTTAAAAGAGAACAAACCACTTCTCAGATTATGTGGGTTTATATCAAAACATATAATCAATCATTCGGATCAAATCTGAATTCTGCCCTAGTAAGATGAATAGGACCAGAGAAACTGAGAAAGCTGGAGGTGTATCCGGTTTTAGGAACACCTTTTCATCAAGTTGTGTTTACTGACATTCCTAGAAATACTGCTTGAAGAAACTTGACTTTTAAAGACAGAATTGCTGACTAACAAATCTCAAGTAGTCCCATCTAGCATTAAATACCTGCTTTTAATAAGGATACTTTAAGGAATTAATCACAACCTAAAAGCGTAGAACAGCTGAATGCTGTAATTGCTGTGAAAGAGCATTGCAGGTTGAGAGTGTATGGACCCCACCTTGTTTTATTCCTGGAGCTGATGAAAGCTGCAATTTGTTATTTAGTTAAACCTGGCAGATTAATGACCTACCAAATCAGGGGTACTGTACACTGCATCAAAGTCACAACCAACTTATTCAGACCCTTTATTTATTAAATCAAATCTATAACTAAGCAAACCACACACATCGCTAGTGAAGCGCATTCCCTGATCTACGCCACTGAGATGCTGATGAATGTCATCATCCGAACCATGGACTTCATTGTGCTGAAGTCATGCAGCACAGCTGTGACCATGCAGTGCCTTATGGGTGGATGAGTGTAAATATGTTCTCCCTATAAACTTGTTCTTGCAAAATATTCATCATTCCTAAGCTAGTCTCTGGAAATAAACTGAAACTCTAATCAGTGACTACCTAGAACACAAGAATATGAATGATGAAGCCCAGGAAATCCTCACTTTGAAACTGAATTTCAGAATACGACATCAAAAAACATCTGAGAAAGATGGAAAGTGTATTGCAATAGATGAAGCTCCCTTCTGTATAGCACAATATGCAGAGTTTGATGCTGAAAGATTTTAAAACAGTTAAGGTAGAGAAGAATCAATATTCTTTTTGCACATACACAGCCAGCACAGAACCTCATAGTAGTTGTCCTTGGGAGAACAATTTCCAGATTAAATAGTTAGATGCAATATTAATAGTATGGGCTTAATTTGATTCTTAATTTTTGATTTGAAGTCATAGGCAATTAATTCAAATTAGACACTATCAGAAGAGGTACTGCGGTAGCAGGTTTCTCATCTGTTAATTTAGAACCAGCAGCAAAAGTATCCAGTCAACTTTGTTTTAATTTATGGGCATGCTCAGCCTTCTGCTCAGAAGGGAGAGCAAATGTAGAACTGATCAGACTTTTACAATATTGTTTTTCCTTCTCGTTTTAATTTTGCAGCACTTGCTTCCAAATGCCTGTCACACAAACACAAACTGTCAGAAGCAGTAAAATTCCTAGATTGTTAAAACCAATCAAGATCTGAACATCTTGGATATTAATAGAATTTCTTTCCCTAAGCTTCCTACAGTTTATTGATAGGGATCTTTTTTTAATTTGAATATTTTTTAGAATAAGTATATTCTCTGAGCTACAAGAGTATGTCCCATTATTTGAAATGTAATTGACTTCTTTTCCAAAATTACGTATCAATTCAGATAAAGGATAACATTAGGAGTAAAAAGGGGATAGTGTTATCATTCCCACCTAGCTTGAGCTATTCATCTCTGATTATAGACCGTAATGGGCCACGATTGATTCTGACATAATAGGTAGCTGTAAGGTCTTAGAAGGTGTCAAAGGCTCATTACATGTCTGGTGTTCCAATATTACATCATCCAATGTAAAACTCACCATGCCAGAGGAGGTATTAGGCATTCCCACCTGAGCCTGAGTGTATATAACTTATGAAATCTCTGAGTTTTGGGGACTTATCCCGCCCCTGCTGGGTCAGACCATCATTTTGACAGGCCTGCAAGCATCACTTCAACCAACAGACATCAAAATTGCAACTACCAGGTTTCATCACTGGATCCAACAGGTGGTGATTATACATATCTTTCTTCTTTTATCCTTTCTTTCTCTTCCTTCTTCTTAGGCATTTTCTGAAGTGTTATTTTCATGTTTTTACATTGCTACATTACTATAAATGATAACCACCAAAATGACTAAATACTTGTTTTCCTCTGAAAACAAATTGTTCCAAAATAATCCCTATATAGAGGGAGTTACAAACACCAATCAGTCAGTGTCATTTCACTCTAATCCACCCCAAGGGCTTTATTAACAAGAGCATGTGTTACCTTTGCCTTCTGAGGTGGATCATAATACAAGTTCTGAGACGAAAATTAACTGCTAAGGAAAATCTGCATAGGAATTTATTGTAGAGTCAGCAACTGGCAGTCTGTACACCTCATGGGAAGCCTAGATTCAATAGAAGTGTGCTGCTCTCCCCATCAGAGCTAACCAGCCAGTGATGACAGAGCCTGGTTAGACAATACTGTATATTTTAATAGTCTCAGGCTCTTTCACATCTAATTCAGGCTTTTCTACTACAGCACTGTGTGGCTATATCCCTAAGGTAATTTCACAAGGGCTTATAGAGTTCAGTAGGAATGATACCTGGGTGAGCATTCTTTTTAAATTTATCCACTTAGGTGCTTTTTTTTAAAGGAAAGATTCTCACAGATTGTAACCTGAAATACTGATGCTACAAACACTTCAAAACTGCCCTCTAGAGCTAAGTGAAATTTTGATCTGAAAAGCAAACCTCTGCATTATACCTTCCAAAATCAAATAAAATGCAGTATCTTCCTAGTGCATACTATACAAATATTGACCAAAGGAAAAAAAGAAATTATAGTGTTCTGGTGTTTTACGACTGCAGTACTGTGTTAGCTAAAATTGAGCAAATAAGTATCTTGGTATAGTTATTCAAAATATATTGTTACCATTATAAGTGTTAAAATAGATACATCAGACAATATTGGAACCACACTGAGCTGCTTTAGTTTATCTCTAGAGATCACTGAAAGATAAATGTTAATATTTTAGCATCTGTACACATGTAAACAAATACAGTTATGCTTGAATGTTAAGAGCTTTGTATTTGAATAAAAATAATTTAAGAGCAGGCAATTTGTGGGTTCTGAATGTGTTTTATTTCATATTGATTTTCTAGGCAATGTACTTGATCCACTGTTTTTTGCATTTGATTTAGCAGATGGCAGTTTTTATTCTGTATAAGAGGTACATGGCATGGTAGGTGAAATGGCTGATAAATAGGGAATGCAACTAAATAGGAAGTATATTTCATTTCACAGTTGAATGTCTTCTTAAAATATTCTTGTTCAAGGAATTAAAAATGGGTTTAACATAGCCTGTTGATTTCATCACTAGCTGTCTTTTGAGATACTGTCATATGCAGTAAATATTTTAATTACAATGTTTAGTCAGTTTTTCTCATTCTGTTTAAATGTTTCATGCATTCAATATAATTTTAGCTTGAGAGACAGGTCATTCAACCTCCCTTTGTCCTGTGCAGTGGCAAGGGACAGGGAAAGAGCTCTGTGAGCCCTAAACTGCCTCTCCTCTCTTGGGAAACATCTCTGCCTATGATCAGCCTGCAGCCGTAGGGCACCTCTCCCCAGCTGAGGAGCCGTGTGTCCCTGTCTGGCTGCTTCTGGACCATTCCCCCAGCTTAGTCCTTGAGTGTGCCCACCCACAGTTCCTTCAGCGCCTGGCAGCTGCAGAAAGAGAGGAGAACAAGTATCAGCCCCTGCTGCCCAGAGCCTGTGGGCTGACCCACGTGCCTGCATAGCCCTGCCCCGTGGGAAAGGACTCAGAGGCAGGATGAAGCCGCATGGTGGGGGCAGGAGAGCTGTTGCCTGAGCCCTGGCTCCCTCAGACCTGCCAGAGCAGCAGCTTTTACCTTTCCCTTCTAGGCACCTAAAGGGGACCAGGGCATGGAGGACATGGAAATGCCCCCATCCACTCCTTGTCAAGGCTCTGTACGAAGGACAGAGGGCATTCCCAATGTGGCGTGTGCAAGTCTGGGAACTTCTCCTGCCCTGCTGTGGGATATGGCACTGTGACTCCCACAAGCTGAACCTGCAGCCAAATTCACAATTCAGTATGGACTTCTTGTTACAGACGTGGGAAATCAACAAAGGCATCATCGCTGCTGCAGCCCATGTTCACAGTGATAGATGGCACCAGCCTTCCACCTTAGTTTTGCATCTCCACACCAAAGTGCAATCACACAGTTGATGATGGAACCAAAAGGAAGATTAATCTCTGCAATTTCTTAAGAGATTTTTGAGTCTTCATTCATGGACATATTCAAAACTTGTTTCAGGCTTGAGCCTGCTCAAGCACAGGAATTGGACCAGGGGACCTCCCCAGATCCCTCCCAGCCTCAGCCATTTTGTATGATTCTGTGCTTTGGTCTGAATTCTAGAGCACCTGGGCCCAGCCCTTGTGCCAAACTCCTCCCATAGAAATCATCACCAAATAGCATCTCACCAGTTCATAATATCGTATGTCAGACATAATGAGAAGAAAAGATAATTTTATTGCAAACATCAAGTGCAGGAGTGGTGGGGGCAGGCCCAGGAGTCCCAGGGGTTCAGCTGATGAAAGGCAATCAGCACCTATAACAACAGAGTCAGAAGTCAGAAAATGAACCCACAAAGGCAGGAATTGGCGTGGCGGTTTCCCTCTCTCTGGGGACCACAGCTGACGAGGACTTGTTTGTGGCCCAGTAGAGAGAGCTCTTGCTGGCAGTGGCGATGGGCTGGTTCTGGGGCCTTTATCTGGGGCCTATTGGCTCTGTACCAACAGCAAGTCTCAGTGAGAGCCCCTGGGGAGCTGCCATGGAGCTCTTGCCAAACCCTGCTCAGCACCAGCCCTTGCTGGCCCTTGCCAGGGACTTAGGGCAGTGTTGAGAGTTGGGAAAGATGGACAGCAGATCCTGGGACACATCTGGGCTTCTGGACCTGCAGGATCTTCCTGCATATTTCTAGTGCTCTTTTTTCTCTCTTCCTCTTCTTTTCTGGTTGGCATTCCTTCTCTCCTGCCCAGGCCTCTTCTCTGTGTCTTTTTCTTCGGTGTTCATTTTACTGTGAGGAGCCTGCAAATCTTTATACACAAAGTTTGATTAGACAGGGAAAGCCACAGCCTATCAGAGTCAGTTCTTGTTTGAACCAACATGAGCTCATTTTACTTTCTTGACTGTGAAAGGCTTGTCAGTGGTTCCTTGTGTGCCAGGGACATTGCTGCACTTCCCAGTTTTCTCTCCCTCTTTGCCAGGCCTCTTATCTCAGAATAGAGACAAGTCTTCATTTCAAGTGTGACTAATTTTTTTCTTCTTATGCAGGTTACACCTCTGGTTTTCTTCTCATGCTCCCTTCTATTTCAGAAACTCTACTTGCATTGTTGCACACCTCGACCTTTCTCCTTCCTTACTGACAGATTTGTACAAGTCTTACCATCACTCCTCTATTTTGAATGCTGGGGTACTTTTTTTCCTTCACTGCCCTATTTACCCATATTTTTTTTTCTAAATTTCTAATCACTTCTACTCTTATCATTTGTATCAGTCCACATACATTACTCTTGCTGATACCAGCCCTGATCTTGCATCTGCTACCCTATTTATGTCTCTGTGGATACTTTCCTGTTTACCTTTCCTGTTCACCCTTCATCTCTCATATGATTCAAAGAAGAGCAGAGTGTGAATTAGAAGTTTTTCACCAACTACTCATCATAGTTCTTCCCACTGAAGATAAATAGGCTTGTGTTCATCTCTCCCTCCATCAGTGTAAGAGTTTAAACCTGGAGTTAGATGTGCCTGCATCCCACCTCCATGAAAGAGAAAGATTTGGGGAATATATAGAGGAAACCTGGGGAGACAGTTCCTTAGCCCGAGACTTTCATGAATCTGCTGGACTCTGCCTAGAACTTCACAGAGAGTCTTAGAGAAGAGAAAAAATGGTGAAAAATAATAAGAAAACAAAACTAGCAGGACAGAAACTATCTAAAATATTTAAAAGAGATATCTCTGAAGAGACACTTAGTTGAAGGCCACAGACACTCCAGCTGCAACAATAGGACACTCCAGCTGCAACAATAGGACATGGACTGGGAAAACATCCCTACCCAGGAGCAGCAAGAGGACAGAAGCTGATTTATAAGCCCAGAAATGGTGGAAAACATAACAAAATGCTTGTAAGTAAACAGCAGAGAAAGATTAAATGTTTCTCTTAACTTCCTCAAACTGTATTAACATGGTTTCTGAGTGAAATTACGCTGCTCAAAGTGGACCTGGTCACTCCAAGACAATTCATGAGCCAAACCCAAGGCTTCCCGAGTTGTTTTAATAATATGAAAGTGTGTTTATTTTGATCATACCAGATCTATTTTTGAACCAGAAAAAAAACCCAACCCACAATGTTTGAAAGAGTGAAGCCACTGTTTGATGTATATTACACTGGGAAACCTGAGAGAACCTCAGGGGAGGGTGAAAAGCAGCAGTGATGAGAACTGCATACAGTTATAGTGGCACAGCACACCAAAGCTGTCTGAGAAGCCAAGTAAAATCTGTAGTGGAGGTGCCCAGAGGTTACAACAGGGGCCTTGACCCTAGCAAATACATTTTCCATGAAGCTCCAAGAGCAAATATCATGATTTGGAGGCCAAAAATAACCCATGAGAAGGAAAAGAAAAGAAGCTAGAAAGAAAAAAAAAAAAAAAAAAAGAAAAGAAAAGAAAAAAGAAAAAAAAGTAGATTTGGTCCTTTGGGGTCTAATGCTATGTTTGTAATACCTGCACTCCCATCTACACCATTATTTCATGGAGAGACATAGATAAAACATTTCACTAGACAATATGAGTAAGAATCTGAAAAATGCCTCAGATCCAGGTTTTCAAAGGTATCTATGGACAGAATAGTTACATTAAAAAAATTCAGGAATACAGTGTTTCATATATCCCTTTTAAATTTGTAAGTGCCATGTAGGTGATTTTCAAAGTCTCGCTAAGAGCCCAGCTACATTTAGTATTGAAGTGCTGTGTAGAACATGCACAAATAAACAGAATCCTGAAGAAATATGACTTGTTTTGAAATTTCAACCAGGAAATTAAGCAAAGTGGACTTAAATTATAAAGAATAAATAAAAAATATGCATTTTGTCGAATTATGTTTTATTGTGTTAAATCATGCAAGTTGATAGTGGAATTATAAAAATGCATTTTTGGATATTCTGTGTGAGGTATTGATCTCTGATTTCATAATTTTGTGATATATTTTTCATAAGGACAACTTTTAATTGTAATTTATGACAGTTTTGAAGGTTAATGCTGTTTGGGAAAGACATATCATGCTGGATCCAACAGTCCTAGAGCAAAGAAGCTACTGTTGCTCCATGACCCGTGGTCCACAAAGCGAGGCTAAGGGCTTGTTTCCAGCAGGCACAGACACATGGAAGACACACATATACCACGTGTGTGTATATGTGCATGTATATGTATGTGTATACGTATGTGTATACGTATGTGTATGTGCATGTGTGTGTGCAAGTGGGTGGACACATAGACCACAGACACTCAAAATGCTCACCTAAAAATGGACTGATCAGCATACTGACCAGCCCACTATTTAGTCAGACTTTTTATTCCTTTATCCCTTAATTTTCTCCTCGCCTGTTGCTCCCTAAATAACCTACGTTCCTCCCAAAAGTTTCTCCCCGAACATCCCCACATAAGTTCTGTGCAATCCAAAACTGCTTTTTTCCTGCAACCCATAATATGGGAGCAGCCACCAGGTCTCCCCGTTCCTGCCATTGTCTTTCTGAGCTCCTTTGTGGGTGGGTAGAAGAGCTTTTATCACATAACCTAACAGACGCCTTAAATAAATGTAATGTGAAATGCAATTATGATTGACAACACAAGTGCAAAGATCCAGTAAAGTACTTTATGCGGATAAAGTAATGTCTATTTTGAAAGCAAGAATATGTAATTGCATTTCTTGGTTAATATTCTAAAAAGTGGCTATATAGAGAAGCCTTTAAATTGTCACAAATATAAACAGATGTTTTGCTCTTGTATCACTGGGAGGCTCCATTATTGTGCTACCTTAACATTCACAGCAGAGGTACTATGCTGTGTTGTACCTAAGTTTTCAGAAATTCCCATGCAGGTTTACATATCTCAGCACACTCAGAACCACAGCAGTCAGGTTGTCACATTTTCAGCTTAAATACCACTCTTCCGTATTTCTGATTAATAAATTTCGCTTTAGTGTTCATTTAATCAACTACCTAAAATTTAAACCTGCTATCAAATCAATACAAGCCTTTTCAGTGTTCATTATTAAACTCTCAAATGCTTTTCCTTTGTTATCATTTTTTATCTGTCTTCCTTGGGTGTATTAAGTATTTTGGAGATGTTCTGTTAAGGCCCTAACATACAACAGAATTACTTTCCAAGGCTTATGTTTAAACTACCTTTCTTTACAATACTAAGTAAAATTCCCTGGAGTTGCAAATGGGAAAATAACTGTAGGATATACATTTGAACTACTTCTATGTCCCACTTAGATCACCCAGGACCCCTACAGATTGCATGATCACATATACACCTTTATAAGCAAGTGGTTACCATGACATATTTCTGTGATGAGTCACTACTTTGGTTTGTAGGTTGGATGTAAAGTTAAATTTAATAAAAGTTAACTCACCTCGTCCATATCCCATACCCAGTTTAAAAAAGACACAGCAATTTAACCCTGGTAGAAAACATTTAGTCTAAAAGAGCTTGCACTGCAGTGACATTAAAGTTGCATATATGTAGATACAGACACAGCTTTATTATATTTATATTTATATTTATGTTTATGTTTATGTTTATGTTTATGTTTATGTTTATGTTTATGTTTATATCACATTATATTATATTAAGTATATTATATTACATATCTATAAACTTCTAAACCCATCAAGAAGAGGGTATACTACATCTTTGTGATAATTAATAGCTCTGGCAAACATGAAGTTGGGTGTTGTCACAACAAAATTGTATTACTATCTTTAGTCAGGAGACTTGCCACATTTAGCCTCATTCATCATAATTAGCTCAAGCTACTTCAACATTATAATAAAGGCTATATAATCTATTTTAGTTGTTTATTTTAGAAAAAATATTTTCTGCATGTCACCATATCTGTTTTGCACTTGACCTTTTAATCAAAATGTTTACAGTCACTTCTTTTCATCTTATGTTTATTTACTGATTCCTTTTGCTCATGATTTGTGTGTTGCCTGAGTGCTGAGTAACCAACAGCCAGAAGGGTGACTCATTAGCACTATAAACAGCTACTGTGCTGTTCTAGGAGATGACTGAAAGCAACCCTGATGCAGGACCTGCTTGCATCTTTCCTAAGTCTGTGGAGCTGCAAATCATAATCACAGTGATAAGACACTGCCCAGGGAACTGTGAGGCCTGAGCCCATGTTGGACAAAAATAATGTTACAGTTGTGCTTTAAAACTTCTTTCTGTGCTGGTTGCAGCAATTGAGCTACATGAAAATTCAAAATCTGGCCAGAAATATAAAAATCTTTCTCTAGGAAAAAAAAAAACAACAATCAAAATTAATTTTAAAATACAGAGCAAACTATCAGTTCTGCAGCTATTAAAAAAAAAAAAAAAAGTCATCAGAATAAATACATCTAAAAAAAACAAAAACAACCTAGAGTAGAGAATAAGTTTTGCATAAGTTGTACTTCAATTCAGAGTGTAAAGCCACCAAAAAAAAACAAAAAAAAAAAGTTTTCCAGTAAGCATGTTGCAAAAAGAAGTAACTAACTCGCTTGACAGTAACTAACTCCCTTGATATAACTGACCAGTGTTGACCTGCAATGCCTCCTTACTAGATCAAACATGAAAATCAGACTATCTGTCACCAAATAAAAACTTTTTCCAACTGAAAGGGAAAAAAGAAAAAAGGTATCTGTAGAATTGTTTAGAAGTTCACCCAAAGGAGTCTTTCAAAGGCTGGATTGGAAAGAAACATCATCCACTATAAAAAGAGAGCACCGAAGGCAATGCACTCTTGCTCTTACTGAGTATAAATGAAGAATATTGACAGTGGAACTCAATTATGAATAACGGAGAAAAGCACTAAAAATTAATCTGAACAAAATGAAGGCCACTGATCATTGTTAATTACCACAAAAAGCCAAAAAAAAAAAAAATCCCCACCAAACAAAACTCACCTCAGCATATTTGAGGAGATAATTGAAAAGCAGAATGATAAACCTGCTTTTGAAATAGAAGTCAGCCAATAGAAGTCAGGTAGAAAAGAATCAGTCTAACAATTCTATTTGCAAATGGATTTGCAAATATGAAAGTTGAAATAGAAACATTCTTCTTCGCATCTTATAAATAATGACACGATACAGGACACTCATCAAGTAGCACATTGTTCAGAAAGGAGATAGAGAATTTGTTTAATAAAACAATTTGAAAATGAGGATATTATAAGCAAATTAATTAAATACAAAAACTTTAAAAAGGGAAACAGTACAACTTTCCTCTAGAATGAAATACAGTATATATGGTTTCCAGCTTCTGGATAATACAATTCAGTAGTTTTGCTTTAAGCTTGTAACTGGAAAATTATTCTATCAGCCACTGACATCGACACTGAACAGACGTGTTCAGATACAACTTGTATTGATATTGAATTGGGGAATAGAAGAGAACAGAGATTTTACCTGAACCCCCTTCTAAACAAATTTTATCTGCACCTCATTTTCTCTGGAACAGAGAAGTTAATGTGTATTTTGTGTCCTCAGCCTAAGTAAAGATAATGAAGGATCTATTATTAGGCTCAGATAAAGGAAAACCTATCAAATAGCCCTTGTCATTTGCTGATTTTTTATACTTATTTGTACAAAGCTACTTTAATCAAATTTATTTTTCAATCCTGAATTACTTATAAATAACAATGCTGAATCATAAAACTGTGCTAAAAAAAAATCTTTAATATGAGGCAGATTCACAATATACCATCTTAAAAGTATCATTTTTTAATACTTTTTTAAAGGTGTTACTGTCAAAGGGTAGAATTTCCTCACATTTTAAAACTATTAAAGTACTTGTAATAAAATGGTCAACAGAGCCTTAAGAGGCAAAAATGTAACTCCTAAGTTTACACAAATTATTTCCTAAAATGTTGCTCAAAATCTTTAGACAGTATTTAACTTTCCTTCTGCAAATTCTGAGAGAAAATTAAATGTCACTCATAACATTACCTCCCTATATTATTGTTATTATTATTGCTGTTGTTGTTATTTTTTTTATTTTGGTTTTGGTTTTAGTTCCACACTGGCTTTTTTTTTTCCTACTATCACTATAAGAGTTCAGGAAGAAGAGACCCTTTATTTATGAACATTTTATTCTTTAAAATAAAAAAAAAAATTCTCAACAGAATGTAATTAAAAACAAAAGCAAGTCTTCTCTGAAACTGCCTTTAATCTACAGGAGAGCGCTGTCTAAATGCAAATGAATCCACAAATCTTTGCAGATCCGTGGAAAATCTGGCAATTCCAAAACAAGAGCTAATAACTTAATTTCTGTGAAGTGAAACCATCCCGTCAGAAGAGTTTTCAGAGGGGCCAATACCAGGGCAAGTTTGTGGAAAAAAAATGTATTATAAAATACATTCATATTTATAGTATAGCAGGATGTTTGTGATAAAACTGCAGGTAGTCCCATAAAATACTCACAGAATTAGCCATGAGTAAGATGTCCATACCACACCAAATTTCCAAGCATTCCACTGCAGAGCTATGGCTTCCTCATTCTCCAACTTCCCTTCCACAGGCAGGTATTAGACTGCTGCAGAAGCCTGGTACTTCAAAGAAGTGAAAACGAAATGAGAGTGAGCTGCCAAAGAGGATTCAAAGAATCAACAGCTGTAAAAAAGGAACACAGCCTAGATTTGACATACTTCAATTCACTCTGTGGCATTGCCTGCTCCCAAACTATTACAAGCCTAATTTTGTGAAAGCCTTTATTGAAACCAATATTCATGTGCTTCCAGTAGTTAAAAAATGACAGGAACCAAAGAAGACAACTTCATAATTTTTGCAAAATCTGAAAATAACCTTAAAGCACTTTTTGCATAAATAATATGTAACTCCTATAGCTTGGATATGGTTAAAGAGGATAGTGGAGTGCAACCAGCTGGTACCAGTCTACCCTTTCATCAGGCATGAAGAGTGTGCATTAACCGTGAGCCTTAATCAACTTCAGACTATAGATTTTCAAATACTGGATATTCTCTCTATTCCAGATTAAGGAGAAATATTGAAATATTGAATTCACTTGAAAAATGCAAACTCATCTGAACTGCTTAGTGTCTTTGAAAGGGGCAGCTTTCAGAGAAACAAACATTTCCATAAATTTAGCATCTCAGAGAGACAATGACTGGATGGAGTATTCCACTTGCCAAATTATTTTTTCATGGATGATATTGATACATTAGATTGAAGATGGTAGAGTTGATAAACAGTCCACAAATCACACTTTTGCCACTCCATTTGGAAAGCTATTTGTACCCAAGAAGCAGTCAGTTGGCCCAAACAACTGCAAAATACAGACTCCTCAGCTCTCCTCTGCTGAGCCATGGAGGCTACATCATTCTTCAGAATTATCCTAGTCCTTTTCCTCTTGTTGAAATAACAGAATTTGCCCAAAACACTATGAGAAATAATTCAATCATTCTCTGTCATATCTGTTCTCTACCACACTCAAACCTTCTGACAATGTGTCAGGATAAGACTGCAAAATTAATTTTATACATTTTGTCATTAGAAAGTGTTCTTGACTTTCCCACTGTCCTCTAAATCTTCTCTCCTTATTTTTCATGCTGTTAATCACCTTGGTTTTTCGTCTTGGCAGCAAAGTTCGCTTACTTCTAACTCTATCAACATCAAGCAAAGTCCAGTGTAGATGGCTGACCTTGGTTATTTGCTCGTTTTGTATAAACATCAGCTGATAAGCCAGAACATGATTCCAGCCTCACTTCTACCTGCTTTACAGCATGACAATGAAATTGGCTTCATTACTCTTATCATGTGCCAGTAAGATGACAAAGAAAGTTCAAAACACATCATCCTATGCATGAACCTAATTTATTCCTCTGGATTACTGGGAAACTTATTTTATCATGAGCTCACACCCATATAAACCATATATATGGATGTTTATTTTTCCCAGAACTGGAACCCTGCCTGGCTCTACTAAATGTCTTTCATTAACACTTGCAGATTCAAGTTTTATCTGGTTGGAGTTTCTGGCAGCTAAAATAACCCCATATGACCAAATGTTCAATCTCATTGTTAGTTCAGGCAGAGATTATAGTCACATTGTTCACATTGGGGTGGTTGGTGTCACATCAGCACTTTCAGTATTAACCCTGTCCTAAAAAATTATTCAAAGATGAAACATGATTGGTATATCGATTCCATATTGAAAATCTTTTATTAAAAAGTTGGAAACTGTTCAATTATTCTTAAAATGTAAGAAAAAAAGCAAAAGGAAATGAAAACTAAATTGTTGACAACAGATAGAGCACAAAATATTTTTTCCCTTTGAAGCTGACAGTCACTTCACTTAAACTCTGCTCCCCAGATTCACTCTAAGTCTTTATGTAGGTGGAATGAGAGTTACTAGGGAAAGAAAATTTGAAAATTAGCAAGAGGACACAGGAAGCATGGCAAAGTAAGGTGAAAGCTGAATTAATTCACCTCCACTATAAGAGCTAGTGGTTTAAAATAAAAGTAGTGGACTGATATCTCAGTCTTTCTTTTAAGTCTTATTTTTCCTGGATGGTGAATCTCTTCTGTGACATGAATCAGATGTTTGCATTTCAGACCTACTGAGTAATACAGATTATGTTAACACCATCGGCATTTCAGGTTGAGTTGATTAGCATGCAACTGAGAGAAGTGACCTGGTAGACTGTGACCATCACAGCAGGACTTCTGATTCCAGCACTGCTTCC
The DNA here is from genome assembly GCA_035583185.1 of Anabacerthia variegaticeps. Lineage (NCBI taxonomy): Eukaryota > Metazoa > Chordata > Aves > Passeriformes > Furnariidae > Anabacerthia > Anabacerthia variegaticeps. Next base: position 10,401,032 of record JAWWEW010000112.1, on the reverse strand, counting down.
AGGAGGCACACAACTTAAAACTGTTCAGCCAGAAGTCTTGGCAGACTCCCAGTTTCATTCAGGCAGGCTTACTGAGGAGCTTTCTAGATCAATATAATCAAAGAGAATGCACACAAGAGGCTCCCTTCTTATTCCAATCTGCAAGAAAACTACAGTTAGAGATGCTGGCATTTTCTTTAAAGCATGTTTCAGGACACATTTCTCTATTGTTGACAAAAGATCAAAGTGTTTATGAAAGCAGACTATTTATGCTTTTGATAGCAACGTTTGCCCAAGCAGCATGGCAGGACTATTTTTCTATTAGAGGAAAAGCCCTATGGAGGAAACCAATTGACAGCAACTATATTCTCAGAGTAATGCAAACATGGCTGGCTGGATTATGTTTGTCCTTGGCACTTGCCATATAAAAATATATAACAAAATAAAATGAGTCACTGTACTGTTTGTCACAGATGCCTAGAAAACCTTTCAAGTCAGAGGGTAGCCTCCAGCTTCTGCAAGCACCATGCTCTCTGCAACCAAGGCAGCCAAGTTGTTGATAGAGAACACATTCAGAAGTCTTATTGGTTTAGAAGCTGCAGATGTAATCCAGTTTCAAATGTTCACAAAATCACAAGGCTTTAAAATTCCCTGAAGCATCAGCTTTCTGGCTGAAAAATGTCCTATTGGTGGATGAGAGAGAGTTCACAGTCATGGAGCTCACTGGAATCTATTCTTTGATTCCTCCTGCCTGACCCTTGGAGCATTTTCTCCTACAGCAAGTGTTCTAATACCCAAAATCTCAGCTTTCCTCTTCCTGCTACGAGAAACAAATGAGGATTCTCTTTTTTATTAGTTGTCATATATTGTCTCTGCATTTCTGTCAACAGCAGGGATGTGCAATGGCCCTAATGAATTTTGCAGCTTCAGCTGAAAAACTGACTACTCTTTTAGCTACTTTATTACGAAAGAAGTTGCATCAATTACCTCACAGACTCGTGAAAATGTCACTAGAAAATCTGATCTAACAAATTCTTGCAGTATGGATTAGTAGTGAGATAAATTGAGATAAAACCTTATTTTGTTAGATTTTAAAAGAAAAATAAATAAACTGTGAATAAAGCAACTTTCTTTAGCAAAAGAAAAATTGTCAGTAAAACTGACAAAGTCATGCTGCAAACATACTGTCAGACCTCCAGTGGCAGGAAAGAATTGGAAATTTGTCCTCAAACCCTTAAACACAGGGCAGGGGAGTACCTTTGACATTACTCCATATATGTAGTTGGGAGTATTCTGCTTTCATCTCCAGAAAGCTTGTCTGAATTGCAGTGTAGCAGGCAGTTTTAGAAGGAATTAAAATTTTAACTTGAAGTTTGTCAATACCCATGCCACTCCCTACAGATAGATATGGCTACAAAAGCTTTTTTTCAGAGTGTGTTTATGTCCTAGTTCTGGCCAGGAGAGAGTTAACTTTTGCAGCAGCCAGGAAAAGCTTGCCCAGGTCCCAAGGGGTTATTCAATGCCACCTCACTCCATGTACAGGGGGCTCACGAATTTCCCAGTTTACCAGGGTGTACAGTTGGATGGTGCTGCGTTCCACATGGGGAGAAATCACATGTGAATAATTTGTCTGTCTTGAACCCTATCATTAGTATTGTTGTTACTGTTCGTTTTTATTATTTCATTGTTGTTTCCAGTAAATTGTTCTTGTCTCCACCCATGATCTTTACCATTTTGTGCCTCCAATTCTCCTCTCCATCCAGCCTCAGGGGGAGGTGGGGAAGTGTGGGAGCAGCATGGGGTCCAGAGTTTTTCAGTGGGAACACTAGATTGGGGAATATCATTCCTAGTTCCTAAACGACAGCAATTAATTATACAAAGAATCGAGACATGTGACAAGATGCTATTGCTGTTTTCACCAGTCCTTCCTGCACTGAGCCCTACCTGACCCCTGCACAGTGGCTCCATATGCACAGACTTGGGAGAGGAGTTTGCTGAAGATTAAGAGGATGGTTACTTTTTTCATGCTTCTCATTCAAAGTGGCCCTCAGGAGCACTGGAAGCAAAATTATTCCTAGTACTGGTTTCTCAGCTAGTATAGAAGAAAATGAGTGAAAAGTTTACCATGCTCAGGTAAGGAAGGCAAGAAAAAAGGGTGAATATGGAAAGAAGCAAGGGGAGAATAATAAACAGGCATTGGTGGAAGTTGCCAGCAAGCAGGACAGAAGGGAGCAATTGGAATGGAAATCTCTGCCAGAAGCAGGAACTGAAATGCAGTCAGGCAACAGCTCGGTAATTTAGCAGCAAAAGTACATTTCTCATCCTTTTCTAGTGCCAGATCTGCAAGAGGATAGCTTCATGCCCCAGGTTTCCCTGTAAATTATAATGGTTTAAACCTGTGCTACTGACCCGAGAGCCCTGATTGTAAGCCATTGCAGTAAAACATTGTGCCCTGCCAAAAATGCCTGCTTTCCTCTGCATTATCCAGTACCAAAGGACAGGATTCCCATTCATCTCTAGCCTTAATTACTTCATGATCTTATGACCGTAATGAGACCAAAATTTTGTACAGGTCAACTGGAAGATGCATTAGTTTACTCTGAAATTTTTACCTCTTATTTTCCTTCAGCTGAAAGAGAATGTACTTGCCTAAATCATCCAAAAATGTGAGGAAAGGTTACAGACAAACAGGTCTCAATACAGTTGCCTAGGTGTAAGTGCCTGACTGCCATCTGAGAGGCAGTAGAAATAATCCCGGAGCCCGCTAGGGTCCCAGACTGTGGTGAGACCTCTGGCAAGTATTTCACAATCAGTACACATCAAGTAGTAATTTACAGAGCAGAACTGCTATGATTTAAATTATTAGAAAACCCCAAACCAACAAAACTGAAGTAACTTTGTGACTATTTTTGCCAAAATGCCAACACAAAACCAGCTTAATCTTCTGAGATAGCATGCAGAGCCCTGCACTAAGAAGACGCATTTCACACTTAGGTTTTGCATTTCATATGTAACAGAGTGTAATGCACTGCAATTTTTTTCCACAACCTTACAGAATTTCAGACACATAACTAATTACTCCTGACAGGACTACTCTGAAGTAGGTGTGAATGTATAATTTGCATTTTACAGGGCAGGGATCCGAGACTGAAAAAGATATTCCTCTCTCACACTGCTATAAACCCATTGAAAAATACATCTCTATTAACTAAGGGAGTTCCAGACTCAGACTAAACCAATGTCAAAGTTCGTTGCTGGACATTTTGTTCTTTTCACTGATATCTGTGCTTATTCTAAGATGTCACAGTACCTTCCTCTTGTTCATATATGAAAGCTTTCAGTGAGGGCTTTTCCCCTTCCTTTCCTGCGTAGTTGCTTGAAACCTGACATGATGTAAGCCCTTGAAGAAACTAGGGGTTTGGGTTTAAGGCTGTTAAAAGATGACAAACATTTTCCAACTGGGTATGGTCCAAAGCCTTTTGATGGATGTGCCTTCTCTGCCTGAGACACTTTCGAGGGATGAGATGTCTCTACCATAACCACTGGCAGGGAGCAGGCAGGGAAGACATAGTGGTCCTTGTGGGGTGACACCAAGCAACTGGAATACCCCAATTTCCAACAGGAAGGCATGGAATTCCCTGATTCTTAATTGTCTCCTTGACAGACATTAACTTAACAAGCTGCTTGGCTGAAGAAGACATATCTTTAGTTTGCTTTGCTTCCCAGGCAGTCAACATACACTTGTAGCTCCAGAGGAGACTATATAATATATGAAGTACCAGGCAACAAATATAGAGCCATTGCTTAAGGACCCCCACATAAAGCATTTCACTTTTCTTCTTATGTAGAACATTCAAAAGTTCTTTCCATAAGAATATTTTTAAAGTAAAAAATAAATTGTTTCATTCCAATTCAATATTTTTTATATATATACATTTAAGACTAAAGGGAAATTACTGTTTTCATCCACCCAGAAAAATCCCACATTTCTTAATTCAGAAAAATCCCACATTTCTTAATTTAGAACATCTAGAATTGTATTTAAGATTCCTAACACTTCAAACAAATTGCTTACTAAGCTTACTGACACTCAAACTTGGGCCAGGCTAAATTCTAATGCTGAAAAATGAAGAAGTTGAGAAAACTTAGGGAAGCAAAAGGGGGAAAAAACTCCTCTCATTTCAAAAGGGAAAGTCTCAGTTTTACTTTTCTAATGACTGTCAGCAGTCTGTATCCAGCTATGTGGATAAATGGTCATGCATCATCAACATCATCACCACATATACATCAAGACAGTCAAACTTCATGAGGCTTTTCTGGACGGGATTTTCCCTATTTGGTCTTATAACTCAAGAGATTTCTAATCTATCACACCAAAACCATTGCAGTTTTCATGCTACCAGATTCATATTAAAAAAAAAAAAAGTTACAATCTAAAAATGCTTTAAAATATACTTGCCTATACCAGCAGTAAGCATGAACTTGAGGAAAAGCTAGGAGGAACAGACAAGGAAGATGGGTCAAACCAATAGAATTCCACCCACTATGTAGCAATAGCTGAAAAATAGCAGTGGATTTTTAACTTAATTTATATGCATTAACAGCACATAAAATTGACACATTTTCTTGCAACCTACAAGTCTCTGCAATAGGGGTTCTTCATATTCCAGAGAGGCAGCTGGGTAGCACTGTGATAGTATCTCAGGGCCTGTAAATAGTTTCTTTCTTTTAGCTGTCATGAAAGGTGGCATGTTTTAGGCAAATGAAATCTCCCTGGTAAATAATTCCTGCAAAACGAAGGCATGTGTAAAATGCTCACTGTGTACATTCACTTTTCTTGCTTGTATTTTGCAAAACATGATGAAAGGTTTATTTACTGTGATTTTTCACTTTTCTGAAGTCAAAATTCAAGTCAACCACTGCCTGATTTCTGTTCAGAAATGCAAAGATACAAAACGGCAAAGAACGTTTTAAACATTAAAGGACGTAATTCCACCTAACACAGGCATACTGCATCATGGCTGATCTGATGGGGACTTTCTGCAATTTAAAAGAATGCATGAAGAAACAATACACAGTAGAGCATATGACATAAACATCCAATTTTGGCAGATGTTCTCTTTGCTACATTCAAGCCTTTTACTGTGCCCTGAGATACTTATGGAAAGCTCACTGCCACTGAAATCCTGGGTAAGAAGTGATACAGAGCACTAGTATGTGCAGCATCATAAAAACTGCTCTGCAAGCTAACAAAATCCTCTGGAAAAGACCCACTGGAATAAACATTGTGTACAGGGGAAAGAAAGGTGATAGATGTCAGTGAATACTGCAAGAAATGTACTGTCTGCATACATCATTCCCTGTGGCTAAATCTATCACTTCTATTGAAATGCCTACACTCTGAGGAAAAAGCAAAGCATTAGACAGCTAGATCAGAAGAATGAAACAGCTTCAAAGTTCTTGAGTAAGATGAGAGCAAAGCAAGCTTTATATGGCTAGTTGAGAATGGGTGGAATAACATATATGTTATGAAAGAATTTACAGCCTTTAATGAAAAGCAGTACATTGCTCCAGGACTCTGCTATGATCCAATTGTTGCGAGCTGCCTCTGCCCAAATTAAGGTGCAAACAAGACCATATGCCTAAGACAATGGTATAGATTTTATTTAACAGTATATGAATATGATGTAAAGAGATAGAAATAAAAAAGTCAGGGAGGGAGGGAGAGAGAGAGAGCATGAGAGAGAAACATATTAAGCAGAAGATAGTCACTATCCCTGGATCCAGTGGTGTCCTGTTGGTCCTTCTTCACCCTGCTCTTCTCTGTGATGGTGGTCCCATGGTCATTCAAAACTTTCCACTGTCTATACACTTTAAAAACAAAGGAATTAATGCTCATTGGCTACACAGTTTTCTTATTCCATTGGTTAAATGATTCCCTCACTTCTAATGCTAATTAGTCCCATGCTCAGTCTTCTCTTCTTTTGAATTGGTGGGTTTCTTGAGTGAGTGGGTTGTGATCCTCCCTGCCAGAATTAGGTTTCACCCAGTACAAGCTGACTTCAGAGTTGTCTTTCCCTTGGTCCCATAAAGTCTGCATTCTTTGTGTCCATTATCAGTGATACATTTTTCTCCCCCAACTTTGTTTACCTCTCCCTAGGCCTGAGATACTGCTTGGACAATAGTACCCCTTTAATCTTAAGTTCTCCTCACACTGGCTTAGCTTACGGTCCAATTTTCATGTATCCACGGAGGGAAAGCCTCCAGTGGTCACAGATGCCATCTGACCCATAACTTGGTGTGATTTTTGACCAATGATATGTGTATAAGGAGTTACTTCTTTACGCAGTTTGCCACAGTGGCAATTTTTGTGGTTGTGTTACCCAGGATGTGTTAGACAGACCTTACCAGATCTGGAGTTAACACCATTCTGTCACTCTGTTCTGTGCTTAACTCATGGCACCGTCCTTCTGTGGTCTTAACAGTGTTTGAGACAGGCAATTGTGCACTTTAAGCCCTTACAGACTTTTACATCCAGCCTTTAAGGAATCCAGTCCCCACAACTCTGTCTGATGTCTATTTTTGTTTGAAAATAATAATGAGACAAATGTTTTGTGTATTGAGATGACATAAGAGTGATGAGCCATTGACCAGAAGATGACCTAATGAACTCTCTGCCACCAAGGCTGTGAACGAAGGCGCAAAAGACACTTTATTGAGGGGAGCATGGGTATTTATAGTGTGCTGAGGGAAGGTGCTAGAACTTGGACGGGTTTGGACAAAAGTGGGGGTAGAGTAAGTAACTAAGCAACCGGCTAACCAATAAAAAACTGCTCGCCAAAGGTGGGGACAAGAACCAATGAGGAACATCTGTTCAGGGCGAAGGCAGTAAAACCATGAGGGGAAGACAATATGGAGGTGAACTGGGGATGAAATAACAAGGTGAGATAACTGTGAGGGGAAAAACCATGAAAATGGTGACAATAAACATTTTGAAACTGAGAGCCATACAATCAGAACAGATAATCATTAAACATCAACCACAAAAGTGATCAACTCTGCTCTCTCAGTGTGGCCTGTCGCATAATCCTCATAGGTCCATCTATATAAAAAAGTGCTTTTTGCAATCATCATAGGTTGAGCATTCTCCCACATAAGAGGTGATATCAATGCAAGCTTTGTGGTATATTAAAAAGTAAGGATGGAGGAGTGAAGAAGGATGAAATATAAACTCAGTTAAAATGTCATGCTTAGATTTGGGGAAAAGTAGAAATAACTGAAATTTGAGCTTTTCTCTAGAGAATCTTTAATTAAATTTGTAGCTCAGATTGACTTTGTTTAATGAAGTTGTATTGGTCATTCAGATGAGCACAGGGCAGGATTGTAAAATGTCATGAGAAGTGACCCATAATAGTGGTTCTGTGGCTTAAATTCTTATACTCTCACAATCTCTTAATTTGATCAAGTTTAAATCTATTGTAGACAGAACCAAGGCTTGTGAGTGAGCCTCAATCATATTTCATCTTCTCCTGTCCCTATTTCCAGGTGAAGCAAAGCCAGGACCCATGAGAATTCCTGGGCAGGTTTCAAAGGATTCCTCAGTCTCTAAAAGGCTGGGATCACAGAACAACATTCATCTTCTGGAAAACTAAAAGGACAAGCTCATCAAATTTTAAAAATTGTTTTAATGTCACCAATATTAATATTATTCTGTTATTTGAAATAGGGCAGCTTATTAAAAATCTTCACTGGAAAGAAGGACAGCATTGTCTTGTTACCTTTATATACTCTTAATGATCTTGTATCCCAAAAAGTAGAAGGGGAAAAATAATAGGAAATTACTTACACTATGAACCATTTGAGTCTCTTGGCTGCCATTACAGTTATTGCTTCCAAATAGACATAGACAGCTTAATGCTTTGCTCTGATCCGCTATCTTATTTCCCAAAAACATACTCAGCACTAATGACTACCTGTGTGACACAAAGGAACTCATAATTACTTTTCATTTAACAAAAATTAGCAAATGTTAATGAAGAGTTTTGAGCATTTCCCATATTTCAATTTACTACTTTAGGACTCTTAATCAGTCTATAAGGGTGTTTAGAGCAATAAAGATACACCTGAAGACTGCTAAGAAATAGATACTTCTAGTGGCCCCTAAAACAAAGCAGTAGGGAAATAAAAATAAAAACCAAAGAAATAAAAATCCACAGCATGGTATACCAAGTGACAGATGATTATAATGGAGCATACAAGTGAAAAGGCTAAGGAGTACATTTTCAAAAGCTCAAAGACAAAAGTACATCAGTTAAGAGACTTGAAATTTCATTGAGTAAATGAAGACAGGAAGAAATTATCTAAGAAGAGGAAAAACCAAGACTGATAGATGAAGGAGTAAATTAATTTCACTTTAAGATAAGGAATAGTGCTATGAAGAAGGCAAATGACAGCTGGGAAAAGGCATATAAGAAACTATATGCACAAATTGCAAATTATAGGTTTCAATGAGTTTTCCTAAATTCCTAACTTCAAGGAGGGAAGGGGATGAAAAATGTATGTGGGTTAGAATCTAGAATAAGAATACAGACACAGTGATTTAAATGAGATCAAAACACTAAAAATTTTTGAGAAATCAGTTGAAAATGACTGTGAATTATTACCTTGTGAAATCTCTTATCTGTGGAAAATTAGTGGTGGTTGTGTTTGAGCTCCTATAAATAGTCAAAATATCTTCATATTGGCAGCCTCATAAGATATGGCAAAAAATAAACAGCTGTAAAACAGTCTTAACTGACTTCCAAGAGGATTTTTTCTCAAGGTCAAACAAGCAAGTAATTTGTCATGAATTGCCCATCAAGCCTTACAATTTTTTTGTTTATCCTTTTGAAATGTGTACGAACAAATTGTTCAGCAAACTGTATTTAAGAGTATTTGTTTGGAAAGCCTCCTAATGTGTATGACACTCTAAATCTTCAACAGTCAAGGCTTGAAAAGTCAGCATCATTGACCAGTTTCACTTTTTGCTTAGTATTATTCTTGCTGAGAAGACCATACTCTTAGAAGATATTTGGAACAACTTCTGTATTCAATTAAAATTACCTTTGGAAGTTTTATGCCTCAGTTTCCAAATAGCAAAACAGAAATATCTCCTTTCCTGTTTGTAAGAATACGTTTTTTTCTGTTGCTCAGTGACACTGCAATATTCTACAGTGACATTTGGCAGGTTAATTTATAGGTAAATGTGTCATTTCTGCCAGCAATAGTGTTAAGACAATAATTTTTGGGTTTTAAAATTAAAATGATTTATTATCAAATTTTTTGTAAAGGCCATAAGGCAAAGAAAAAGAAAGAAGAATCTGGTTTGATGAAAAAAAAGAAATATAAAAAGTAACAGACCCTAACTGTGCAATTGTTCTGTCCTGGTTCTGTTCTGTGTAAAACCAGTCTTCAGTTAGAGATTTTCTAGAAAATGCAAAGCTCTAAGTTCAGTGTATTTAGTATTTGATAAAACGATTTACCATAGTGTCATATGGCAAACTGATACAACTTGCAAGAAAGAACTACAAAATTGCTGAAATAAAAAACCTAACCCTCCCCATAACATTTATCTTCATAACATATAATAATAGTAAATCATAGTTGACAATCTACTTAAGAACTTACCCTAAAATATTATTAGTTTATTAGATGGCTGTCTATGTCTAATAACCAACAAAGAAAAGGAGGAATCCCTTTTGAAGCTTCCAAGTTTAGTGATTTGAAGCAGATTCTCAGATCACTGTAACTCAATTGCTCTCAGTGCAGCAAGGATTTGCACTCTCTCATTCAGTCACATTTTGTGCCAATTCAAACATTTTGTTTCTTAACTCATGAAATTCTGCAGGTTCTAAATAATGACTCTATCTCCTTCTGTCTGTAATTTGAATAAGATGAAGAGCCTGTTTGTATTCTTCGAAATGGCATGTTGGGTGCACTGTACAGTGATAACAAGCACCCTTTTAAAAACAGCTTCATGACACTCCCTTCAGGTACTGGCAAGCGCTGAAGGTGAGATAGTGGGTGAGATGGATCATGGAGCTGATCAGTTATGGCAATTCCTGTGTTTTCTGTGTTCTCAAGGATACCAAGGTTTTAAGCAAACACAAATATTTTACAGCTGCCTGGTAGAAATCTGTTTTATTTGTTAAGGGGTTAGGGAAGAAGACACATTTCCCAGAGGTTGTGGGAAAAGTCTATAGAATGGATGAATAAGATGCTGATCAATTTATAGTTAGCTGACTGTAACAGGCAGTTCATTGAAAAGCAAAGTCTTTTATTACTTTGCAAAAATGTACAAGTATACATGTTGCTTCTAGTTTTCACAAGCCGTTTTGGAGGGAAGAAGCTGTGTAGGATTCTTACCCCAGGAGTATAAAAATGTTTTCTATTTCTTTCTACTCAAGGATGAAAATGGCAAAGACAGATAAAATATCATGCACTTATTTTTTTAAAAAAACTTGATATGTCCAACATATTTCAGTCAACAACATTTAATTAGAAGAATTACTAGAAGCAAGTGTTTTACTTTGGTATTCTGAAAAAATTATAGCTAAAGGGTAAATTAAATTGTGGCATCTCATATGGAGAGAAGTGCCTGAAAAACTCTGAATGTCAGGGGAAATAAGGTACCTAGCTCCATTAGATACTTTTATAAATCTGCACAGTCACCTGTAATCATCTTAAAAGCTTAAATCTTCCTTTCAAACTTGTCTTCTAGCCTTCAGCTCAGAAAAATACCCCGGTTTTGGGTAGCCCCATAGCACATACTTAAAGCTCTTCAGGACATTGATTTGCTTAGTCATGTGTATTCCCCTTTCCCAGCCTTATGAAGAACCTGTGACAATGATTGCAGCAAGAAAGTCTTTTCTTTCTATGTCTGAAAGCTTTGTGAGCCTCAGTGAACTAGTGCCAATGAAACATGCATAAGAAAACACAAAGACAGTTTGATTTTTCCCCTCTAATGCTGTTTTGGAACATCCTTACAAAACTCATTGCCCTAGCTGTGATCTCTTTTCCCCAGAAAGAAGCTTGCTTAAAAATGAGAAGGCTGAAACAAGAGTCTGTTGATGAATTAAACTCTAAATACAACTGATAGCAAAACTTTAAGCAAAAAGTCTGTTAACTACACTTTAAATCTAATCTTGGCACTTGTGGAGTCAGAAATTCAGAGAGAAGAGTATTCAGAGCCGGAGAGGACAAAGAAATAAAATAACTGTGACAGTGCCCTGGTGCAGGAGGCAAAGAGCACACCAGCACCTTGGCTGGCTGAGCCCTGGAGAGGGGTACATCCCTCAGCCAGCCCATGGAAGGGGCTACATACACCACCAAGGGCCTCTGTGATGACTTCTGCTGAAAAACTGCAATGTTGATCAAAAAGCAGACTTTCTAGATGCACTTGTATTTGAATTTCTTATGTAACCTGCCTAATGTCTGTATTTTTTAACAGACTCTGAAATAAAAGCGTGCGACTTCCTCAGCTTTCCAATGATGCTTACATCCCTCTGGGCTATTTGCAGAGCTTGATTGAGATCATATGATGTGCTCACTGATGTGGTATATTTATTCAGCAGTGTACATGCATTTAAAGTCAATTTGTGTGCATGCTCTGTATATAAATACATGCAAAGAAATCTCAAATTAAATAAATATATTTATATGAAATTATACCACTCCATTTTCCCAAGGACAAATGCCTCATTTTGACACATTATGCAGAGGTACCTCTGTTGTGACATGGTGTTAACCTTCATGTCACTATTGCTTTTCATCTTTTGCATTCTGTCTGCCTTCAAGCTAAACTGGAAGAAAGTACTCAGTTTGTGGTACCATATAGACTAGACGTCTGTGGAATGACATTTTATATGTGCTACTTTATTTTCAAATTCCCTGGAAGTTATTTCGACTTCAGAATTTTACTGCTGTCACCACTTCTGTCATATATAATGCATTGAATGTGTCTGTCTGTGATCACATGCTAATGTTTCGTAGAGGATGTTGTTTTACTGGCCCTTGAAACATTTTAATGGTTCATTTCACCTATTTTCAGCTGGCCTCTATGGGTGTGTAATGGACAGAATGAAACAAAATAAAATCCAAAATTAAAGTTCAGTGTCCCAGGCTTCATTAGTGCTTCCAAAGGAGCAATGATTAAACAAAGGTTTTCATATGACCTGGTTTTGACAGGTACCAGCATCTCACCTGCACACTCATTGTTTCCCATCTGTCATGAAGTGGTAATGATAGTCTTTAAATAAGTTCTAATCTAGTTTTGTTTTAATATGCTATTTATTTTCCATTTCACTAAAGGTTTCTTAAGTGTTGCTGGTTGCCTAATGCAAAGAATTTGGGGCAGTTGTGCTGATGGATGTCCTTTAGGAGAAGGCATGTAGCTCTGAATACATCGCATGGATGTATGCAGATATTTACTATGAGGTTCAGAAGGAGGAACTAATGCTCCTCAAGCTGCACAGATCTCCTGGGACCATAAGGTATGGTGCCTGTGGTACCCTTGGTGGCTTTGTGCACAGATTGACATTGGCAGAAGACTTTTGTTTGTTTTCTTTCCAGGAAAGCCGTTGTAGTGGTACAATATACCTTTGACAAAAGTGACTATGTGCTGTCTGGGGACCCATGCAATGATGCACAGTGCCTTTACTTTGTCCAGCAGCAGGAGTCCTTAGCTGAGGCTGGTGACAGTCATAGGTACCTTAAATCAGTCTTGCAGTGTTGTGTTGGTTTTAGTATTTTACAAGTGCTTCTGTTACAAAATAGAAACAATTCAGGAAAACTGTTAGCAAGATGAAGTTATGACTGGCTCCTAGAAAGTTCTCCAGTGACTTCTGTATTTTATCATACAGTAGTTGGGTTAGACTACTCTTCCCATAGTCTTTAGGTGAAAGTGTCTACATTTCCATGAAGTGACTTCTCATCAAAGCTGTCTTTAAATCTTAATTGCAAAGCACCATCTAAGATGCATTTGAAAGCCCCAGACTCCATTATTTCAATTGTTTCTGCGAAATGTTGCCTGCCATACCAGTGTCACTGGATGAACTGTATGTGAATCTTTCATCCCTAATTGAGATGTTATTTGAATGAGTTCCCCCCATCTTAATTTCATTTTAGTTAACATCTATAAGGATATTGATTAAAAGGCCATAATCCAATCTTTTTTTAATAGAAGACTATAGATGAAGATTGTCCCAAAAAAAAGCAGTGGAAAGTGTTGTTGTAAATAAAGGCACTTATTTCTTAATATTAGTTCTAATTGTTCATTGTAGAACATTCATTTTATTATTTTTCAAAGGTTTTCTATTTCTGGATTGGTTTTATTACTGTGAAGTTTTCAAGCTATTTGGGTTTTTTTTCAATCTGCATTTCTTTCACCCTTGACAAAATTTCTAAGAATGAGAGAGAGAATTTTCTTCACAGGCAGGAGTAAAAAGTAGAGAGACATATTTTTGTAACTTATTCTAAGAGAGAGAAAATTATCATTAAACAGTAAATTCTGATCTTGCACATGGGAAGTCATGGACAGGATCTGGGCTTTGGGAAGTATTCAGCTTGTGTCTGGTGACAGCCAGGCCCTTTGAGATGTGTGTTCCAAATTCTTACTTCCCTTGGATATAATTGCACTAGCTGCAGACATGAAAACGGACCCATTTCTTCTGATTTGTGATGAAAGGTGGTCACTTCAGCTTCCCTGTCACAGCAAAAACTTTTCTAATAGCTCTCAATTTTATGAAACAAAGGAGCTCACTAAAGGGTTTTTTATTAGGGACAACAAGAACATTTACACAATGGTGTTTTAAATTCCAGGTTTTATGCTTTTGTTGTTTTAATATTAATGCATATATTTCACTGGAATTGCAGTTTGCTTGCTTGTATTGCTGCAGAATCTCAAGGGCACAAGGCTGCTAGCATGTCTTGAGTATGTTTTCTTGATTATTTCCTCACTGGTATTGGGAACGTCTAGTCAACAAATAGGCAATGCACTCAGAGAAACCTTTCCAAATTCTTTTCCTGGTTATCATCACCCTTTTAAGGTAAAATAATTACACATCAGAATAAAATAAAATTATAAAAAAAAAATAAAATAAAATAAAATAATCCCAACCAAAAAAAAAAAATCCCCAAACCAAACTAAACCAAATCAAACCAACAAACAGAAACACAAAAAAGATAATGAGAAAGAGTGTGCTCTTCTTCCCTCCCCCCCAGGTTATAAAACTGATGTCTCCACACAAAATTTATATGAACATTTCTGATGTCTATTTCTGTTTTGAAATGCACTGAATCATCTTTGAACCTTTCTTCTTTTTCCATTCTACATCTTCCTATCTGCCACTGCTCACCAAAGTGTCAGAACGGATGCTCCACTTGAATCTTAATCTCTCCCTTTAGTTTCCTGCTCTCTCACATATTTTGGAGGCTCTTACCTTTCTCTCAACCTGTTATTATGCACTGCCTAGAGGCCAACTCTTGTGGTATCTTATGTTAACAAAACTTCTCTAGCTGTCACATGAGTCTCAAGTTACTTTTTCCTCTTTTGTTTACTCTCCTTTATACCCAAAACCCTTGTACTGCACACACTTTCCCTGCAGCTTTCTCTTTAACTCTTTCTTGTCTGCCTTCTGCCTAGCTCAGGAGCAGTACAAAGCAAGGCTTGTAGTGAGTTATTCCTTGATCAATTTAAGGTGTGTGCCTCTAGATTATCCTTCTTCATTTCCTTACTGCCCTTGACAAAGATAATAATTTTTACCTCCTCTGCTTTCTCTCTTCTCCTGGCTTTTGTGATTATATGATTGTTCACTGATCACCTACAAATCTGGAACAGCAAGTTGCAAAAGGACAAATAGTTCTGACACCTGCTAGTGAAAAACTATTTCTGTGATCCATTAAGAGAATACTTAAAATCCTTTCTGCTGAAGCTCGGTGTGCAAGTGCTTCTGAACTGCAATAATTTCAAAGGAGGTTCTGATAGTCTTACTTTAAATAGTACAATTGTTCCAGATTGCTCCGGTGAGAATTTTTATTGAAATCAATGTGACTCATCCTGGAGTAAACAACAAAAAATACTGCAATAGAATAAAAATAAAAGTTCTATGAAATCTTGACTATTTCATAATCAGAATTTTCACATAAGGGATTACCACTACAAGATTGGACAATATTTTTCCCTTTTGGTGTCCAGAGCAAGAGGTACTGAAAGCAAAACTGCTAATTCTTAAATGGCTGAACTGCAAGTTTTTCAGATGATTTTCTTCTCCTTCCTTGGTTTGTAAGAAATAGATATTGTCTTTCTTATTTTAAGTAGTCAACTCTTCCAGGCAGTGAATTTGTCCCACTTAATATTTATAAACTTTCATTCAAATGGAGAGTTATGTATTAGTAGTAGCTGATTATCATCAAGAAGTTCACTATGTGCAGTCAAAGTATTATTGGGTATATCATTTCCATGAAGGGTACTATAAGGGTATTTATCACCATTCAAAAGCTATCATTTCTGTGCTTGAAATAATGGGAAACTTGCAGTGCTGAAAGGGATGAAAAACAAACAGGCAGATGAGGTAATAAAGTTATAATAATGTTTTGGGGATTTACATTGTTTAAAATGGAAGCATGACTTGAAATGCCTATAGAGATGACACAATTACATACCTGTTAAAATTTATAGAAGCAAGAGTTCTCCATGGTCTGCTGATGATTAAGCTTGGGTAGCATTTGTGTCTGCAAGATATGAATCTCATACCATTTGAAATGTGTATCGTGACCCTCCAGTTTAATATAATTTTCATAGAAATCAAGGCTTGCAGCATATCTCTCATCTAGAGTAAACTGCAAAACCAGAGAAGCCAAAGTAGATATATTTGTACATTTCCTTTTGTGTGAAATTCAGAGTCAGTCTTCCTTCAAGGTTTAATCTAGTCTGTTATTTCCCCCAAGGTTTTTCCATTCTTTTCCAGCTTTATTAGATTTACAACGATCTCTAGTATATACATATTCTAAGTGGCAACCTTAGGATATCAATAAAATATATTTTACATATTTTCTCTTAAAACTTTATTTAGACTAAAACCATTTTCATTTGGGGCTCTACCTTTTTGAAGAATATAACTAACACTTAGCTGAGGGTCATGAAATCCACAGTTTTTGTATCAAAATCCTACTGGATAAAAATTAAAACTGTGAAATTTTCACGATGTGCAGGTAAGGGACTCTGTGTGTAAGGGTGTATTTGTGTGCTAGGTACGTGTGTACATGCATTTTTCAAAGGACATTTAAAGGATTAATTTTTTTCATCCTCTGAGAGTGCTTGAGGAAATCCAGTCATGAGATAATGAAGTGAAGCATACTGCTTATTGAATGTGCTTTGTCTCAGTCTAGCAGGAAAGTCTACGTATCATAGAAAACATTAGTCATTATTTGCTGAAAACTTGGCTGAAGCTCAGTTAGAAGCTATCAGAACTTTCCCAATGTCTTTATTTGCCACCACAGCTCTGCATCATTTGTAGGGATTCTAGCCCCCACAAAACGAGTAAATAATATTCTTAATTCCAGCTTCTCAAAGTAGGTAATTCTAATTCTTCCCTTGATTTCATTACCAGAGTAACAAGTTAACTCATACAAACAAAATAATGTATTTTATTTTTCATCTGAGGTTTTTTAAAATTACTTTGAAATTATTTTTTAATTTATTTTGTGTGCATACTGAGCAGCTTTGACCAGAAATCTATGTCAACCCATGCTATCGTTGTTTGGAAGGAAGCTTCTGCTATTCAGTTACTTCTTCCTCAGTAAAGTACCATACTGAGAGAACTTCTTAATTCTCCACTAATCTGGAAGCAAACAGAAAAAAACCCTGTTGTCTGTAGCCACTGCTATGGTATCAGTGGTTGGATTTTTAACTGGTGTACACATTCAATACTGTGTTAGTTTCTATCAAACCATGGTAAATTGCATCCCTGACATAATTTCCTTGCCTTTATCATAATGATGACACTGTTTGTTTGTTTTGTTTGTTGGGTTTTTTTATGAGCAGGGTATTATCCTTGCTTCTTTCTTTTCCCCCACAATCCAAAAGTGTCTTTCTTTTTTTTTCTTTTATGCCCTTTTTATATGCTTGTTTCATACACAGTCACTAAAAAACGTAGTAAATTCAATTAAAATTAAGTAGCCAGATTTCATCTCTGTTCTATTCCTTCTTGCTAATGATTTTTTTATTTATTCGTTCATTCCTTGAGAAAGATGCTCTGCACCACGGTATGTTTGACAAAATGTAACTCACAGTGCTTCTTGTCATTTCTGAATTACTTATTTGTTTTTATATAAGCGAGCCATGCAAAGGGGAAACAGAGAAGAAATCTTCCCTCACTCACTATACTAGTTATGCAGAGAACCTGCCTGAGTTTTTATATAGAGATTTACTGATATATTGTTTGATTCTATCTCTGAAACTCCCATTTTTGATCATCCCATAAAACTACCCCACTCGTTTTTCACTTTTATTTGGAGTACAAAGAGTAGGTCAGATACAACTACTCTATCATGGTTTCTTTACCCAGCTATTCACAGCTATGCTAAGCCTCTTTCAGTACTGCAATATCATAAACTGATATTTCTCTCTCTTTCTCAATTCATTCTTTCACGGGTGATTTATGTACATAATACATTTTGGGTTACTTTTTTAATACTGAAGAAATGAATATATTCTATTCTCTGCCTCTAAAAGTCTGCTTCATATTTGGGGCACTGAAGCAGAAATTAGTTAAGGCTGGAGTGGATTTTAAATTGCAGCTGGAGTTTACTGAATGGTTTTGGAGATGCCCCAGAGAGGATTCTCATCTTCCTTAGATGATCACTATATTTTCATCAAGACCAAGAAACAAAGTTATGAACTATGGGCCCACATTTTGGAGATTTTGTAATCATCACCTCCTTGCTTTTACTAAGATGCCATCACTAAACTACAATTTGGAAAGTAGCACAGAGCCTTGATTTGGTATTTAAATATTCCTAAGCTTTGTAGTTGTAAACAAAGGAAGAGGAATCCACAAGACTCTGTTCCTCTGTCACTCTGGCAGCATTTCAGAAAGCTGTCACTGAACCTTGCTCATCTGATACCTTAAAATATCCTTCTGATTTTTAAGCCTAAATGCACCAGTAGCCAGTTCAAATCAAATTGTTCTTTGCCAGCATTGACCCCTGCAGTTAACTTGCCTCATTCTTCATATTTACCTACAGATATTTATAGACAACAGTTATAGCTGATAACAGGCTTTGAGAGGGTAGACTGAACAATCTGGGTTCTTCTGATTTTCCTTTGTAAGGACTTTCTGTCCTCCTAATCATCCCAGTATCCACCTCAGCTTTTGTTTGGAGGAACTAGAAGTATATATACTTTAGCTGAGCAGTTGACATCAGTGCTTTCTGCAATGAGACAAACTCTCCCTGTCCACACTGGAAATGGCCAAGTCTCTACTCAGAAACAGACCCCCTACTCTGTCTGTCAATGCAGGTATCAGAGCAGATGCACACTCTTCTCTAGGATGGGATGTATCTCTCAATAGTGCCTATGGGAGGAGACTTTTGCCTGCACTGTCTTGCAGAGGTTTCCCTGGGCATTGCAAGAGATGGTGCAAACTCTCATAGATCAAACCTCAGCCACCAGATGTGCGATGCTAAGTGACATAGACACCAAACCAAATTGGGCTCTACTCCTTTCAGCTAATTGGTACAGCCACCACCATAGCTCTTTGGGCAATCTGCTACAGGGAATCTGCTGTGCATTTTGTGTGTGTATACAATATGGTAAACGGGCATCTGCCACAACACTAGTTCAAGTCATTAGTCAAAATGAGAACCTTTGAACACACTCAGCCTATACTGCCAAGCCACTGAAGCTGCATCTTGAGATTCTGAAATACCTAAGATACTTAGTTGTTTTTTTTTAATTGTTACCAGTTAAGTCTCATAAGAGAAGAAAATCACAATGCTTGCTGGGCTAAATCACATAGCCATAAGCATTTCCATGATGAAATAAATTATGATCTCAGCAAAACTAGCATGAACTTCAGATCAAAACTGAGCCAAACTAACTTGTGCTTGTGCTGTAGTTAGAGTTATTAAGTAAACCTAGTAGAAAATTTTAGGCAGAAAAATTTAATAAGGTCATTTCTCAGTTGCAGTAGCCTATGGTTTCATGTTTCATTCCCAAGGTTAACTATTTAGTCAGGTGAGCTGGGTTTACAGCCTTTCTTTTTATCCCCAAATTAAAATATATGCTGACATTCAACTAGGAAAGCACTTTGAAGCCTTGGGTACAAGATTTAAGGTGATTTTCTGCAAAGTCGGGAAAGGCTGTTGTGGTTCCTTGGGAGTTATTTATGTCTTTGGGAAATGAACACAGTATGTGCATGTGTGTGTTTGTGTGTATATATATAAATGTATACATGCAGGCCTGCATTCTTGAATGAAGGAAGCGGATTCAAGAATAACCTATCATTTTCTTAATTGTTAACTGAATGGAGTTATAAAAAAACAGCTGCATTTCTGTGTTAGACCAAGTGGTAGAAGTCTTACAAGTAAATGAATATTTTCAGCCAAGATTTTGAAAATTTGTGCAATTTCAGATGTCTTACAGTGGAATAACATTTTCTTCTCATTGTAAATCAGATATTTTTTAAATGACTCAGAGTATGCATTCTCAAAAAAAGGGAAGGATTTAAAATATGTAGCTACTTTCAAGAATGGTCTAAATAAATTATATGGATGTTTTATTTTGCCTGGTACCATATCTCCTTCCACTAGGTTTGATACCGGTTTATTATTTTAAGAAAGAGTTAAAAGTAACATAGCCTGTGGAAAAGATGCTGCCTATTCTGCAAATGCACTTCCTGAAGACAGAATTAGAACCACAGTGGGTCACTACTGACAACAATATATAAATTTCTTTCCTCAAGATTTTCGGTGTACATATCGTTTCCTTCCATGCTCTGTAGACACTTATTTTCACAGAATGGAAGCCTCCTTCTGGAAAAAATGGCAGTAGGAGAATCCTGTCTTTAGGAGACCTCTGGGGGAGCTATGTATTCCCAAACTAACTCAGATCTAACAATTTAAAGATTAAAAATGCACAGCATCTTGAACAGAAACAAGCAGCAGATGGGAAACCATAATGAATCATAAGGGCAGCTAACCATTGCAACTGCCAGAAGGAAGTAAGCAAGCATAACAACAATAAAATTTATTTCCTTATATCAAGCCTTAAATGTAAGCTGAGTCAAGAAAACCAGACAAATCCAAATAAAGTACTGCAGAATTGTGTTTCAAAGAGAGCCTACATCTTGAAGGGAGAATCATACGTTTCGAAGGGGGACTAATTTCTCTTCATTTCTTAGCCTGCTCTTTTCCAGTGGGTTTTCACAATCCACAGGGAATAAACAATCAATAACAGAAATAACAGAAAACCTGAAATTGTATAAAGATTATAGAAACAATAAGAATTGATAATAGAAAACCCCCAAATCCATAGGCAAATAGGTTGTAAAACTCAATTTAACAGGCAGCTGATCAAAGCAAAGAACACTGTCTCATTCAACAAGCTAGTGGGATGGGATGCAGAGCATCTCTTCACAAAACCTAAAATGGTACGCAATCTACCAAGAATTACAGAATCACAGAATATGCCAAGCTGGAAGGGACCCACAAGCATCACTGAAGTCCAACCTCTGGCCCTGCACAGGATCCTCACAAAGAGTCACACCATGTGCCTGAGAGCATTTTTCAAATGCCTCTTGAACGCTCTCAGACTTGGTGCTGTGACAGCTTCCCTGGGGAGCCTGTTCCAGTGCCCATCCACCCTTTGTGCGAAGAACGTTTTTATAATACCTAACCTAAATGTCTCCTGACACAACTTCAGGCCATTCTCTCAGGTTCTGTCACTGGTCACCACAGAGAAAAGAGCAGTGTCTGGCTCTCTTCTTCCTCTCATGAGGAAGTTGTAGACTGCAATGAGGTCTCCCCTTAGAAATTTGCTTTCTGAGCCAAATGGATGTGCCTGTAATTTGAGCAAGACTGAATAATGGCCTGAGCTAGTAAATTTTCCTTCCCACACATTTATTTTAAAAATATCTAAAATAGTCAGTAGGATGGACATCACATAACCTAAAACCAACTATCAAGCACAGAAAACACAAGAGTTCTTTTGTTTTGTTGTCCATGATTCGGTCCTCAAAAATGCTTTGTTCTCTAAAATGTTAAAACCAAAAGTATCCACAGTTGTTATTTCTGAAGCACCATTCAGATATACTTTTGTCAAAGACAGAGCTTTAACCTTGGAAATAATATATATTGAATATTAAATGGGTTCTCCCAGAGTAGAAGGAACCTGTCAAAATTTTCTTCGAGAACCACTGCTTACAAACTACTTCTCTCTCTGTTTCAAGTTTCCTCAAGTTTCAATATGGCTGATATTGCTGCTTCAACACTTCAGTTTCATCTTCTGTTGGCCAACAACAAGAACCAAGGATCACAATACTCCAAAACATCAACAGCATTGCAGAATTAGAGAGAGAGAATCTAACTGAAAAAACTAGTGTTTCTATGAAATATATCCAGCAGTGTGACTGACATCCAATATGCCCCTTCTCCACTGAGAAACAAACATATCTACAGGCAGAATGCCCTCAGGCAAACAGGTTACTTCCTGGACTAAGAGGGTTCTCTGGACTCAAACAAGGCTTTTGAAATAAAAGTTGCAATGTTGAGGCACAGAGGAAAGTCACACATTTTTAAACAAATAGACTGTCAGTCTGGTCTGACTTTCCACAAAATAGAGTCATAGTATTTTACTGACTGCTGAAAGGTTTGCCTTTTCTTGGTACTGCAACTCAAGAAATAACCTTTCCAACATGCTTCACTAGTAAAGACAGAAATTGTCTTTCCCTAGCACATGGCAGTTACAGCTATTTATAGATGTTACAGGAACAGAGCTTTATGCATTTCCTTGACACTGGTGTGACATTAGGGCATTTATTTGACACACCAAAATTTGAAATGTTATTACAGGCTTTAGAAAGAAAGAGAAACTAAAATATTTTTGAGGCATCCTTCATAGACTGGGTCCCATAAAAAATGCAGTACAAAGCAACCAAGCAAAAAAAAAGACAGCCTCGAAACTCTTCCCCCTATGAACCTATCCTTCATACCATCAGACTTCTTCTCCTTAGCATTAGAATTATTTGTTAAATCTCAAGCTCCAAGTGAAAATGTCACACTGAAAGAGGAGGTTCATAAATGAAGCAGCAGTGACATAAAAAAAAATAACAAGATACAAATTAACAGCAGGTTGTTAAAAGAGAAGGAAAATATCCTCACTTTAGGTGTGGGACAACAGAGGTTAATCTTATTATATCAAAGATGAATTTGGTTTATTACAGCCTTGGGAAAGCATCTTGCTACAGGTTACCATCATAAGAAGAGAAAATTAAAAACAGCATGTTGGAAAAGCTTTCATACTTTCTCCCTCTCTGTCATCACCTACCTACCCCATCCCCAATTTAATTTTTTAAGTGTCTGCTAACAATGGCTCTTAAAAAGTTCAGTTTGATTCAGCTAAGTGGAAAAGGGGAGTTCAGAGGTTCTGGATTGTTACAATTCATCCATCTTTTGTTGTTTCTGACCCTTACAGGCAGGAAAACCTTATGCTTTTGAATATTATGGCATGTGGATCACCTAATTTGTAGGTGGGCCCCTGAAGCTTTCTTGATTCAAAACATCTTTAAATGGATTTAAACCAATAAAAATATCAGGTAATTTCTAAGCTGAGTATAAATGGTGTGTTGGAATATCAAAGTAGTTCCAGAAAGTGAATGAATGCTTTTATGGACAACAACGGGGTGGAAACTTATTACATAAAAACTAGACAAAATCCGTTTGCAAAAAGAGGCTCTCAGCTAAGAATTTGCACGAAGAAAACAGCACATGACAATTCAGACTGCTTTAAATACCATCAAACAAAAGAAATGCCCAAGCCCAGAGGAAGTGATGAGGTGATAGGGAAGCATCCAATTAGGGCATCAACTCTGGTTATACATCTCGTTCTCCTGCTGACTTGCTATCACTTTCTGTCAAACAGATTTGTGTGAACAGACATATGCTCCAATTCCCTCACAAAATGGACATAATTTTGTCTTTGAAAAATTTTTGTTTAGATATCAAAATGATATTTTAAAAGATTGGGAGGCTTTGTCTGTTAACAACCTTTAACTTATATGATGCAGTGTCATTGCTTTGCCCTGCTACTTGTTTCCTGGTTAATCCCATGAAAGTCAATCTATTATTTTTATGTCTCATTTCACCAGACAAGATAATAGTAAGAGTACTGGAAAGATAGAGGAATACAGTTTCTCCTATCAGACCTCTGCCCACTACTGTCTGTGACCTAACAGCAGTGCAGGTACTGTTCTCTGCTTTGTGGGATGATGACATTAACATGATGTATTGAGAAGTGTGTAACTAATGAATTGAGCATTTTACTTTAATGATATGGCTTATGTTGAGGAGGGCCCATCTGGATTAATAGAGTTGTTTCTTTATCCTTGCATCTCAAGAGAAATATTTTTCAGTCACCTGACTGTGTGATATCAATTTCAGCATGAATACAGATGAGACATAGCCATTAATTTTAGGTGGTAATTCGTGACCCCTTGGGATGGGCAGGCCACCTATGTTTCTCTTCAGCCTTTAAATAAACAGCCCTGTCTGTAATGTGTATGTTTTCCGGTAAAGATTTTCCATACACCTGTCTATGGTATTAATTTAACTTATGAAATGCTTCCCGTTATATCCCAGTATAAATTCATTCATCATCAATATTCACACAAATTTATAATATCAACACCAGGTTCAAAATAACAGTATACAGAATACAATTAGTATGCCTCTTCCATCTTGCAGGCAAGAGAAATACGTTATAATGTAGACTTGAAAGATTCACATAAAAGTACATTATTTTTGGCCACAAAATCTTTGCCGTTTTTGTTCTTCTTAAACAGATGTAAATGAAAAGATAAGATTGATGAGAACTTTTCTCCATTATGGGAAGACATTCTTGCACATTAAATCTGTTGTTGACAAAGACAAAAGATGGCCTAAGAAGGACTGATACCTCTTGGGAAAACTGCATGTACCCATAGATGAGATCTGTCAACATAGCTTACATTGATAAGGTCAGACAGACTTCAGAGCTGGTTTTATGTTTTTTGGGTTTGCAGTTATTTCTGTTTTGTTTTGTTTTAACTCTATTTGCATTTGGGAAGCTGTTGTAATCAGAAGAAGAACAATTTTAGGCAACAATAACTTTTAAAGGACATTGTGCCTCCAAGACTAATCAACTTAGCACGTTTCCAACAATGTGAACAACAGTCCATATAGCATCTTTGTAACAAATTCAGCATAACTGTAAGGCATAGGTTGGGAATGATACCAATCACAGGGCAGAGAAACACCAGGTATTAAAAAATCTGAATCTACCCAAATCACAAATTGTTTTTGCTTTCTCCTGGAAACTTTCTTCTAGAAAACATTGCTTGAACTCCTAGCAGCAATGTTCAAAGTTGCTACTCTAAACGTGAAAATATCTGGAAGGACCTATTGTGGTGCACATTATACAGATGAAGCAGGCTCTTTTTCCTCCTCTCTTTGCCCCTTATGAAAATCTATTATCCTCATTGTGATGAGAATGGGAAGCAATGCCCCATCAAAATATTTAGTGACCATCTCTTGTTAAACAAAAATTATCCCTCAAAATGACAGATGTTTAAGTTTTATGATTTCCAGTTGAAAATGCAGTCCTAGATGCTCAGAAAGCAACTAGGAAGCCTGACTGTATTAGACTGCTATCCTTGAGAAAGCAAACGAGATAAATGCAACTTGGCATAGATCTGGTCAGGCAAGTGAGCATGACCTTGTATCAGCAACCATCCCCTTTCTGTCATCACTTAAAAGGGAGAACTATTATATTGTTATCATAGAAGTAAGTGTAGCATCCCAATATTTTTCCCTTATACTGTGAAATTCAGTAAACCCAAGTACTCTTTCACACAAAAATGCATAAAACCTCTTCTAGATAAAGTATTTGCCCTATTGGTAAAATGTACAAAGATCTAAAGACATCCCCAAGTACTGCAAAAAAAAGCATCAGCACCACTAACTAACTTCCAGGAAAGGAGAGAGCTAGCAAATATGTAAAAATGAAAAGCATGTGTTCTGGAAAGCATTTGAAAGGAATGAGTGTAGTAACCATCAGAGAGCCAAAAGTGCTCTAATTTGCATGCTGTGATACTCCTGATCTGTAAAAAAAAGCACTTAGAACAGAAAATCACTACTGGCTGAATACTGTTTTTCACTAGCCCAAAAATTCTGATATTTTGTATTTCAGCAAAAATATCCTTTAGATATGCAGGCCATGGATCACCTCTACTGAGATCCAATCATTCTCTGGAGACAGTCTTACTGGGTCCAAAGTGAAACAGAAGTATGAAAGCAAAAGAAGAAAATAAAACAAGGATTCACAGACCTCATAGGTCTTCAGTAAAAAGACAAATCACAACCCCTACAAAAAACCTCCAAGGATATTGTGACTAGATGATTCAAATCTTTTGCCTACAAAGAGCCCACAAAACCAGTGACTATACATGATGCTAACAAAAATTACCTTTTAAAAGTGTTGCCCAACATGAACAATGACTTTCCTCCTGAAGCTGAAATTTCTCCTAACCCTTCCTAAAAGTCTAGTAGGAAATGGACCCGTATGTTTTATCCATATGTAAACGGCTCCTCAGTCACTTCTCAATTCTCATGCCTCCCAGGTCAATTAAACTGCCACAAGACCTACCTTATAATCCTTCTTAAGAGCTGGTCATACCTAAACAATTCTTTATAGGTCTTCCCTTATTTTCCTAGAGGAGCAGGATTTCTTTGACAGTTTTCCTTAAGCCATTTGTACCAACCATGCAATTCTGTACAGATTCAGATGCTGGCTTTATGCTACACTTTTGGCTATTGCAACATCTTCTCCAATGTCCGTTTCTTACTTTTCTTAGAACCCTATATTTGAATCATATTTCAGTCAAATACAATGATCAGAGAAAAGCATCAATTTCTCATTAAATGTTTTTATGCACTTTCAAAATATAGATTGTCATAGATCTCAGAAAATCTATAGTTGCTGTAAACTTAATCTGGCATAATCACACATTCCATCTTTGCAATGCATTTTCATGCATTTTCATTTCATATGGATGAAATAAATATGGAAAGAGAAACACAAAAATAGTAAACTCCTTATGTTTTATTTCCTCCAATCTTCAGTTCCTGAGGAAAATGCTTTTCCACATCGATATTAGAAGCTGTCTTTGGAGTCCAAACTCTACTATCGTGCCAGAGTTTGCAACATTCCCTCTACCTGAAGACAGAGATTCACAAAAAAAGAAAACCTGTAAAAGCAACATTCGTGATCTTCTCCCATATTGGTTTTCCCTTAGTATATTTCTGCTCCTCCCTTTCATTAACCATGAGCAAACTTTATGTTTGTTCTTTCTTCATTTCTTCTTGAAAGGCCTCATGCTATTCCCACAGATCTTTTCCTGTGACTGCATTTCCATGTACTATGCCACAGTTGGGATGATTATTCTTTATGAATGTAACTGTTTGGGTTTTTTTCCTGAGGGTTCTACATTCAGATGACCCAACTTCAGTGAAAGCAGACAGGCAAACTTTTATTTTACTGTAAGTCTTATCATTATCAGCAACACTTTTCTGTCTTTCCCTCTATCTCCAGCATACATTGTTTGATGAGCTCTGTTGCTGAATATTGCTGAAAGAAATTGATGTATTTCACTATAATTTGCAAGGAAAAATGGCTTATGGAGAAAACAACAGTTTTTAAAAATCATAATTCAGTTTGCCTAGCGGTTATTACCAGCCGGCTTCTTTATGTCCTTCCTTTTATTTTCAGGTTTCCACTTTCTATCACATGTGGTTACATCTCTACTGAAATGTTTTTAATTGTAATGCTATAAACACCCACAGTCAACAGCAATAAAGACCTGTTCTCTAAGCCTCTAGGCAGCTGAGAACTACTGATAGACATATGATTAAAGAGATTAAATTTGTTGAAGCCCATTTTTCACACCAGAAATTTGCTTTGAAACAGTGAAACTTTAAAAATTAATCACAGTGTGGTGTTTTAGAAGGCATTAAGGAGCAGTTGTCTCTTGTGGAGGTTTGGGTTGGCTCCCTGCCAAATCCAGCCATTGGCCACACAGATTCTCCCTGCCATCCTGAGAGAGAAAAAAGTAGCAAAAGAAAATTTGTAGTAAAAAAAAATATACATTCACATATATTACAGTTACATAGAATTAAACACTATGAATATACAGGACAAGAATCCCAAACAACCCCAAAAGGGAAAAGGGGGAAAGGGGAAGGGAAAAAGGACAGAAATGGTTAAAAATAAAACAAAACAGATATACAAACTTGAAAACTCAGGGAATAGATCAATAAAGTAACGAACAAAATAAACTCTCACCAAACTTCCCTCAAGAAAACAGTTCCTTCACCTACATGCAACTGGGACAACAGTTTCTCACATAGGCCTCAGCTCATATAGATAAAGAGAGAAGTCAACACACTGAGACCTGCTCTCTTCCAAGCAGCCAAAAGGAAGAGAGAGAGAAGAACCTCCCCTCCTTGTCTTTTATACACCTGATGACCTAAAGGAATGGTGTGAAATAATTCCTTAGTTATAACCCTGTTACCAGGGAAGGCTTAGACCAAAACCTAAAGAAAACTAAACCACCACATTCTCTCTATTGCCTCCCTTTTGCATATCTTTAACAACCTCTCATTGTGTTACATTCTGATTGCTTTAATAGAAAAAGCATGCCTGTCTCAGATATCTGGCCCCTGAGCCATCTTCCAGAAGTCACCTCAGATAATATACTAGAGTACACTAATTTACATACATTGCTATAAACATCAGGAATATTTTTGTTTCTGCAAGCAAGGTACTGTCAACAGATCTAAAAAGCTGCAAAACCTTTTTATTTCTTGTCCTGCTTCCCTCATCTCCACTCAGAAAAGCCCTGTTCACCAAAACCTTGAAACTGCAGTGAACTCATTACTTTATATCTGCATGGAGTAAGACAGGATGTATGTCTATAAAGACACAATCAAGGCCATTATTTTTTTCTTTCTTTCTTTCCTTCTTTTTCTTTTTTTATTTTCTTTTGTAATGGAAGAGAGATAACTTGAAAGTGTGACTCAGCAAGTCCTCAAAATGACATAATTTTATATCCAAGA
The DNA here is from genome assembly GCA_035583185.1 of Anabacerthia variegaticeps. Lineage (NCBI taxonomy): Eukaryota > Metazoa > Chordata > Aves > Passeriformes > Furnariidae > Anabacerthia > Anabacerthia variegaticeps. The sequence continues at coordinate 10,372,649 of JAWWEW010000112.1, read as the reverse complement.
AATTTCATACTTGCATATTTATTCTGAAGCAGATGGTAACTCTTGGAAGAAGATGAAGAATAAGGATTCAGCAGCAGCTCAATGTTCTGGAAAATTAATGTGGATTATAATGCAAAAGAAAAAGTACCAAAGGTGGTGGAGATTGATTCATCAATCCTATAAATTTTAAAGTGAACTCAAGTGAGAGCTACAGAAATGTAATACTATGACTTCATTCTCACAAAAAAGGTGTCATTTCAAAGAGGTTCTTCAATGAATGGGAATCAATCCCTGCTTGAATATTATGGTACTGCTAATGTTTACTAAGTACAGTAATTACTGGAGTGCAGGGTCAAAAGCAGTCTCTTTGAGCCTAAAATCTGATGAAAACTGAATTCCTAGAAGTTTGTTTGATGTTAGCATGAAGAATATATAGCTTAATGTTACTCTGAAACTCTTAAGGAAAGCTCAGATTTCTCCACTCAAAGCATTTTTAAATATCTTATTTCACATTTCCTATAATGACCTACAGAAAACCTTGAGAATTCTAATTACATTCCTGATGATCCATAATTGAAAAGCACCATCAATATAGAGAATCTGCGTACCTCAAAGAAAGAAATTATGAGATTGAACCTGTGTCCCAGAAATGGAATGAGATTCAACAAGAAAAATGCAAGTCTCTGCATAATAAGCAATAAATAGAATTACCACTACATGATGGAAGATCATTTAGTTGCAGCTACAGAGAGGAAAATGTGGTGATGCTACTAGCTGACTAGAGTGAGGGTGTACCATGCACCTTGCAGGTTTGAGGCCCTGCTCTTCTAATAAGAATTTCTCAATTCCTTGTAGAGAATCTGCAACAGTTCTCTGCAGAGCAGAAAACAATACTCCAAATTCTATAAAATAATAGTATCTTTGTGAGGCATATGGTTAAAAGGAGGTAATCACAACCTCCTAAAACATGATTATAATGGCAATTACTGCAGTGTCCTAAAATGTCTTATTTTCTAGTAGGTACAGAGAAGGTAATTTGTCTCCATTCATTGTCTCATGAGAACAATATATGCAGTTAGAATATCTGTCCAGACTGCAATATAAAGACTGCAATACATGTAATCAATAAAAAGGTGTGATTCTCTCTGATTTCAAAAATCTTCAAAGACATTTTACCTGTTTGAAAAATGTTTATCACCAAATCATATCACAGTTTTCCTGGTTTATGATCATTGTGTCTCTAATAAATATCATTATTTTTTTAACCTGGTTTAGATTATCCCAGAACAATAACACATCCTTAATAGCCAGCATTTACAGTAGAAATAACTCTCAAAAATGTATTCTAACAGATATGTTTTTAAAATTGAGGTATAAAAGTGTGACAGGTCTGCCAGCTGGAAAACCCAAGTGCTTTTAAGTCAAAGATGAGTAAGAAATTAAATGTAAGTTTATTTTATAAAATAATACCTTGTTTGGGGTTTAACAGCTTTTCTTAACCCTATGAAGCTGTTTATAGATTGTATTAAAACATTAGAAAAATAATTTTGAGTAGCAATAATGGGCGCTGAGATTCCTCAGCCTAAAAGCAAGGTCATGTAAGGATAGATTTGTGATGAAGAGCAAGAATTCTGGTCCTTCCTCAGATGCGCACTTTCAGTAAGGAGGGTGTGTGTGCAAATTCTCACTTGAAAGGGATAGGCTGTGGGAAAGAAGGGGGAATAATCAGGAAAGTCCAGATGATTAACCTTTGATCTGAATGTAACCACACAACTTGGGCACAAAATTTAGCTTTTACTTTTATTTCCTTCCTGTTTCTTTTGTTTGTGTGGTTGGTTGGTTGGTTGGTTGGTTGGTTGGTTGGTTTTCTTTTGGTTTTTGGTTTGGTTTTTTTTGGTTTTTTTTTGTTTTTTTTTTTGGGTGGGAGGGGGAGTTGTTTTGGTTTGGTTTTCTTTTCAGTCTCCAGGAATATTAACAGGACCTAGTAATATTTAGATTGTATAAATACCTTGAACAATTTTCTAATGATACCATAAGGCAAAAAAAGAAAAGGGCTTTTGTTCACAGACAGGGTTAGAAAAAAGGTACATTTTTTCTTTCTCACAAAAGAAAAGGATGTGTACTGAATCAAACTGACATATTTTTGGTCCAACATGATGTTGATGTGATACTAAACTAAGCACAGACACTGATATGATATGATTTCATTTCACATAAGAAGCTGATTTAGTTTTTAAGGCTTTGCTTGGTAGGCAAACATAGATAAGACATTTTATTAAGTCATAGGGTATAAGAGTAGCAGGGTAGGGAAACAAATGTTCATATTGGTCTTGAATACACATAATTTAAGTCACCGTCTGATCATCTGTGTTAAAGAAAAGTTTTAATCAGTGATTTTCTGTTTCACAGTATACCACTTACCAACCAAGAAGGATTTACGTACTACTTTTGAGAGATGAGTATTCAGTCTTTCACTGTTTCTACTTATAATACTACAATGACTCAGCCTGACCTCAAAAACCCCTGCCTGCACCTGCTAAAAATGGTTGCTGTTTTTCAACAGATTTCTTTCAAGTAAATGTTCATTCAAAATGAAATTAATTTATTCATTTTTTTCCATGAAGGTACTTCCCAGACTCCTGATTCCATGTTCATCTTCTTGAACTCTGTGTTAGTTTTCAACACCGTTAGTTGCCCTTTCATTAAAGATACACCATTCAAAGTTTTTTTCAATCCCCATCTTCCAATTCCTCTCCTGATTGTCTCTGCTCCCTTTCTTGGTCTCTTCTTTGAGGGACCAGTTTTGTGTTCTCCGTGTGATTATTTATGCAGTGCATCACAGGCATTGCCAATCCTGATTTAAACAAGATAATTCCAGTCTTGCCATAACAACATAGAGATCCACTCAAGCAGTTTTCTTCTTCCTCTCGCCACTTCTTTTTTATGTATTTACCATACATTCTGATTTTGTTCAAAAAAATATTTCTTGTTAAAGCACAATCTTTAGCTTTGGCAATGCTAGCTGACATCTCCAATCCTCTTATTTAGCTTTTTTTAAAACCCGCAAGGCTCCCATCTACCAGCTGTGCACAAACCAGCTGGTTAAGGGGAGAAACAAATGAGAGTAAACAATACTTATACCATAAGCATCCTGTTTCGGTTTGTTGTTTGTTTTGGGGGGAGGGGGTTTAAATCAACTTATTTTTCTATTAGTTATAATTACTATCTGTGAGAAATGCTGGGAGTGGACAAGGGACTGTTTGCATTACAAGGGGAAAGCATTTAGTTCAGGAAATATTAATGCAGGCACCTAAACAAAATTCTTGCTGCGTTTTATACATTGTTGCTTTCTTCAAAATGACTGCTTCCTCTCCTTGCCAAAGAAGATTGAGCACATTTTTTACTGTCAGCTTAAACACACATTTAAGGTTATTTGAAACAAAGCCTCAGGCTTCAGTCTTGCAACTTCAGACCAATTCTATCTGTATTAATGAGCTCCATAATTGTACTCTATAACATAGGTTTCAAACTTGTAAACTTTTTAAAATTATTTAAATTTCATTTTAAACTTACAGAAATACTGCATGGATTCTGTTTCCACTTACCAGGGAGGATTTCTTGCTAAAAGTGTTTAAGCTGTATTTCTTACATAAGAAATTAGTTTTAAATCTTGAATATTTGCATTCCAGTGTTAAATTTTGTTTATTATTCAATACTTGTCCTCAGCAAAATAACCTCAGATGTAAATATGATACATTTTGATCCAATACTTTCTTACATTTACAACCAGGCTCAGAGTCATACCTCTGTCATTAACTCTCTATTCCAGCACATGCCAGAGTCTGCAGGAATAAACAATGACCAAGGTCCAACAGTGTACATGATATTCAGAGGTCTGGCCACTTTACTTCACATCAAGTCACATCAGCTCACATATTTCATACATGTTAATCAGAATATATACATAAAACAGGGGTAATTACACAAAGTGATCACTTTAGCTGGCTCCAAAATCAAAGTTTTTGTAGCTCATCCTACCTTTAAAATGCAGAAACTAAATGGTTGACCAAGATGCTGATGTAGGATGTCTGAGATCATTTAATTTTATGAAAAGATATCCTTGTACCACTGAGCAATTAAAGCATTTTTCCCAAATTTACTAGACTCACTATTTTTAAGTGTTTTATCTCGACTCACAAATTAAAGTGACTTTAAAGAAGCTTGGTCACATATTAAGGAGGCCAGTATCTCAGATCCATGTTCCCTTCTCTATTTCTGCAGATTCCTTTAACAGCTCTGGCTAAAATCTTACAAAAATTCACTGAAAAGAAAAAAGTTGCCTGCAAAACCCCAAAATTCCTACAGACTTTGACATTTTTTGAATTGCTACTTGACATTTTATATTTCCTATCAAAAGCGGGCAAGTGTCAAGTTCTGTTCCTGGTTATACCAGTGAAAATTGGAAAAAATTCAACTGATTTCAGAAGAATATCCATGGATTTACATTGGTTATGAATTTCTTCCTTTGAAATTTTGCTACAGTGTTTATTCCGTGTAAATTCATGCAATCTACATGACAGAATGGTGAGAGAAACTTACAAATTGGTATAGATCTATTGAGCAATCAGCTCTTTTTGAAATTACTCACACACATATGCAAACATGATAGTATTCATCAGACTTCCCCCTCTGACAAATTAGAGGATCATAGCTTGTTCTCTTGTGATGGATTCTAACACAGTGGTCATGGCTCTAAGTTTTATCTACACCTGCTTCTTGCTTTGGTTTTGTCTGCTTTTATGTGTACTGACCAGGCAGGTACATACTGTGCACTATACATATACATATATATATACCTCTTAATTAATCAAAAGACACTGAAGTGTTTAATCTGTAAAAGGCAGTAGCAAAAAAAAAAAAAAAAATAGCAAAACAATACAGGAAAAAGTGCACTTTAGAATTACCACTAAGAATGTAGTATCCTACTTGAATGCTTCACAGCCATATTCAGCTCTGCTTGCTGTGTACAGCGGAAACTGGCAATGATGAAGAGAAAGGATTGCTGTAAGAGGTTATGGACCTTTACACCTAAATGAGTTAATATCCTTCAAATTCCCTTTTCACAACTGCTTCCTCAAACTCAGAGTTCAACAAAAACGAACTGAAAGTTGAGAAACATGTAGGTAAGTTTTAATTAAATCAACAGATCTAATGATACCTATCAAAGGTCAAAATCTGCCTCAGAGTGAAACCAGGTTTCCTTTCATTTCTATAAGCTGGAGGCCTTAATTCTCCCTCTTCTTGCACCTGCATTTTCTGCCCTTAAAGTGAGAAAATGTTAGCAGTATATTTTGCCGATGTAAAAGGCTTTGAGAAATGCCCAGCACTGACAGATCCCAATGAGAGCAGAAACCTCAAGGGAATATTTTTGGTGGACTATACTGAAAGATTATAATTTCTTTGACCATGGCATTGCAAAGAAATTAAAACTGTATATTTTTACAGTTGACTTGCATTCCACAATATTGTCTAAAGCCAAAGGCAGAGTCATGAGATTAACACACATTTCTTTTTTCTCTATTCACAACTTTTTGAAATCTTGGATGAAAGGCACTGCATTTAAGAATGAAAGTGAAATAGTCCTACTAAAAGATAATCTTTTTAGATTCTTATCTTTACAGTGGGCAAAGGATTTTTCATACTGTTCTTTTTACCTCTAAATTTTTTTTTATTTTTTTTTTTTTTGTCAGGAAAATACGAGATGGTGAGTCACAGCTCTTAGGTTTACTCATGCACTTAATATTGAGGGAATACATAAGAGGGACTCTGCACTGTTTACAGTTCACTCTTCTTTTCCCCACGAAGAGCAGCCCTGCCCCACAGAGGGTGCACTCCTATTTCTCTGCCAAATATAGTGCAATTCATCCTTCATCCACTAAGTGATAACCAACACTTCATGACTTTGATTTCAGCAGCATCCTCCACGTAGGAAGGGCTGAGATTTTAGCATTTTTTTTTTGTCTTTTTCTAGTTTTGAGACATTGGCCTTTCTCTTGACATGCAAGATTTTCAGATAATGTAAACATCCTGTTCAGAGACTAAAGAAAGCATCTTCGGTTTCCCCCACTGCCCACCTTTCCTATGACAGTCTTGTCAAACAGATGGCAAAATCTCAATCCTTAGCTGATATTCATGGGTGTGTAAAGATACTGTTTCATCTATCCATTGATGGTAATAATGCTTGTGACTACATTCACACACAAGTCACTTGTGCTGGGAGTTGTTACATTTGTTCAGCATCAAAAAACCCACCTATAGCCGTGGCTATAGGCTCAGGTCGTGGCAGGGCTGACCTGTGTGAGCTGCAGAGAAATGTTTTCCTGCCTGTAGAAACACAGGCTAAGAAATAAGTTTAAATATATGAGGGAAGTAGGGGGCAGGAGTGAGGGAGAAAGAGACAAAGAGGAAGAGAGGGCAGAGAAAGAAAGAGAAACTTCCTGAGGACTGATCTTCCTGAAGCAGTAAGCGTGGTATTTCAAAACAGGGAAAATGTCTATTGGCTGTTTCTCTCGTATTCTGAAAAACAGGGCTTATTTAGAAACCAAACATGATGAGATTATACAAAAAATGTTGTGTGCTTATGTTACCAATTCCTCCACCCACACAAAGTGTTCTTGTAAGGTCTTTAATTTTGATTAGTTGCTCAGATTAGTTGAGTAATGGTACCAAATTCAGCCCCTATTGGTATTACAGATTGCCTTCTATAGTATGAGATAAAAATATCCATATAAATTAATTAATGTTTTCCTCGATAGCACAAAACAGATGTCCTGAGCTTATAAAAACAAGGCTACCAATATATAAGCACTGTTTTCTAAAGGCTTTGTCAAGTCTGTATCATTGCATTTACAAATCAGCACAAGTCTGCATAGACTCTCAGTGCTTTCTTATTCAGGAAGATCTGCAGTTTGGCACATTGCAGGCACAGATTAAATATGCTTTAGGGAATAAAATCTGCTATTCTTCAAAGAAAAGATGCTATATTAAGTGCAAGCAAATCAGATGTGACCTGTAGAGGGTGCCATGCCAAACTGAGTGTAAGAAGAGAAAATAATGATCAGATAATGGTAAGTTGAGTTCTTAAACACTGAGTGAAAACATACATTCCATCTGAAAGGTATGATTAAATTTATAGTAGGGTTTGGTGTGGTTTTTTTCTTCAACTGCTTTGGTCTCTTTCCTTACTAAGTTTAGATATACAGGATGGAAATAAGAAAAAAAAAAAAAAAAAGAAAGAAAAAAAGAAAAAAAGAAAAGAGCAAGTTATAAATAAAGAACTGAATTTAGGAGAGCTGATAAAATATGAATGTCATTCCAAAGTGCTTAATGTGTCATAGATGCATAATAGAGAAGGGAGTGAAGTGTATATGCTGCTGCTGCTTAACAGTATGTTGAAAGAAGCTGCAAAGGCAGCACAAGTGGAAAATTCCCTTGTTGGCTGCTTTCCAAGGCATCTATTCTGCTTGTGAAAAATATGATGTTTTATTTGATGTCAAGTGGATAGATTGGGTTTTTTTGTGGTTTTTCTACAGAGCAACAATTGGAGAAGAGAGCAGGACACTGGACTTCAGTATCTTCTTCCTTTCTCCCTGCCTCCTGCCATCCTGACCTTTATTGTTTTTAAGCCTCTCATCAAATCTGTAAAAAACTTTCTTCATACAACATAGGCAATTGTATATGTGATGGAAAGTGCATTTCTGTGATCCCTTATTTTGGTCTCAGAGGTGAACAGTAGCCTAGTAACAAGAGGCTGCTAAATACTGATGCCTTGATTCCACGCAGCTCTAGTAAGCTCACCATCTTCTATCTCCAGGGGAATCACTGTACTAAATTTATATTAAAGATGGCTGCATGATTGACCCAAGGGTCATGTTAGTTTTCACTCTGGTAAGTTGTTCGGCAGAACATTTCTGTATCATGAAAGTTATTCCGGTACTCTATTGTTAGAAATTAAACATTTATTAGAAATTTTGTACCAGCATATTAGCAAGCATGAGGTGGCAAAAAGTATAATAAGGGCAGAGCAGTATCTCTATGTATATCTGAGAAAGATAATCAAATTGGATTCTTTTCATCTCAAAATGAAGGTGGACACTGAGACACCATCAGGAACGTGACTGAAAGGAATCCTCTATTTACTGGAAGAGACACAATAAAGCCAATGGTGAAAAATCTGCTGAGCTCTCCCGTACTCACTGGGCTCTATTCTCATGCAGACCCTTTCATCAGATTTAAAATGTATCATTGTAAAGTAGATAAATATTATAAGACAGAATCTTCATTTTCAGAGCAAAAAATGCAGAGCTACTTGGATTTTACACCCTTGAGACTCAAGGATCAGCCACAAAACAGACAAGGGACTAATTGACATTTATTCTGTACTTGAAAGGAAATCAACAACCGTATGTTAAAAAGAATCAGCTGGGAAAAGACAGTAGAAAATAGAAATATAGAAAACACTACCTCACAGTTGTATAAGAGCAGGAGGAATGAAAAGAAACCAGCACAACTTGGCATTCAGAACTGAATAACAATGAATCTCACAGCCCATTAATATCCATTTGTCTGTACCCTAGATAATTCCATATGGTTGAGAATGACCAAAAAAAAAAAAATCCACTTAACAATCTAATAAGCATTGATAAGCACATTCCTTTGCACTGAACAATAAATTTAACACAACTCCAGCAGGGAATTCTATTATATTTAAGGGAGACTTGGTTACTCTTTTTTTACACATATAGCTATCTTCTAGGAAAAAAAGCTTTTACTGCCAAGGTAACATCAACAAGCCAAAGTAATTTCAAGCATCTCTCTGTTCCAATTCTAGGAAAACACCAACCAACCAACCAAACAAAAACAAAAAAAAAAAACAAAAACAAAACAAAAAAAAACTGACTGGGTGGTTTCCAACCCTGTCCTTCTGGTTCACTTGCTCGTATGTGAAATGAGAAAAGGAATAGCTCTTGAATAGTTCAGAGTTTTAAGAGAATAGTTCATACAAAGATTGTGAGATGTTTGGAAAGGGGATTATCAGGCTCTTGTCAGACATTTCCTAGTTGGATCTAGAAGGAAAAGGATGACTTCTAACAACAAGAAAGGCAGAAAAAAGTAAATGCTCTCAAGACAGAAAGTGAGGGAATTGAAATACAGCTCTTTGCATCAGATATGCCATGCCAATTCCTGGAATATCTCCTGCATTGTACAATCACAGATATTATAAATGCATACACAGTCTCTTCCCGCAACAAGACACTTCAGTTGGAGCCAGGATAATATCTTGCCAATAGAAGAATTTGCAAGGTAAGACACTGCCATGTTCACAGCACTGGAAAACTGCTATTGAGCACTAGAAATGCTCTCAAACCCAGCCATCATGATACTGTACCAGACTCAGGGGAAGTCATCCACCTTTACACTGTTTGGCTTTTGGGGTTGGCTGGGAACTGTCCCAAGCCCTGGCAAAAGCAGAAGAGACTAAAAAGCTGTTCTAATTCATACCTGAGCACCCACCACTCTGGCAGCTTGTTACCGCAGCAGGGACTGGCAGGGTGCAAAAGCTCTTTGGCTGCAGACCTTTTCTTCTAGAAACACCTCCCACAGCAAGAATACACAGCAGAATAAAAACCTTGATCCTTTGCCACCAGGAAATCCCTTTCCACCAAAGAACCATCTTGGGGCTGCGCCTATGACATTGTGATTGTTTTTGGCAACTGAAGGAGGCCAAAACATGTCAACAGCAAGCAAATTCACAGCCTTCTATGTGGGGCAGCTACTTCACAGAAAAGCAACATTTAAAGCAATGCTTCTAAAGCACGAAAGACAGTGTTTTTAAATATTTATTTACTACTTCATTTTGGGCATAACAGTTGGAAAGTTTTATAATTTTGAAGTTCTTTGAGACAATCTAATTTAAAAAGAGGGAGGAATTTATATTTGCATCTTAATTACATGATGATTTCACAGGTATCATAAACACCATCCATTAGCTTTTGGCTATTCACAAAGTGGTTACCTTAGTAATACTCTTCGAAATTTCAATTATCACTTCAGAAATTAAGGCTAGACTTTAAGCTGGGCTGTTTCCAAATGAACCACTATGTCTTATTTTGTGCAGTTTTCCTTTCTTCCATGAGAATGCAAGTTTTCACAGAGCACAGCTTTTCAGCTGGGTTGCAAAGTAAAACTGTAACTGGAGAACAAGTATCTATCCCTTTCATTCACATGTACACAGGATACAATTAGCAAATCTCTGCTCGAAGGAGTTGTAACCTGCACCTCCTACTACCAATGTAAATGCTCAGACTACCAGGCTATGTAATATTTCAAGGGTGGCATTTTGATAAACATTATAATATCAACTATTCTGCTTTCCAGGATGGAGAGAAAAATAAACATGAGCTGGAATCACTTAATTCTGTGATCTCAGTAGTCACCTAGGGAGGAGCTGACCTGGCAAAATCTTCTTTCAATGAACGCACAATGCTAAGTACATACTAGAGCACAGGCATGAACCCACTTCATACTTCTTTCATAGAGACCCTCCCTATTCATTAGGTTGAGGTTATATTTTTTCACTCCAGCCCAATAAATTATTAAGTACTGAAGGTAAAGTGAAAGCAGAGGGAAAACCTTCAAGCTTGTGTGACTTGGGAACCTTCTGCTGCAGAGCAACAGACAGCTACAGCAGTCAGCAAAGTGGCAGGAGTTGCTCTAACTTTGGGAAAAATGAATAAAGGGTTTCATGATCACTTTTTACTTTTGCACCAATGTTTCATTAGGTTCTTTCCTCTATTCTTTCTCATATAAGAAGAAAATCAGATAGGTGGTCTCCTGCAGTACATGATTTGATAACTTTGTTTCTGAGAGCATCAGGGCTTCAACCATATTCCCCACTCCAGTACTTCTTACTGGAAGTTAACTCAAGCTTTTAAAGCACTGACTCTGTGTATCTAGCTCCTCTCCTGTATTACACAGACTACCCTGGCACTGAGGATGGCACTGCTGAGTACATAAGGCAACAAAGCACGTAAAAACTGCATTGCTGGTTGAGCCCAGCCATCTCCACCTGGAAAAATTAACAATTTAAAGCAATAAAGGATGTTACCACTCTATGCCTCACTACATAACAATATCAGTAATAATTCCCCTCATCCTCTTCACCAGATATTCTAAAGATCATATTGGACAATCTCAAAGGCTTGTGGCAAGACATGGAAAATCATGCTGCCTTCCCACCTTAAAAGACAAGCCATAAAAGCTCTCTGAAAAAGAAATCATTTTTATTTTTGTGCAGAATATGGGTTACAAGACTGACTTTATTATCATTCTCCAAGGTTTCATGTAAGATTTTTTGAACTTTCAGCAGGTGCCCTGTATAATCTCATATTCCTAATGGGTTTAGGCAGCAAACTGTGTCTGACTCAGCAGTCTCTCACTTTCTATATCTATCACCCAAATGAAAAATGCAGCATTTCCCTGCTGGCTGTTCCTTTGAAATTTGCATTGTGCCTTCAAATAAACAGGGAGATCAGGGCAGTTATAAGGGACATGGGAAAACAATAAGATTTTTTACTTGGAAGCTCTCACATTGATGTGTCTCAAACATCTGCTGCAAACAAGAAACTTAAAGCCTAACTCAAAACAGATATGCTTTGCTCACAGAATTGTAGGTCAGTTCTGCAATCAGGTAGCTCATGTGAACTGAAAGAGTGCTGGTAAAAAGTTTCAGTAGGACTACTTATGTACAGGAGGTGTTGAGCACCTAACCCAGCTGAAACACCACTTCACTGGTCAAGGCAAAATAGGTCCAAAATGCACTAACAAACCACTTAAAATTCATATGACACAAGTGTACACAAGGTATGTGTTTCATGAATTGAGGTACTGAGGTTTCACTTAGAAAAACTGAATCTTCAACTCACAGATAAGTTGTCTGATATCTCTACTTTACATCTGAGTCTTCTGAGGCACATAAAACAGATCACAACACAATATACCATGGGAGTGCTGCTCTTAACCTCTCCAAAGCAACAAAGAAGTAAGCAGCTCCAGATTCTGGCTGATGCCATAAGAATCTCAAAAAGACTGTAGATGAATTCTTCTGGGAATGTGTTTTTCTATTTCCCTAGAGAAAGAATACTGAATAATTGAATGCAAAGTCTGTGTTAAAGGAATTATAGCAAATATGACCTGAACCCAAGATGAATCTTTTTTAACCACAGGCAGTAGAGTGGCAATTCGTTTTAGCATAATTTCATAATTTAGCAAATTTCATAATTTCAGAAGAAGAAGAAAAAAAATAAACAGAAAAAAATTCAATACAGCCTGGAACTTAAAGTTAACTTTTCCTGCAGCATTTAAAAGAGAAGAACAGGCAAGGAAAATATTCCCTCTTGCTTTCTGTTGGAGCAACCATTGATTCTTCACAAATTAGAATTATTAGAATTATTTTGGTTTACTTATTTTATAAAAGACCTTCTGGTTACTGCTTTATGATGTCTTCTCTTGATCTTTGCTGTTCCAATTTGAAAGCATCTTATAGTCTCTGAGTCTTATAGACCAAGGGATATATGCCAAGAGATTCTGCAGCTCAGTGGCAGCTCCAGTCACTCATCTCATGGTTCTAGTTTTCCTCTCACATCCATCACTTTAACAGTGCAATAATCTCACTGACTTCGGTGGAGTAGCTCCTGATCTACACTCACATTGAAGGTTCAGGTCCTGTAGTTCCTACAGAGACCTTCACACTGGCAGACCAGAGCCAGAGTAGACATCTTTCCCCTGACAACATCTTAAAGAAACTGCTAGTGGTAGTGAGGGATGCACTGCCATGGGTTCAGCATCCAGGTGAGGCTAAATGTCCACAGTCTGTGGAAGCTTCACCTGTGCAAACATCTGATTTGTGGAAATACATGCAACGCTACTTCTCCTTCTTATGAATCACACATCTCCTGCACTAGCCATTACTTCTAAGCATGCCTGTGGGCAGACTCATCTGCTTCTACAGGAAATCATACCCGTAGCACAAATATTTCTCAACATCATTTTGTGATAGCAGAACCCCAAAACTGGCAACTTGTTACATCATCAAAAATATTTTAAACAACTCTCTGAATACTGCAGCTGCTACATATGATCTCATGAAAAACTCAGTGGTGAGGATTCTAATAGTATTTATGAGCAGCAAAAAAACTATGTCTTATAATATGCATGGAGCATTTCAGCTCAGAAAAAAATGAAATCTGTTTAAAACAAACAAACAAACAAACAACAAAAAACCACAACAAAGAAAAAGCCTTTCAGCCAGAAAAATGGGCTAAGGACTAACATGGCAATGCATATTTAAAGGAGGGTCCTCAATACAGGGGAGGTGAATACATCAGAAAATTAGTGAAAAGAAATAGAGTAAATACTAGTAGGGTTTGTAGGGTTGCATACTAACAGAGCCGCCTTTTTTTTCCCCAATAAAACAGACTGGAAGAGACTTCTAGTAAGCTCAAGAGACCTGTTTGAGACCAAGGAAAAGAGGATACTTTGAGTCAGAGGCAAGCAGGACTAAACTGCTCCCTTCCCAAAGTCATTTCATACATCTGCTCTTGAAGGCAGTTCTCTGTCCTGGCTTTGTGACATGAGCCCTCATCTATGGCATCTAAGATCAGTCATAATCTTCTGTGGTGGTTTACATAAAAGATTGCTCTCAGGTGCATTTACATTTTTCTTTTCCCTACTTTATGTCTTCCTTTTCTAATAGCTTTTTCAGCTCTGTAGCCAGGAGCTTATCTTTTGTTTTTAATCTTACCTGTTGTTTCAAGTAGATTGATGTCAATCTGGCAGTCTCAAGACACATGGCTTTTATGAAAATGACAAAATCTTAATAAACTGATGGTGCTGGCAAACCCTGTGAACAATCTGCAATGAATGCTACATTTGGCAATCCCAGAAGCTAGGTTAGGTGTCCTACTAACTTGCAGAAGTCCCTTGGAGAGGGATACTGCAAGCTAACATATAAAACAAGTGATGTTTCTGTTATGGATTTTATTCAGTAGCCTTTGGCAAAACTCAGAAAATGGTGGAGGAGCAGAAATTGCCCTTCTAGCATTTATTTAACTTGGAAATTCCTGATTTCTGCACCCTCCATTCCATTTCCCCGCTGGTTCTGATAGGAAGTTAGTTTACTCTTTTCAGTACTGCATTTTTCTAAATTACATCTGAGCATGATACCTAAAACAGCTCTTACAAGACACTGATGTATGGGCATTACTATAATTATAGGGTTGCAGGCCTTTTTTCTAAGTGTTCATTAGTATTTTTTGTGTCTTGAAATTTTTCAGTTCTTCAGACCTCCAGTGGAAGAGAAAATGCTACAGCAATGGCATGCCTAGGGGTATTTCAGAGATTCAGTATCAGAAAGTTGCAGGCTTCAAGAACAGCAGCAAAAATGGCATTATAGCTGGGATTCTGGAGTTTGAATTAGCAATTGTACAACAACAGATTAAAAGTAGACATAACTCGCAGTTACAAGTTTTATAAGACACTTGCAATTCAGTCTTAAAATGTATCAGTTCCTGTTCAATTACCTTTACCTCTATGACAGTATTACAACTTAACCTTGAGACCCTCTGAATCTTAATATTCAGAAATCATATCTGGGAAAGGAATTCCCTCTGCATTCCTTAAGTATTACTAGAAAACAGTGAATTCCACAAGCTTCCTTTTCCCAGTTCAGTGTCTTTAGTGTTGGCATTTTTTAAGCGGCTCTCAGTTTCAGCCTGTGTACCCCTGCCAGCCCATGATCCTCCAACTGTCTCTCAGCCATAAACCACAGATGCTTAACACCCCCTGAATGCAAATGACTCATTTTCTGGCAGTTCTGATAGATACTAAAACATCCTCTTGATCTCTTGTCCCTTCCTTTTTGATGAGATATTATGCTTTTTAAAAATCAAAAACACACCCAACCTTCAAGCTCCCCAGAAGTCTCCTAAAAGGATCATGAAAACTATAATCAGATAGTTAGCTTAGAGCAATATTTTATTACAACTGCCTTATCTATTGATTTTCCTTCTAGTTTATCTTTGTGAACAAAAATGTTAATGATTTCTGTTCATTAGATTTTACCTATTTTTTTATTTATGAACACACACAGCTCCTTCATTTCATTATGAACAGGACTCTTGAGAATGTTTCTGCTGTAAGTAGATCCATCTATTTGCTAAGAACTGTAAATTCAGAGTATGCAATCCCTAAGTACTCTGTGAAGCTGAATGGTGTTATTTCTTTCCTGAATGAGCCATTCCAAAACACATGCATTTAAAATAGTGAAACCTACTTTGAAATAAATGTGTGGGGAAAAAAAACTAAAAGAAAGAAAGAAATGCTATTTTAGTGAAAACTTTCAGAACCCAGCAATTTGTCACATGTATGCCTGACAACCATGTGGCAAAAAGCACACCATGAAAACATGAAAAGGGGGAAGTACTATGTAGCTGCATTTTTTATTTCAGTTTAGAATTAATGTTATCACTCTTCCTACTACAACTTCACAAAGTAATGTAACTGCCTAAAGATTCATTCATGCTTTTCTGACACTTCTTAGAGAAACCATCTATTGAAAATGTCAACAAACAATACGTAAAGAGGAAGGGCTATAAACCCCAAGATTAAACTGAGGAATTCCACAACTATCTCAAGCACAAGCAGTCAGAACAAAGCATTTGCATACATCTTTTTGAGGGTGATTTCCAGTGCTAATTAATGTAATCTGACAAAACTATAAGCACAGACACTTTGCAACAAGTTCTTACTAAGGAGTATGAAGCAAGTGCTGTGCCCCTTCCTCTCTTACATACAAAACAGCTGCAATATTCTTGAATCACACAGAAAACTAGTCAGATTTTCACTCAGAGAATCCATGTTAATGAATTGATCCAAATGATATGCTTCTTCTAGAGAAAGCTGTTACATTTCTAAAGCCCTGTGGCTTGGCTAATTTTGTTTTAGATATTTTTATTTTAGATATTAGGAATACAGAAACTCCTTGTTTGTGTCAGTTGCAGCATTTTACATCTGATGATTAGTTTTGATTAAATAAATGAAACAAGTATGTGTCATTACAAGGCTTGAAAAACGCAAGCTCTGAAAGGATTAAGATCCCTTCTAAATGATCAGTGGGTGAAGTTCAACTGCTTTCAGTGCAGACAACTGTCTGAAGTCCTGACTGCATAACTGGCACCAGATCCTCAACTGGTGTAGAGTGTCAGAGGATTGCTGAAGACACTACACCAGCCAAGCATCTCCTGCCAGATGCAGCATTCTAAAACTTCTACATGCATCACTCGGTTGGCAGCTGAGCAGTAGTGGATGTACTCCTTATGTGTCCCCTTCCACTTGGAGCAGGCATGATGATACAAGACCAGACAGCTTCAGTGTATGGAGGTGCAGTTGCTTCCGCTCTCAGTACAAGGTGAGAAGCCCTGAAGTGCACACAGGTGGAACGGGACTGACTGGGCTGAGGGTCTCCATCACACTTTGCTTAGCAGAACATGCTGCAATCCTCCTCTTGCTCACTGTGGAAAGATGCCAGAATCCACTCATCAGAACCCAAAACTTGAATTCCTTGGCGACTCTCCCATTCCCTGTTCAAAGTCTTCTTGTAAAATCTATAAAAGAGACATGCTAATTCTTTGATTGCTGATGCCAAGAGGAGCAGCATGCAGGAATTCCAGCATCAAATGCGGCAGCTCTTCTCTGACACCTCATTTGCCTCCATTGAAAACAGGAAAAGAATGACCAGCAGTCTCCAGGAAAAAATAATGCACTTTCAATTAGTGCTTATGTTCAAACTCAAGAGCACCTCCTTAAATGTTCTCTACAGATCTCCCCATTCCAAAGTAAGCATGGCAAACTAACTGTACCCAAATCTGTCTTTGATAAGAGAAGAAAAACTACATTATTCATATTTGAAGTCAAGGAAGGATGAACAAGGATGCTGGAGAAATTAGACATTAATTATGCTTACTCTTGCTGTGCCTTTCTTTCACTTCTACTGAGGCAATCAATAAAGCAAACAATACAGATTACTAGAAAAAGAACAAAGGGGGGAAAAAAATCCAAATGCAGAACATAATTCAGTCTCTGTATATATCCAGAGAGGGCCAGTATTTTGAATAATGCAGGCAGTTCTAGTCCCCATTTCCAGAAGTCTACAGCAGACCTGGAAAATTTTCATTAAAAGAGTGACAAGAATGGGGAAAGCACAGGACAACTTCCACATAAAAGATGAATAAATGGGCTATGGTCTACAACTTGAAACAGTGATGTCTAAGGGGAATTATGATGGCAGCCTATAAAATCATTTGTGCTACACAAAACCATATAGAAACCAGCAGTTCCTCATCCTTCCCACTGCAGGCCACCAACAAAGCTTACTGGTAGTAGGAGGTAGTCCAAACAAACAAAAGGCAATTGAGCTCACAACAGATACATACGCTGAGAGAAGTCCTTAACCCCAAGTGTTGTGGGAATAACAGTCTTACATTCATTTGCAGGGTAAAATGTATACAGAGCTATTAACACCGGTGTTGGAGTCTACAAAAATATTATGGGGAAATGCCATGATATCCTCACTCAATTTTTATACTCTTCTCTAGAAAACTGTTAGTAGCTCCTGTTTGAGATAAAACAGCAGACTATATGGACTTCTGGTTTGAACCACATTTGCAATTCCTTTCTTACACAGTTTGAGGAACACTCCCATACATCTCAGATCTAGGAAAGTAATTACAAAGCTCATACTCTTCTTCTGATGGATTATTTTGATTTGATTGTATTTGTGTGGTTGTGTCTGCTTTTTGAGAGGAGAAAAAACCAAAACCAAACAAAGTACATTTTTACTCAGCAGTTGAAATCATGCTAAATAATTTGTAGGATAAACCAGCAATTTTATATGTTTAAATTGTATATTAAACAATATCTGTTAAAAAGTTCCCTATTTCTAGTATCCTTCTACAATATTTGGAGGTAAATCCCTTGAATACCTGTTTTCTACATATGAGAATGTAAACATATATGCATGTTAGCATATTTCAAGTAATTTCCACAAACAAGTTTTAACTAATTCTGTGACTCTCTGTAGGGTCACTGTTAAGCATTGTCAACAAGAAAAATCAGTTAGGTACCTTATATGTTAAGAATGACACAATACCTTTTCAAATGGACTGATTGTCTTTCCACCAAGAGAATGAGGAGCATCATGGCACAGCCAGTTTTCTTCTGGCACAAAACACCCTTGTGAACAGCACTGAATTTTCTTGGAGCTGCAGCCACTGATGGTAGTCAGACAGCAGTGCCACAGTAAACAGTCATCCTACCAACAGCAGCAGATAATCAAAACATCTTTACCCTTGTGAAAACTGCTAGAGCAGCTGAGGAGTCTGGGCTGGATCCTCTGTTTATGTAATTTGCAGTAGTTTGATTTACTCACTGAAGTGACTCTGATTCACACCAGCTGAGAAGCTGACCCCTTCTTGTGTTTCCCACTGCAGCTTATTCAAGCAACAATTCAAGGGGAAAAATAAAATACTTGCAGATACTGTATTAAAGGATTGGAACTTAGTTGAACAATCAAATTGTCTCAAGAAGAGGCAAAATGACTTTGAAGTACTTACCAATGTTTTAAAAGCCATGATTTAAAAAGGAGAAACAAAAAACAAAAGTTAAACTAGCATGATATTATTCAGTAAGTGGACAAGAAAATCTTCTTGCTACTCTACCAAATACAGAGGGCATTTTTCTTTGTCAGTAAGTGATGTTATTTATTTTTACTTTTTCTGTCAAAATGATCATCTTTGAACTTAGATGGTTCCACAATATCCAGGAACAACACATTATTCTCTTTTCCATAAACAAGTTAGCAGACTGTTTTTCCACTAGACCCACACCTCCCCTCAAGTTAACATCAGTCCTTTGCATACTGGAACCTCCTGTGCGAACCAAGAGCTTGGTACCATTTTCAGTCACTATTTTAATCTTTGTAATGACCCATTTCAAGTCCAGCAAGGCCATTTGCTGAACTGTGCCACAATATATTTAGTGCAGAAGCAAAGCAAAATTTATACCAACTTTGTGGCTAGGATTTAACCAGGGCCTAGTAAACCTGTGGGAAGGCAGGAGATTGCCAAGCCTGTCTCCAGTTACACCATTACAGCCTGAAACTGTGAAAGAGCAAAGTAAATTAGCTATGACATGGAGCAACCACTTATTACAGAACCCCACTGAGGGCAGGGATTGCCTCAAATGTTTACAACAAATAATATTCTTATTCATAGGTTGTTTTTAATATATAGATAACTTCTGAGAAGCTTGTTCATACCCACATCTGGACAGGAACATTTGCTGAGTAAGGACTCAATGTGCAGGATTTTTACAATCTCACTTTTGCATTCAAAACATGATGGTGATACAGATTGGGTTTTGCTCCAAAGAACTTACATTGTGCATATGTGCTAGGCAAAGGTAATTTTTATTCAAACATAAAAGGAGCAGTGCTGTATCAGTAGAAAAATAACAGATATTATGTACTTCTATGCCAAAATCCTTTCAGTGAAGAAGTGGCTCATGAAGAAACAAGTTATTTAAGCAAAGCTGCTCTTGGTCTCTTTGCATGTGTTTCAAGAGAAATCTGAAGAGTTCTTCTAGCTTGTGTCAGTTACTGAAAATACCACATTGGACCAGCCACTTCTCTCCTGCCTACACTTCAAAAACCTACCCTTGGTGACATTTGGAAAGGCAGAAAGGGATGATGGAGCCAGTTCCTATCTTTGATGCCAACTAAGTATCTGCAGCTCCGTTCTTCTGACTGATTTCCAAAGCCTGAGTGGGACAGAGTGCCCAGGATGAAGGGAAAAAAGCTATTCCAAAATCTGAAAACTTATTCTAAATGTTATCAACACCTCTGCTCTTACTTGTGTTCATTTTCTCCTTGTTTAAAAAGCACAGTAGGAAAATCTGCCATTCCTGCAGATGGTGGAAATACAGAGAAAACAAAAACAAAAACAAAACAATCTAAAACGAAGAGAAGAGAAGAGAAGAGAAGAGAAGAGAAGAGAAGAGAAGAGAAGAGAAGAGAAGAGAAGAGAAGAGAAGA
>JAWWEW010000112.1:10341738-10352364 GCA_035583185.1 Anabacerthia variegaticeps | reverse complement strand
AGAAAAGAAAAGAAAAGAAAAGAAAAGAAAAGAAAAGAAAAGAAAAGAAAAGAAAAGAAAAGAAAAGAAAAGCTCATATATTGATAACACTCCTTCCTTGAGCACTCCTGCCCTAAGTATAAAGATGCTTTGCACTTTGTGGCTCCAGAGCCAGTTCTAAAACAACTGGGTCACCAGAAATGCTTTAATCTGAGATCACAATTACCGATTACTTTAGTTTGCAACAACAAAGACTGCTATCAGTGCTAACAAAACAATACATATAATCTCTCTCCTTAAAACTCAATATTTAATGAAGAAAACTACTTTCTTCAGATTTAAAATGAAGCAAAATTATATAAGGAGGACTGTAAAAAAGAGAGATAGGAAAAAAATCACTTGCCCCTGTTCAAAGAAACCGTATGTTGACAAGACTGGAAGACTGTGCATTTTGTGCTGTAATCATAAGAGAGGAAAGATCCTCGAGGAAGAAGTGAATATCTTCTTAATTTAAAAACAAAACCTGCTTTCAATCTCTTTGTGTATTGATAATAGGCACACAACAAGAGCCATTCTGGGACATATTAACGTATTACCTGGCATGGTTTAGTTCCCATAGGTTTAGCCACAAACTTGGCCACCTTTTGTTGGTCTCCGTCATTTAAAATTAAGCATCAAATATTGATGAGAGTTTCCTATGAAATGTGGTGAAATGTCAGTTTACATTTTTTTCAACCACAATAAATGTAGATTTACTGAACAATATTAATATTAGTTAAAAAAAAATAAAGGTTACTAAAAATCACTGAAGCATTCACAAATGCTTGAGGGAAACATTTTTGTACACACCTGAATGGCTTACAGATTAAAGACCTTTAAGAGGCCAAAGGAAAAATAGAAGAATAAAAAAAAATACAAAAAATCAGTTTTTAAATAGGTGCAAAAATGAAACATGAATTTTCTGTCTTTGAACATTCACAAATCAAAGATATTTATTTAAGAAACAAAAAAATAAAAGTTGCTTTTTACTAAGGGAACAAAACAGATTCCACCTTGATGGCAGATTACACAGATTGATGAAATGTGAAAATTTTTTTCTTTCTTTTTTTCATAGCTAGAAAGCTCCATCAATTGCCCCCCCCCAAATACATTACCCACCAGATTCTCCCTTCATCTTCCTTTCTATTATAGTTAGTGATAGAAAATATAAAGTATTTTTCTAAGACTCCCTGCACAGTAAATGCTTAAATCAGTTTTAAAATATTCTACGGCATATTATTATTATTTGTATTGGCATTAATTTTAATGTTTGAAAAATCAAGGCTTCATGTAGTGTTATGTAAGTATTGTATTTTCAGCACAGTACCAAACTTGCCCTATATTATTTTTGCACAGCTAATCCTGATGAAATAATTCAATTAATTAGCTTGATGAATCAGCTGGACCTACAATTTCTCTCTGTAATCAGGCAGTTAATCTATGAGACAGACAAAATAATTTGAGAGTACTTAACTCTGAACTAATGTCACATCTCTAACAGCAACCAAACAAGACTGTATTAAGTAGAGATCTTAAATGCATTAGTAGCAACATGAAGTGAGGTTGTATAATCTTTCCATTCTCAGCACTCTGCAATGCTAAATATGAGATACACTGCAGTGTAATTTAAAAGATACAAACCCACAGTTAGCAGTAATCCAGGTCAGTAGAGTGCATTAGAACCCTCTGAGCCTGCCTGGGAAAAGGCTGCTCAGGACCTTCCAGGGACTGAATCAATAGCAGTGATGTTCCCTGCACTCCTCCTTTCTTATATGATATATGGGAAGGAGAAGGTAGATATGAGAAGCACTGTTTATGCCATATTCCTCAAATATGACATTTTATTTCCTTCCCAAATGGAAAAAGGAAGGAAATGTGGCATCAATCAACTGTAAAACAGACCAGTGACTCAAGCAAAACAACACTACCTTGAGACATAAAACCTAAACCTTTAGCAAGCAGCATATTTTACTGTCTAACCATCTTTCCCAGACTTGGCCTGTGCCTCATGTGAACATCTGCCTAACTCAGGCAGCACTGGATGTTTGGGAGTGGAGAAGAACTGGGTTCTCTATCCACCTCTGAATCTCTCCTCTAGCCTATCATTTCATATTCTCATTTGTGTTGAGAATCAAATTACTCCGGCATAGGGATATGTATATCTATATTTTCTACTGATAATAGTGACAGTATAACCATCACAGTGATGACTAAATGAGGGTTATACTACACCTCCTGTAATGAGAAGTGACAACCTGTAAGAGCAACTAGTATATTATAAGAAAATAAAGAAGGATAGAGTCCCCTCTGGGTATGCCCACATCAACATTTTATTTCAGGGAAGAGATCCACTTTCAAAATTAATTGCCCCGTTGTTTGCACATAGAATCTGCTTGGTTTACATCATGGAGAAGTAATATTGATGCATGCAAACTAGATTTCTTGCAAATGAAATCTGGACCACACCATAACTTCCCAACATCAATGCAGAAGCAAACTTCCAAATCAATAAGCACACATCACATCCTCCAGAATGGAGCAATAGCACCTGCACCACCAGAAGGCTTTTCAAACACTGGACACTGAAGTGACCATGAAGTGCCTCTACTGCTCTGCCAAGTTACAATGCTATGCAATGCCCCAGGGACACAGTTCTGCTCATGTGATAGGAAAGAGGGCATTTCTAATGGGATAATAAGCAATTTGCAGTGAGAGGATCACTGTAATCTTATGACAGCTGTCATATACCAAAGGGAGACAATCAATGATCAATGACATTTAAGAATATCAGGAACAGCCACCAGACCTAAGGAGTGGCATGGCAGATGCATTCTGCACAGGATTGTTAACAGTCCTGATAGTCCTGTTCCCTAGACAAACCACAGAGCAATATTAGCAGCAACTCAAGAGCTAGCACTCATCACTGTCATTCAACTGGATGCAAAACTGTCTTCCAAGATAAAGTTGCAGAAAATTGATATAACCAAAATAAAGGATGGCTATGATAACATCCACGATGCATAATTAAAGGGACTTGATATGAAAGGAAAGTTCATCTCATACGAACCAACAAGGTTCTACTCTCTACCCTAAAGTCACATTGATTTATCATCAGCAGAGCCAAAAGTCACATAAACAATTTTTCAACAGGAACACCTCACCAGCAAATGGGCCTGTGAGGCTCAAATCTTCCTTCTGACCCTAGCAGTATCTTTTGCACAAAACTAAGCAGTGACTTGATTGGGAAAACAGATTATTCTGACACTCTCATTTGAAAACATGTTCTGTCTTAGTCCCAGTCAAGAGATTTCTGTATATGAAAGACCTGATTTTAAGCCTAGAAATTGTTCTCTCTAAGCATTTTTCTCCTCCAGAGAGAGGAAGAAAGAGAGATTATATCACCTCTCTCATATTTCAAACCCCAGAATGGCTTGATCAGTTTAGTTTCTGTTTCCTGATTGGATAGGTGACATATAATAATAAGTTTTTAGTTGCCAATACCTCTAAGAAGCAATTAAAGCACAACTCATACATTTAACCAAAGAACAGAAAGGCTGACAAATCAGTTTTCATCTTTATGGGTGCAACACTTCTAACAAACCGCAGGGGAAAAATGTTTCCCTCATTGTGAGAATAGCCCATAGATCTGACAGCTGAAATTCTGCCTTGGTATCCAGAAACATTAAGAAATTCTTCTGGTCAGTATGAAGTACGTCAATTGTTTAATTGTGGTTCACTGCTACAGAGTGTAAGTAAATGAAGAAGACCCAAAAAAATCTTACAGCCTAGCAGTAAAGATAACCACTTTTGCAAATACTATCTGGTGAGCACTTAAGGTGCTGAATGGAAAAGCAATGTGTAATTAACAATACCATGCCCACATACAGAGTGTAAAAAGACACAGCGTGCTCAAAAATCAGAATGCCAAAACTAAACTCACCCACAAAATTGACTGAAGTCACCACTGTGAGAACATGGCTGGAGCAGGAACAAAATTGCATGAGGTCATCTCACATCTGCCATATGGTTCAGGTCCATTAGCCAGATATGGGCTTCCTTGCACAGCCAGACACAAACTCACAGAAGCTGGCTGGACATGACAGAAAAACTAAAGAGCTGCTTCCCTAGTACTCAGCAGGCATGGATTTGGGGCTTTACAGGAGCATCAGCTGAAACCATCTGTGACTGCCTTACTACTTCAAGTTTCTGTAGGAAACAAGACTTAGAGAGTTGGGCAGGGAAAGACACTCATAGTCTCAGGTATTAGAGCTGCATTGGAACAGAAAATTCTTGCCTGCTCTCTGAAGTTGCCTACATGGTTGTGAAGACCATATGTTCATACCAAATCCTGGACTTCAACATTCTTGGCCTCATCTACCTCTCCCAGCTAACAAAAGCATCAACAGCTAAAGTACTTGAAAGCAACTATACTGTTTTGGAGCCTAAACCCATTGATTTTGTTGTGCCATGTACACAGTGGAATACAATAGCTAATCTCACAAAACAGAAGTTCCTTTGTCATTTTCAATCATGTATAATGTGCAGTAATATTTCAGTAAACTTCAAATTATTTTTTTAAATGCAAAATTCCATACATATCAGTGAAGTTTCACAAAGATGAATTCCAGCCACTATATGGAGCAGAAAAAAACCAAGGTAATAATATAAAGACCATCAAGATCTGAAGGTATCCTGCCAATGAACTAGTTAAATGAGCTAAAAAACTTTACCAGAAACCTTAGACTAGCCTCATTACTAGGCAGCTTAATTTTGATCTGTAGAACAAAACACTATTCCATTGCATTGGAAAAAAAAGTGACACAGTGCTTTCCTGCAAATTACAAGTTTATAAAAGAGCTGCAGTCTGGGATTTGGATAGCTCCAAGGGCACAGCATTGATTTGGTTACAGTATGAGGAGAGTATGCGTCAGGTAAACCTTTCTTGTCTATCATGCAAAGGCTTGCATATTGATCTTTTGCAGACTCATTCTCAATAGATAAGAACACAAAAATACCTCTGGAACTGGAGGCGAGTCAAAAGGAATATCATTCCCACAACAATCCACACAAGTTGTTAGAAGAGACAGATGCTACTTCAAAAATTTTACTCTATAGGGTTTGGCAGACATGAGTTTGAACTAATAACCAGTTAGCACCAGAGGAAAAGAACACACACACAAAAAGAAAAAAGCTTCTTGACTGTAATTTTGTTGCCTGCTCAAAACTTGAGAAAAAGCTTTTGAGATATTATTTACTGTTTCATAGTGCCAACAGCAGGCACTGAAACATCACAAGATGAGAAAAAAAAAAGATACAACATCCATTTATCTTAATAGCAAAGATTTTTATAGTAACAAAAGGAAGGACCCTGCATTCAATGTAATCAATTTTGAAATTGGAAGCTAAAGGGAAGCATCACAGAGGGAAAAAGGTGCTTGAGGAAAAGGCATTAAGGACCTGACACCTCCATTAATTAAAACCTTGCCTAAGTAGCAAGTGTAGTATGAAGACCTCATTATTACCAGCTTCCTTCAGGTGGACAATCACCATGACAGAGCCATCAGAATCGCTCTCCTTTTTCACTCTTTAAAGTCAGGGATATAAGAGGCCAATAAAAGATTTTGGTTTCACTGAACTGTGTCTCTGTGCAAAGGTGCTACCCATCAGGACCCACATGTCACCACCCTGCCACTCCATCACTCAGGTCAGAGACTAACAAGACATAAAAGATGAAAGCAGAGCTAGAGGCACTTAAGTCAAAATAGCCTGTTCTGCCTACTTTCTTTTTTTCTTTTTTTTTTTTTTTTAACTCCGAGTATTTACAATAAGACAGCTTAAGAACTGGGGAAGGAATATTTTAATAGAAACATAGTTTTCATAGCAAATTTGTGTAGCTTAATCTTGGTTCACCTGAAGTCTAATTCTGTGTGTAGTCAATTAAATTCAGTACTTCAAGATTTATACTTATCCATCAGATGCCACCTTTTTCCCTTCTTGAACAGGAGACTTCCATCCCTGTACCAGCAGGTCAGCTTTTCTACCACATAAGCACCCTAAGAAAACAAGTTAATCTGTCAGTAGCTGGACACTTTAAACATCTGCATGGACTGGCTTCAACAGTATTGGCATTGCAAGTCCTATTTGCACATCACCTTCTCTTCTTTTCTTCAAAATCCCTTGAAGCAGCAGATATCAGCCAGTAATAACTGATGTTGTACTTAATTGCACAGGATACAGATATAAATTAAAATGAAGTTTTATCAGGAGTACACATACAAACAAACAAACAAACAAGCAAACCAGCAAACAAAAAGATAAAATCTCTGCCAATTCCTGCATCTGAGGAGTCACTGTGGTTTTGCAAAAATCTGTCTCTGGATGAACTTGTCTTCCAAGACTGCAATCCAGATTACTGCCTCTTTTTCTTCATACACTATCAGGTGTCTAATGTAAAAAATAGTCTTTTTTTTCTAAAATGTTAATGTTTTGATGGTATGAGACATCTGAGAGTCTTGGGGTTGTTTCTATTCCATGTTTTTTTTTTTTTCCCTGATGATATTTGAAGTGATAATTGATTAAATCTCACTTAGTTTTACAGGTGTTAGAAAGGTGGAGTGTCAGGGACGGGCAATAACAGGGACTGGCAGTAACAGTGTATGAGAAAAAAGCTACTCAGAAAACCCACAAAACGTCAGCAGTCCAAAGTGTTTTAATACTACAAAATAAAAGAATGTGAAAGTGTACTAATTAGACTATAATTCAACATTTTCTGTTGATTCAGTAGCACATATATGCCTTTCATTTTGCTATTTACAAACAGCTTTCACAATTGCAGACCTTGTCATAGAATAACTAAAAAGAATACTATGTTCATTATTTAGACATTGCCTCCTTTTTTATACTTAATGTTCCTACATTAGCTGATTTATGGCCTGAAATATCCAATAAGAGACATAAAGAATATACAAAAAGAAGACAGAAGGAACATAAAACCCTGAAAAAGAGATGAGCAACATTCCTAACAAGTAGATCAATTTTCATCTACAAGCCTAAGATGTTGAGCTGAAGGGTACTCAGATGTAGAAGTTTGAGTGTTATGTTGATAGCACATAGTGGTATTAGGAAGAAAAATGCTGCATAATTTAATTGTGCTAAATCTCAAATCAACAAAAAGAAAAAACCTTGTGATTCACTGAACATTAATAAAATATTACAAATGAATGTCAAAATATCATCTAATAATTTTCTCTTTCCCAAACTGTATTAATAGGAAGACCAATGTCCAAGGAGCACATTTTACTACTTGCAATCATGATTAAGAAAGAATAAGTCATTTACACTGGATCCCATCTAGAACCACCTCATACTGTATTGGGAGTCCTCAAACATACCATAGGAAAATCCTTGCTTTAAAAGATAAACATGTCAAAACTGGAACAAAGAAAGTCCATTTTGTACCATTCAAGACTATGCACTTTGTAAGGCAGTAATAACATAACAAGAAACTGAGAAATAAGCCTGGGGGCACTGAATTTTGTAGGATTTACAACAATGACAAAAAACTATGTCATATTACATGTACTTACATTAATGTTGCTAAGACTGGAAAATACATACGGATCTTATAGAGGACTCACAGTTGCAGTAATATCTAAGATTCTTTTATAGCTCCATGATGTTCTTGGGAATTCAGCCCAAACATTCCTTTTTTATTTTCCCTGTAATTATACAAAAGAAAACACAGCATTTTTTTTTTAGTTAATTTTTCTAAAAGTTAACGGTTTATAAAATATTTTTCCATAGGTTTTCAACTACACAGAATAAGGACACATGGAAAGACAGCTTTGGGCTTGAAATTCTAAGCATAGATTTTCATAGTAGACAATGATGTAATTTTTTATTTTTTTTTTGGCTGCTATATTTCAATATAGCACAGTACCTGACAGCCATAATGTTAATTGACATCTGTGTCTTAGAATGGCCAGTTAACCAGATAACTGCTTTTGAAAATTTCTTGTCTTACTAATGTTCTTACATCATAACATTTTGAGATTAAACTACTTCTGCTTAAACATACAGTTCTTATACAAACAAATAAACATACCTAAAGTAATAATTAAATGCCACTCCTAATTAAATAAATAGTAATTGCTTCCCACTGACCTGGATCTTTCAGGAGTTTGAGTTTCAGTTTGAGTGATATATGAAATATATTGGTTGGAGACAAATACTTAATTAGCCTTCAAATTTTTCACTATACTGCTCCAATAGGCAAGCCACAGTGAAAATGGACCCAGTTAAGTCAGTTTTCTGGATATTTAGTGAATCATAAAGATTACTTCATAAAGAGTTCTCAGTAATATAGAAAGCTAATGAACCTCAAGAGAAATATTCTCTGTAATGATTGAGAATTGGCTGAAAAAAACCCTTCAGTATAAACTTTCTCTATCAAAAATGACTAACTGAACAGTCTTGAAGAAAATTCTTCTTAAATGAATTCTAAAATTAAAAAAAAAAAAAAAAAAAAGAAATCATGTAAATGGCAAAACAACCCTTTCTCACAATTTCGAAATGGAAAAATTAATTGCCTATTTCAGAATTGCTTTGTTTAAAAGTCTGATCTTTTAGATAGTTATAATAAAACCTGAATCATTTCAACTAACTAAAAATTCTGAGGTTACTTTATGCTGGCTTTTTAATCAAGGTTAGCGTTAAAAATGTGAAATATCAAATTTCCAAACAATGGAAAATCCACTTCTAATCTCTTCTAATTGGAGCTGCAGCTTTAGCTCCAGGGCTAAGTTAGATCCAATGTTCCCTGTTTCACAAAGTTCCCTGCTAAGGGAACTGTTATTGAGGAAAAAAAACAAAACCAAAACCGAAACCAAAAAAAAAACTGAACAGGACTATGAGACAATGGATGGCACATCTGTGTCTGTTTTTGAAACACTGCTTACTGTGGAAAATTGGACTAGGAATGGGTTTCAAATCCTACCATACTCTTCTCAGAATGTGTTTGAGTAAATGTTTCATACCTAATGGGAAGTTTCCTCCTACATAGACATGTAGAGAAACTTCATAAGATGTGCAGATTTGCCACTTCCTGACATTGTGTAATACATGCTACAGAGAGAATGTCTTAAACGGTTTTTCTTACAATTAATCACTATTCCTCCATCCAGTTAGGTAGCAAATACCAAACATGGAAAGACAGCAATAATATCTGAGAGATTTGGTACTTTGGTCAAAAAGTGATATTAATACAGGAGGACACTTCTGTTAAAATGCATTTGCTTTTGCTTCTTGTCAAATATAGATATTAAGTGCCAACTAACAGACTGATACAAGTCTCAGTACAAAACAGCTTAACGAGCCTGTGTGAAACACACCCACTATTGCTTCTGTGAGTTCTAACTGGAGGCAGTGAAGGAAAGCAGCACAGCCTTATAAAACTGAGTCACCTAGAGTGAAAATCTGATGGAAAATTATCACCTATAGGTGACTCAGCAATTGAGATGTGGAAGGAGTCCACAACCTGCTCTGTCCACACAGAGTGCCCCAGGGTGGCCATCACCACCAGGGACCAGTTGAGGTACCAGTGCAAGCAGCACAATTTTTGAGGAAAAAAAAAATAAAAAAGAAAAAAAAAAAAGAGTTTCTTATCAGAATGACACAGTGTTGCAGCCACTTTGAGGCAGTGGAAGTGATTGTGCAGGGAAGGAAGAAACAAGGCAGGTAAATCAGACTTTAAATCTACTGTGGCTAACAATATTAGGAAAGAGGGAAAGCCCAGGACAACGCAAATACAAGAAAGTACATCACTATTTTTAATACCATCACAAGACAACCACCAGCAAGTGATGCATAGTGCTTTGCTTTACAGTAGAAAATACTGCATTTTAATTAAAATAAGTAGGTAATATTAATTGTCATTCCCAAAACAGATGCTACAGACAGAATACCACACAAACATGTGGGGAACAACTGGTTGATACAAGAGCCCAAACCTGAAAAAATTAAGGGAGCCCGATTAAGCTGCCTCTTGAGGTTGTCTGGCTTAGATGCCTAAGATGATTTGAGTGAAGTTTTTCTCAAACAAGCGGGGTTTGATCCTTCCAGCTGCCTCTCACTTGGGACCAGCATATCTTGGCTCCCTTATATTCAGTAAAACAACTTAAAACTCATCTTCTAAATTTGCTCAAGTTTAGATCCAATCCAAATATAAAATATAAGAATGCTATACACAACAGATCTTAAGACTGCTGAATAAAACAAGGTAGACTTTTCTTTGTTTGGTTGTTGCAGGAGAAAAACACAATGTAAATTCAATTTAAAATTCAATAACAAGGGAGGAATAGGTAAGCATAAAAAAATAGAACTCACATTTATAAAAGCCTGAATGTAATGAAGAAGCATTAATAAGCCCTTCTTCTTCCTTTAGCACTCACAGCATGACACTGTTCTTTAAATGAGGAACTCTCTGCAAGGGGCATATCTCAAATGTAAATAAATCCAAGGAGGTGGTCAGCTACCAGGAGAATATGGCATACATTCACAGTGTTAAAAAAGAAAAAGAAAAAAAAAGAAAAGAAAAGAAAAGAAAAGAAA
>JAWWEW010000112.1:10287440-10341638 GCA_035583185.1 Anabacerthia variegaticeps | reverse complement strand
GAGGACTTTACCAGAAGTTTGTTTTTTTTATGTCATCTCATTGTCAGACAGCACATACAGAAAGGCTTTACTCAGGAATCCAGTGTAAATAAACTCTCGAAGAAAGAAAACAATTTTGTTCTCTTTCTTAAATGCACAGTACACAACACCTGACATTGCTTATTTTGTTTCTTGTCTACTCAAAATTCATCATCTCTCATCATTCATCTTGATTTGTTCATATCCACTTAACAATTGCCATCCAACTTTGTTCAGTCTCATTTGTATCTCAACTGCTTGACAGTCATTATCTGGCGTTATTCATCTTCATTTGTTTGGCAACACTTCCCTGATATTCTTGTTCAAGGATTCATCAGTTCTTTGAATTTCCTGATTTTTTTAATATGCCAGTATCTCTATCTACAAGCACCAAAACTAAATTTTTATTGTTCCCACAGTTTGAAAACTGTTTTTCACTTCCAGTAAATCTCTTGAAAGCCCTTTCCCTCTGCTTTGTCGTGATGAGTACCTAGCATTTCCCATTTTTTCACCATGAGGTAAAAAAACATAAATCTATATTAATTTATTTACATTCATAAATATATATGTATGGACACAAGTATATAAATATACATAGCACCTTCATTGCCAGTATAAACAAGTATCTTAATCTTAAATAAACAATGAATTTTCTTGACTGTTCAGTTTCAGAGCAAAGAAGATGTCAACCAGCAGTATTGTATGTAGTAGTACAACACATTTAGGCCTTTAATAAGCTGAAGAGGAATACCTTTTGTGATTTATTGTGCCCTTATGCCTTAGTATTTTGCCAGGAAAAAACCCTAAATAGATAGTCCATGATAAATACATCAGCAAATATGGCATCTTTCTTAGTCTTGAATTTTCTTCAAGTGTTTCACATTTTTAACATTAACTTCTTGAGAAATACTCAGTATTTAATCTGAAGACAACAGACAACATTCTTGCACATTTGTGATTGCTCAGTCAAGGTAATCTGGATATTCTCAATGAACAAAATGACCTGTTTATACTGTGCAGGGTGTAGGTCCTAGATTCAAATATTTGATGTACATCCAAAATAAATGGAAGAGTTTTCAATACTCTCTTCAATATATTTCTATGAAGAGTCTGTTAATTAATTTGTTAGCTAATATAGCTGCAGAAAGGGACAATAGAAGACAAATAAATAATTTATGCAATGTGAATGAATTTATTATAACCGTTTAATGAACTGCTCTGAACAGCACAAATCTGCCTTGCCTCAAAGCATCCGTTAAAGCTGACATAATTGACTCTGGCCAAAGATCTAGTCAAAAGCTCCAGAAGTTGCACCTCAAGGTTGCTTGTGATTAGTGGTCACTCAGTGTACTAAAATGAAGGAAAACTACAGAAGAGGGCACCATTAGGATGCCCTTAAATATGACTGCTGCTGCATTTAGGCATTTACCTTCATCTCACATACAGGAGGTTGAAGTCATAAGAATGAGATCAGCTGCAAAAATCACTACTTTTTCAGCCAAATGACACCAACCTTCAAGCAAGGAGAAAGATGGACTAAATACAGGCCTTCCCCCTTTGCTTGACCTTTTGTTCCCTCCTCCTTGCATACAGATTTTGTGCTTGCCTTTTGCTAAGGTACAACTTACTGTGCTGCACAATGAGTTCAACCATCTTCTCCCCCATTTTCACACACATGATTCAAATCCCCACATTCCCCTTTCCATTTCCCATTGCAGCATGGACTGTATAAAACTCTTCCTTCTCTGACTATATTTTCAGCTCTGCCTTTTATACCTCCCCTCTAGGGTATCTGTGCTTAGAGCCTAATGCACAGTAAGTGTATTGAAAAGCAAGCAAATTTTTTTTTTCCACTTTTGGCAGGTTAACCAAGGGGAAACATCACTTTGAGTCCTGTTTCTGTAGTTTCCATTTCCCCAGTTCTTGCTTCTAATCCTTTAAAGATGATGGGCATGTAACAAATACAGACCAGCACAGACCTATGGAAGGTAAAGGAAATACAGTTGGAGTACTACAGTCTAAATAATATCACATTAAAAATTTTCATCTGAATTCAGCTCAATTTCTTTCCTTTCAGTTATGCCAACACATACAAACTGGCCCCATTAATATCTATTAATACATCACAGAATTAGTGTTAAACCCCAAATTTTGTATAAAGCTTTTAAAAAATCATAATAGTAGGATATAATTTTGTGACCCTCTCATGCCCCCCAGCTGTCAAAGTAAAACATTCCCAACACTATTGAAAACAACTGCTGAATGTGGATTTGTAATTCTCTAGGGAAGACTGGTTTTAAATAACTGTAGTAGTCTATCTCTTACAAAATCAAGTTTCTTAAGATAGCTCAAGATGCACAAGAGCCTCCTGGCATAGTCTCAAATAACTGCATGTCTATGAGCATATATCTTATTCGATTCAAAAGATTTCATAAAGATTTCTAGATTTTAAGAACTTGTAAAGAAGGTGTGGGTTTTGGGGTTTTTTAAAACGTGTCAATGTTATAGACAGTTCTGAGCAGGTTAAGTATCCACTTTCTTTAGTTCTGATCAGAAATAAGTGAAAGGGGGAGAGTATTTTTATGCCAGAAGTAGATTATTCTTTTTTCTTTTTATTTTTTTTTTTCATTTAAATCAATACACGGATAGAAAATAGACATTATGACATTGTTCAGCCTTATCCTTCCATCTTCATTCAATATTCTATAAATAGCTATCCTTATCTTATTGAAATTCATCCATTTCTTCTAGATGGAGATTCATTACAGATGTTTCAAGACATTTATCAGAGAGTGTATGTCTCGCTACAGTGTTTGAAAGGTGACAAAGAGCTTTAGGAAACAAATAACAAAAACTTTCTACTGGCAAGGTCTGTTATTATATGAAATAATCTTTCCTGCTAGGCAGCAGAAACCTCATTATTTAAAATATTCAAAAGAACCCTAGCATAAGCACTAGAAAATACTGCTTGTTAAATAATCTTCTTTATTAAGAGAGGGTTTGACCAGATGTCTTTGAGGGATCCTCCCCTTACCTGGTTTGTAATATGTAACCATGTAGGAGACAAAAAATGCAATTAACACAGGCTGAGGTAATGTGTGAAGCATTCAGATTGTGTGTGAGGCTGCAGTGTTTGTATAAATTTTTATATATGTACAAGATATTAGTCACAAAGCTCCTCAGGGAGCTTAGGTAAGCCAATGGCTAGGTCAGTAGATATGATCTAGAAATGCAACATCACAAACTACTGGATGCTTAAAAATACTTAACTTCCTCTACATCCACCTCCTAAAACATGGATAGATGCTATATTTTCATTTATGTTTTTTTTTTTAATATATTAGAAACATGTACAAAACACATAATTTCATGTGCATTTGTAAATTATCCTACGGATACCCATAGGAAGCACACATAGTTTGCTTATTTGTGCAAGACAGGATGGGTGTTTAGTGCATGCAAAAAGGGTATCAATTTTGGTTTTCAAATTAATTTCTCAGTAATTAGACAGCATCTCTGTCTCATGTGGATTGAATCAAAAGAGCTCATGATCACAAGTGTCTCAGCAGATGAGACAGTTCTGAGGGATTTCTCTTTCTTTTTTTTTTTTTATTTTTATTTTGAAAAGTAGTCTTATTCCAAACAATACACTTTGCATTTCAATTCAAAGATCACATATTTACAAATAATTTCTAGAACAGCAACAAAAAACCCCACCCTATCCAAATGCACAGGAAAGGTCTTCCTCATGTCCAGCAAAAAAATCCCATCCTAGATGGTTTCCATTTCTTCTGGTGCTATTTTTCAAAGCCCTATCTCAAGGAAGTGACATAGCATGATTTCCAAAAACCTGAGCTTCAAACGGAAGCTAACAGAGCTACAGGTACTGTGCACCTCCACTTACTAGGAACGTGTTAATCCTAGTTCAATTTCTTTCTATTTCAACACCTCCCGCAAGGAAATGCGAGATTTCTCCCTCCCCTTAAGCTTGCCCACAGGGCAATTTACAGCGAGGGCAGTCTGAATCATCTCCCAAGTGCCAGCGCTATTTCTGAACCACTAATATTCCAGTGAAGGCTCTTGACCTGGCAAACCAGCTTTGGCACAAATAACTCCAGTCCCCTTTTAGAGCTGAGTAAGGGACTAGAATAGTTCAGGTCTCCTCCACTGTTCAAAGCAGGGCTTCTTCCGACAGCTGTACCATGACATTCATCATGTACAATTGCATTTACGCAAATTGCATCCCATTACACAACATTCTTACACTCATCTAGAGAGCATTTCTTTCATCTCTCAGCTGCCATTTCGACACAGACTTCAAGCAGTTTAAGCAAGAGTCTCATGCCCAGAGGGTTCCTGAAATCAGAGGAACTGTTTAACTTGCATTGCAGGATAAGTGCATGTAATGAATAGCGATCTTGTAAATGCAGTTCTGTAGTAGAAAAAAAAAAAAAAAGCATATAAGGAAGGGACATCTGAACCCTTTCCACACAGAACTGGAGTTTTATTCAATCCTTAGAAAGCCAGACATGTCACTTCAATTTTTTGGGCATCTCTGTACTAGATACATGGTAAAATTTAATATCTACCATGATGACATTCACCGAAGCCTGCTGAGTCAGTTCTGTTTTAAATATTTAGCTTTGATTACACTTGAGGTAGAACTTTGGTGGACAGATCCATATTTAAATCCTTTAGTTTTTTGTTGCAACTCTATTTGTTCCAACTCCAACAGAAGGGTGAGATTGAGGGGGCACCTGTAGCAGATTTTTGCTTACAAACTGTATTTCATTGTCCTCATCCAATGCTACCATGAGTGGCAAAACCACAGGTCAGATTTGTAGAGCAGGTTGAACTTCATAGGACCTCAAGAGGTGTTATGAACATCAAGAGGAAACTAGTTCCACCAGCATTCCTCATCTGGCCTCAACCAGCCTTCCACATTGATCAGGTATGATAAACCTAATGATCAGAGACTGCATCTCCTCCAGTCCTGAAACAAATTTTGGCCCTGAGGACTGAGTTTTGACCTTCTTCTAAAAGCCATGCTTAAGATTTTTAAGTTTTTGAATATAGCTATTTCTGAAAAAATAGATGACAGACATGATCCATGCCTTACCAGGCTAGCTGTTCCTACAAATTACAGATACAGTGGGAAACAGGTTTCCTTTGTCACCAAACCCCCACTGAATATGAGATGCACAACTACATTACCTTCACCTCCTTCAGTCTCACACCTGTGCTGCATTTAGACATTCACCTTGATCACTGCCTAAGAGATTAGAGCCCTGAAATAATAATAATTACAGTGCATATCTAAAGTAGAATCAGAACACAGAATTTAGAAGCCTTTCAAGTAACACCTTTTTTTGTTTTGTTTTGGGTTTTTGTTTTTTGCATTTTCATAAACTGTTTTTTGGTGCACATTTAATTTGGTGATAAGGTTTGCAAGTCAGGCATAACAGTGATGGAGAGGAAACCAAACACTTGTAGACTGCTTTTTGGGAAACCCTAGGAAGAGCTTAGGAAAAAATCTCTAGTATCAGACTTGCCTCTGTCAAGATGCTACTGGAAGTACAAAATATCCCAATATTTGGACTTGAGAGGGAAGAATGTTATACCATCACCCAGATGCTAAAATGCTGGAGTTTAAAACAAAAGCAAATCATCTTCAGACTAATGAAAAGACCCTGTATTATACTGAAAGAAAATCCCACAGCCATGGGAATAAAAGATTAATGTTTATATTTAACATGTTTCTGCTCAGATTTTGACCACCAACTTGCTCCATTTTCTCCCTTGTTCAAATGCTGCTTTTGTTTTTACAGACTACATGAACTGGTGTAGCGAACACTAACCATATACTGACAACATGGTACACTCTCTCTGACCCAGCATCAACAGGCAGCCTCTAGCTGAATACAGCTAATTAGTATTTATTCTTTGTTACCAAGCCATTTCCACACAAAAGCAAAAGTTTGAAAAATGCCTGCTCGTGAAATAACACAGGAGTGAAATGATATGCTGGGCAAGAGGACGGATGCTACCTTTTCTGAAGCAGATGGGTGTATACTAACTTTAAGAGTTTTAGTTTCACATGAATTGAGCCTGATGTTGCATAAAAATTTGTCATGTTGCAATCCAAGATAAAGCAGCCTTTTATATACACCCATTCTACAGCCTTAACGCTTCATAGGAAAAATAAATAAATAAGTGTCATATCCTGGGCTTTATGTATCTCCAAAGACCAAAGATTGGTGGTGTGCTCAGAGTATCTGCAAGAGCAGTAACTGTTCAGACATTAAAATATGCTGTGCATGCTCTGCCTACAGCAACATGATAGCCATTATTAAGTTTTATAGCTAGTAATCACAGTAATGCTTAAAAGCATAGGGCTTTTGGAAAAAAATTATTTCTAAAAATGGCTGCTTTATGCTTCCTATTCATAGCTATAAACTGTTTGTTCAGTTTATTAATGGAGAATTTCTTTGGAGGATTAATATTTAAGTTTTGGATATTAAGTTGTGCATATTCCCTGCATTTCAAGCTACCTCGCCATTCAGCAACATCTCACAGTCTGCCCATAATTTTAAGCTAGCTCAGGAATCTGCAGAAATTCAGCCCACATTTTAGAAGTGCATTGATCTATGACACACACAAACAAGACATGCTATATCTGGGATACTGAATCAGGCTCCTCTCACAAAAACCTCTGTTAAACTAGTCACTCAGATGCTGCAATTCACTGTAGCCAGTTCTAAAATCACACTAAACTGCATCAGCTGAAATCCAAAACCCCCTGCATTTGCCACCAGACAGTCGCACTACATTAAGTTATATTTTGGCAATACCAATACTCAGGCTTCCACCTGTTAAGTGTGAAACTTCCAGTGAAATCCCACACACCTGAACTCCAAGGGCTTCTTTAGGGCTCATTGTCAGCTACTGTAAGTACACTAAGCTTGTATAAGAGGACAGAGAATATTTACTCTCAAAAACATCACACAAAGTAACAACCATTTCTGCTTTAGCAAGGAGAGGCAGAACATGCAAAAAGCATGTTCCATACACAGCCAGGTAGCAGGACCTTCACCCTGACCAGGGAGTGGCTATTCTGGGAGGCTCACTGGGAGTCCTCAAAGCCTTGAAAAACCTCTGT
The DNA here is from genome assembly GCA_035583185.1 of Anabacerthia variegaticeps. Taxonomy (NCBI): domain Eukaryota; kingdom Metazoa; phylum Chordata; class Aves; order Passeriformes; family Furnariidae; genus Anabacerthia; species Anabacerthia variegaticeps. The sequence goes on along the minus strand of JAWWEW010000112.1, from coordinate 10,334,461 downwards.
GGCAATGCCATTCTTGGAGGAGAAAAAAAATGCTCTTAACTTTATGAATTAAATTACTCAAATATTTTGTACTACTCTAAAATAAGAATTATGGCTTATGTTCTGTTGAATTACTGTTTTAGTAATTTCTAATTTCTACACTTTGGTGTCACATAACTGTATTTATTAACTCAAACATAAAAAACAAAAAGTTTGTCTCACACCAGTGAGAATAAATTCAGAGTCCCTTCTCCTGTGTTAAAAAGTTCTTAGTACTATTGCCCTGCAACTTATTTTCACTAAACACTCATGGAAAAGCCATTTGCAAAATGTCAGACAAATAGCAGTATCCTGGCTGCAAGTTTATGTGAGGCATAGTGGACTCAAAGTCACAGGTCTTTTTTGCACAGACATCAAAACACCAGCATGCCTTTGCTGTCTACTTCCTATGCCAACCTGGCTGTCACCTCCTCTTGTCTCTCCACTTCATTTTTTCCTAAGGAAATCCAAAATGTCAGGAGTTTGACTAAAAAGAGAGGTATAGGTTTCACCATGCCCACAAGCCCTAATTGAGTCACAAAACTTCCCTTTAAGCTTCATTCTTGCACACAGAAAGCCATTCTGCACAAAGCATGAGTCAAAGCCAGTGCAGCAATTTTTAGTCTTTTACCTCACTTCTTTGTTTTGATACAGTGCCATGAATAATTCCCAAATGGAAAAAAAAATCCTAGTTTGTTAATACTTTTCAGTAGAAAATTCATGTTGATAGCAGCACGCTTCAGAAGCTCACAACCTTAAAAATCTTGAAAATGTGGTGACATTTACACCATTCCTCTTAGCTTTAGCTTGGATTAATAGGAGCTATCTTATTCTTCCTCAGAAGCTAATGAGCGCCTGGAACACCGAGTGAAACATGAACTGGAAAAGAGCTGTTCTCTGGTTTCTCATAGGTTCTGTTGTCAAGGAAACAGCTTCCCCTCAATGAACGGCATGGGGTCAGACCAGCTGCTTCCTCCCAGGGCTAGCTCCCCAACATCACCAGGCTGCATTGAATAGATTAGAAATAAAACAGAATAAGTGCGCATCTCTCTAAAAAAGACCAGTTGAAAGAAAATTCAGAAGAATTACAGATTTTTTTAATGACGTCTTTTGAGCACAGCACTGCAAGAACTGTCTCTCAGAGACATCATAAATTCAAGATACCGACAAAACATGGTCATTAAAAATCCCATGCCATCTTTTCATAAGATTAAACACATTGTTAGTCTCACTGTCTTGGCTGTGCTCCAGCTTGAATAATTCCATTCTGGATAACATACCTAAATTCCCCTGCCACTTCAGCATGACAAGAAACATTTTACCACTTCCTTTTTTTAAAAAAATGGGGGTCATTGCTTGTGTTATTATAATGGCTTTATGCCATCAAAATGCCCAGGACAAGTGACACACTCTTTTCTGAGATGACACAAACAAATAAACTCATAATTCTATGCTTAGCAATGATATAGTCTGCTATGGTATAGTCTATTATATCTGTTCTGTGTAAACACACCAGGGTTTGCAAAAAGATGATAATAAAGCTAGACATGATTAATGAAAGACTAAAAAATAATGGAGGAGCTGTAGGGAACATGTCCTCACTACAATTTTGGATACACCCCAAGATTTAGTTAGACTTATGTTCTGACATTTCTTTGGATCTCTACATCACTCACTATTACTTGGAATATGAGTTCAATTTCTACTTCATGACCATGTTCTGGTAACATATGTTAAGTGCTTTTATTAAAATGCAATTAATGTTATATTTTGCTTCGGTCATCAAGCATGGCCAGTGATAAAAGGCAAGTAAATTCCCTTCCTGACCTGGGGCTTTAGAGACACAATGGCATCGTCAGAACCTGGACAGACTTTTACTCCCACGATTCAGTTCCTGGTGTTTGTCTGATGGTGCCAAACCTTACAGTTCACAAACAAAGCAATGTGCAACTCATAGTGGAAGGAACAGATTGAAAAGAATGGACAAAGGAAGGGCTAAAGATGCAATTTATTTGGATTTCTGTAAGGCCTTTGACATGATTCCCTATAACCTCATTGTCTCTAAATTGGAGAGATATAGATATGATGGGTGGACAGTTCAGTGGATAAGGAATTGGCTGGACAGTAGTATCCAGAGGATGGTGGTCAATGGCTCAGTGTCCCCATGGACACTGGTGACACGCAGTGTCCCTCAGGGATCCATACTGGGACCAGTACTGTTGTTAAGTATTGTCATAAATGACATAGACAGTGGGACTGAGTGCACCCTCATCAAATTTACTGATGACACCAAGCTGAGTGGGGCTGCTGACACACCTGAAAGATGGGATGCCATCCAGAGGGACTTGGACAAGCTCAGAAAGTGGGACCATGGGAATCTTGCGAGGTTCAACAAGGCCAAGTGCAAGATGCTGCACCTGTATTGGGGCAAAACCCAGTATCAGTAAGATAGAGAACAGCCCTGACAATAAGCATTTGGGGTAGACTGGTGGATCAAAAGCCCCTCGTATCCCGGGCTACATCAACAGGAGTGTGGGCGGCAGATCGGGGGAGGTGATTCTGTCCCTGTACTCCCTTCTCATGAGACCTCACTTAGAGTGCGGCATCCAGCTCTGGAATCACCAGCACAGGAAGGACATCAACCTGTTGAAATGAGTTGAGAGTAGGGCCACCAAGGTGATCAGAGGGATGGAACACCACTTCTGTGACGAAAGGCTGAGTTGCAGTTGTTCAGCCTGGAGAAGAGAAGGCTTCACGGTGACCTCATTGCAGCCTTCCAATACCTAAAGGGGGCCTACAAAAGAGATGCAGAGGGACTTCTTGCAAGAGCTTGTACTGATAGGACAAGGAGAAATGGTATTGAACTTGCACAAGCAGGGTTTAGATTATATATTAGGAAGAAACTCTTTACTGTGAGGGTGGTGAGGCCCTGGAAGAGAGAGGCTGTGGATGCCCCACCCCTGGAAGTGTTCAAGATCAGGCTGGATGGGGCTTTCAGCAATCTGATCTAGTGGAAGGTGTCCCCGCTCATGGCAGGAGGGTTGGAACAAGATGATCTTAGTTCAGTTGGTTAAAACTTGGTACTAATAACACCAAGGTCATGGGTTCAATCCCCTGTGTGGTCTATTCACTTAAGAGTTGGACTCAATGATCCTTGTGGGTCCCTTCCAAATCAGAACATTCTGTGATTCTGTAAATCTTTAAGGTCCCTTCCAAGTCAAAGCACTTGTTCCAGGGAGGGTCTGAAGGGCTATGGAAGCTGAAACTGAGATGCTGCTGAAAGCTTAACCCAAACAGTAGTTTTATTACCAAAAGTGGCCAAGAAACAGGAAAAAAGCCCAAGAAAGAGAGAGAGAAAAGGGGAAATAAACCCCCATGTGTAAACACCCAGATTGCCCAGGTGTTTCCAGTGGAGTTGTCTTACTGACCCCTGGAACGCCCAGACTTCCCGAGCAGTGGCTGCATCCTCAAGGGTGAGCTGGCTCACAGGTGACAGCGGGCATCCCCGCCAATAGACAATGTGGTCCTTCACGTGAAGCGAGTGAGCCCTGAGCATGAGCCACCTGTCCTTTTTCTAAGTTGCCGAAGTGATGTCTACCTGAGCAAGTGTGACCAGGGCTGCCCAGACAGAGATCCCCGGCACCTCCCCCCACTATATAATTGGTACTTCTCTGCACATGTGTGGGTTTCTCTGTGCTTGCGCAGTATATTTCAGAGGGTCTTCATTAATTGGGTCTGGGTGTTTACTTCATCCTCCTCCTCTCCTTCTCCTTCAAGTGTTCTTGAAGGGCCATCAGCCAATCGTGAGAGCCCAATTGATTTTAGTTTACACAGAAATGCTTCCTTCAAGGCCAGAAACTGTCTTTATCAGCTTGTTTTCCCATAACTTGGCAGGGGAAGCACAGCTCCTCACAGGTGGCTAGGCCAAACACAGACCAAAATTTCATCTAATTCAGCCCAAATACAGCACTCTATGAAAAGAAACCATGACATTTTCTGACTTATTTACAAAATTTGTGTTTACATATTTGCTTTGCTCTTGGTGTTTAAATCACTTGAAATATAAAAATGTCTATCTCATATATTGTCTAATTTGGATAGTTTCTTTGTTAGCTTTCTTCCCCAATAGATGCTCTACCCTGCTCTCATCCATTCTGGGATAAGAAATGATGGTGAAATAGTCTAGACTTACTTAATTGCCAACAGCATCACAATCTGTGCCTGATTTTCTCTTTCTCTATTGTGACATAATCTGTTCTTTAACTAGGCACATGATGAGATGTAATTTGAACTTACAGCACGGAAAAGAATCCCCAAGCACATTAGAAACTCATCTGCCAACTGCACACAGTGATTGTTCCTCTCATTTCTGAAACACAACCACTTCTGCTGAGAAGCATACTGACTTTTAATGGCATTGCAACTGTTTAAGATGGAGAAGAAGATAGATACCATATCCAGTCATAATATCAGAGAGATTTTCAAGCTGATCCACATTCCTCCAGTGCCTCTCTTGGAGCACTTCCTGATGGTCTGTGGAAAGCTGCCTCAGTGTATTGTGCAGAACTCATCTCCAACAGTTTTAACCAGAATCCCAGTTTGTCTTTGGAAAGAAAAAGCTGCCTATTTTATATTTGACCCATGCATGGAAAAGCTGCATCCAGAGAGAGATGGGGAGGAATGGAAAAAAAAAAAAAAATTTTTTGCAAGATGAGAAAATATAAAAAGAAAGATGCAAATATAATGTATGAAGAAATATTAGAGAATGGCACAAGCTGTGGGATTATTTAGGTCTCCACACTTTCTAAAACATGCCCACAGAATTCTATAGCATTTGTCCCGACTTCAACAATTAACTGCAGGAAATATTTTTGAAGTCCCAAAGAAACCAATTAAAAGGTGTTCTTGAACTGAGGCTCAAGTCACAATTAAGTTTCATAAGACTCTCTCATAGAGTTAACTGAGTTATTAAAGATAGGAAAAAAAGGAGTCACCAGAAATGACATTTTATTCCCATTCTGGCAGCTGTGAATCACTCTGGCAAATGAACGGACCCCACAATCAGTGACCACAGCAGATGCAGAATTTGCAGGAATTTTCTAGAGCCAGAAACAGCCTTTTCCATATGCCTCACATCATTTTCCTTGGTTTGGTGGCATGCAGGGAGAACTTGGTGGCATGAAAGCGTACTTCCTGGGTATGCCTAACAGAGATGCAAGATATCTAATTGCACAGCATCTGATTAGTCTAGGAGACAGCAAGCTGTAGAAGCAATGGAGGGGAAAAAAAAGAAAAAGGAACTACTTGTCATCCTTCCCTAAAGAAGTAAATATTTAAATAGGTGAGGATTAGCAATAAGCTGAGGAAGGAGCAATGTGAAGAAGCCACACATTGAAGAATCGGTCAAAAGAACAAATCCCTCTTTTGAAAACACAAAACCTACTACAGTTGGCAGGAAGCAGACTATGAAAGACTATGCACAAGACAATCTCTTACGTCCAAGCAGCTAAAAGACGTTGTTTCCCCATCAGTGAGGGCCTTTATGCCACAGACAGAATATCACCAAGGAAAGAGCAGAGTCAACAATTTTCTGTCACACTGAGTTATGGCATCACAGGGAAACACCGAACCAAAGATAATCCTGGATACTTGTAAGCCTGTGACTTAGCAGCTGATGATTTTTAAGGCATGCCACTATTCACTCAGCAGAAACAAAAGTCCATTTAAGCTCGCAGAAAACCAGATCACCTCCTCCAGTTATGTCTCAGTCTGTATTCACACAACACACAAAAAGACAAACATTAACTTATCCTTGGACCTGAAGCCCTTTCTCAATTTCAGACCCCACTGTCTCTCTCAGACCTGGTTTTGTCACTACACCAGAGCTGTAACAATAGCAGCAGAGAGGTGACCAAGGCTGCAGGGTTCAGTCTGTTGTTTGCTGCTGCCTCTGTCCTTCCTGTTATGGGGACATGACTGCAGGAGTGTGTCTCAATCCATCAGTTTCAATTACACAATCTCTTCACAATAATAAATTGTAGATGAAAATCAGATTTTACTAATTCTAAGTCAAGAGACTTAGAACAAAATGTGATAATAAAAAAATCTATCTCTCTACTTATCCGAATCCTTTCCTTAGGTTGGCTAATGTGTGCAGTAATTGGGAAAAAAGGGTACTTGGTAAGGATCATCAAGTCCAACTCCAAGCCTGCACAGGACCACACCCAAGAGTCACACCATGTACCTGAGAGTATTGTCCAAATGCCTCTTGAACTCAGTCAGGCTTAGTCCTGTGACCACTTCCCCAAGGAGCATGTTCCAGTTCCCAGCCACTCTCTGGATGAAGCACCTTCTTCTAATATCCAGCCTAAACCTCCCCTGACACAACTTCAGGCCATTCCCTTGGGTCCTGCCACTGGTCACTACACAGAAGAGATGAGTACCTGCCCCTGCTCTTCTTCTCATGAGGAAGTTGTCACTGCAATGAGGTCTCCCCTCAGTCTCCTCTTCTCCAGGCTGAACAGACCAAATGACCTCAGTCACTCCTCATACAGCTTCCCCTCAAGGCCTGTCACCATCTTTGTTGCCCTCCTTTGGACTATCTCTCCTTCCAACCTTCACTCTTTTAACTCCACTTTTCTACACACAAAAAAAACCCTTTGAATTAATAAGAATGGCCCAAATATAAAAAATTATCTTGGACCAAATCCATATTGAATCCCTGCTGAGATTCAAAATATTTTATTTTCACTTTATTTTCACTTTTCCCCTGACTCTTCTCATTTTAGATTTGTCCCCAAAGGAATATGTTGCTATAAATTACCTATTCTCAGAATATGTTCCATGCCAGAGAAAATTAAGAAGTCCCGGGAGAAATTCTTCTGTGAGATTTCCACATGAATTTTCTATAGCCTGGAGGTTTGAACAAGGGCTTAAAATATGCAGTGTTAAATGTATGGAGCTTCCAACTCTACATTGCAGAACTGAAAGGAGGGTCACTGATTCATGTCACCCAGCTCTATTCAGTGATCTCCTTTGGATCAGGTTTGGCAGTTCCTCAGCACCAGGAAGTTGATCATAGAGTCTACATAGCAGGTTCCAGCAGCAAAAAACATCAAGTAAAGGCTGTGACTCCAATAATTGCAGCTGAATATTAATGATGGTTGGTTGTTTTTCACCAACAGGAGATTCATAGAATCATAAAATCATGTAGGTTGGAAAAGACCTTGAAGATCATCAAGTCCAACCATTAATCTAACACCGCCAATTCCACATCCCTAATGGAATGACAAAATCATATACATTGAAGAAAGTTTTTTAAGGTGATTGAATTTCTCACACTAGTACAAGTCACCTCAGCATATGTTCCTTATCATGGGATAACACTGCATCCTTATACTATCTCATCAGATTTGCACCTTAGTACATCCCTCAGCTGTTCACTGAGAATATAGCACATGCACGAGTGAAGAAGGAAAAAATCCCCTACTATTCAAGACAAATTAAGCTGTTTTAATGCACCTGAAAAGGACGGACACTGCCCTCTCACACAGATAAAGAATGGCTTGAACATCCTGCAAACTGTGAGTCATCTTCATGTACCACAGCTCTAATGATTAATTTGCTTGTGGTGGTTAAAACCACCTTTCAAGAGTGGAGGGTAAGAAGTACTAGCATAGCTAATGCAACACTCAAAAGGCAGAGTACCGTTTTCTTTTTTCCATTTTCTGTGGTAGAATCAAAAACATCAAGAAGGAAAAGAACTGGAACACACTGCAAGTCACTGAATGGTGTGGAGACAGATGTCCTGGCCATCATTACTTAACAAAACAAACAGAATATGTACATCTGAGTGCATGATTTTTGTTAAGAGTCCATTACACTCAGTTTCTATTGCAGATAGACTAGTATTTATTTGCTTTCTTTTGCTTCACTCAAAAAAATAAGTTGAATGAAAGGTGATTTAAACTAGACAGTCAAGTGAGCAAAGCTGAAACAAGAGGAGAGTTCTGGTAGCTCAGCATACACAATTCCTAACTCTGTTTGTGAGAAGCAACTTACAGAGAAAGCACAACACCTAACATGAGTTTTTTGTGAGACGCCAGCCATGGAGCAACAAGCTCAACCAGGAGTTTTACTGTTAAAAATATTCAAGGGTCCAAAAGTTTACCTCACCCCAACTTTTGCAGTGCCTTCAGTTCTTTAATACCTTGAGAAACAAAGAGAGAATGCTGCACACATTTTCTCAGGATATACTTTTACTGATGAAATATAGGGGGAAATAGGGATCTTGGTAAAAGTTCAAAAGGGTAACATACAACCAAAACAAAGCATTACACCAAAGCACCAATTTAGCACATGCCAACCCACAGAACTTAGCAAAACCTAGCCCACTCAGTTTTCAGTTACCCAAAACATTAAGAAAAGAGTAAAAAAAGAGATTAAGAAAAAGAAGTAAAAGAAGATATTAAGAGAAGAATAGCTACTATGAAAGAGTCCTATGGAATTCCAGCTTCACATGGTGGAAACAGGTCCCAGAAGAAAGAGAAAAAAGAGGGAGGCATGTGTTGCTGGTTTTATGTGTTCTGGCCCTCATGGCCACCCCTCCCAGGCAGGACTTCCAGCTCACTGACCACTCTGTGGCTCCAAGACAGAGTTAGTGGTGATGTAATGAATCAGAGGCTTGGCTAGGGATTCCAGGGAGCATGGCGTGGATGGGCTTCTAGACTGCCCTTTTGACTGCTCCTGCCATAGGGGCTCCAGGGTTGCCATGTGGGATATGGCCTGGCCCTTCCCCACACACACTTGTGTTGGTTCCAACCCAATAATTAAATAATCCTCTGTGAGATTTGAATCCATTATCTCACATTTGTCTACATTTCAGAATGCAATACATTCTCAAACCAGAAAGAATGTATTTTTTAAATTTGTTTTCTAGATGCTGGAAACAATGGTGTCATGATGGTAGAGTGATCTGGGAGAGTTATTTTACCATAGTTGTCTAAGCAGACAAAGCCCAAGAATTGCAAAATAAGATCAAAAGGCTGAAATGACAAGCAAGCATGTCTTTTTTGTAAACAGGGAATTTATTAGCATGCCTAAGACATGCAGCTGACAAACATATTATTATTTCCTTTGCAATAGCATCTAGAGTGGCCTTTGGCTGAGATAAGGACTTCCAGCTGTGCAAAACTCTATGTAGGCATATAGCAAAAGACAACCTCCATTCAGAGAAGCTTACAATGTACATTGCACTGTGTAACTCTTCACTCAGTTCTTCTTGTCAGCAACTGTGTACTCTAAAGCTCGTCTTTCACATCTGCATCTTTGAACAATGATTTAAAGGATTTAATGTAAAAATACATTGGCTTGCCAATCTGATGCTTTATTATCCCTGCCAGACCCCTAACAACTGATTTTGATGGTACATTAGTTAAACACAAGGAAAGACTAAAATCTTTGCATTTCTTTAACACTGTATTAAATATTGCAACAGCAACTCAGGTGCTAGTTAGCCTATTCTGCTTTACACAGCTATATGTCAGTCTTCTATAATAAACCATGTGATGACTCATAAACATCTAAAACATTTCCCTTGGTGCTCAGTATTTTATTACATTGATGCCAATTATGTTTGAGCAGCAGACTGCACAAGCCAGAACAGTCATCTATTATATGAATGGTTCCATTGATTCCTATACTACAGAGCAATATGCATCCATATATCATACTGAATAGTATTTGTTTCCAAAGACACTGGGGGTAAACTGTGGTGAAAGTGCTTTCACAGGTTATAGGCACAACCATTGCACTTCACCTTGCTCAGTGATTTCCCAGGCTTCAAATAACAGACCTTTCCTCACTCCAGCCCCCATCACCTTTTCTTTTAAAGCAAATTTTGCTATGAAAAAAAAGTAACCAATTTTACAGAAATAAAGTAATAGTCATTGTGGTCAACACATTTTGACAGGACTGAGTTAAAGAAAGGGGCTTGAAAATAACCTACGATGAACAGCACTTTGTAGTCTAAAAATACCTATGTCATGGAGCACTCAGCAAAGAAAAGCATCCAGCTTGTGCAGATGTATGCAATATGGGACCTTGAGATACAAAGCACACTGAAACCAGAGTAATTGTCTGGATATTATAGTGCTCTGCCTTTAAAAAAAAAAATATTTAAATTGTCTTCTTTATTAACAAGGGATGTGGCATTTCTAAGTCAAAGCTAAGTGCAACGTGGTCAAGGTAACACTCTGAAACTATAAAACTATTCAATCACATACAAGACTTCTATTCTTACAACACCAACATTTATCACTCACAAATATCACGCGCCTGCTTTCAACAACTCAGCAGCTATTGACTGCTTCCTTGGAAGAAGTATGAGTCTGTGCCAGAGCATCACCCCACAGGCAGGAACCATGCCCCATGAAGCAGGAGTGGTCAGGAATCAAACACACAATCACAGAGAGGCCCACCACAGACAGAGACCCACCATTTTTCATGGACTGTGTACCATGACATGTGAGAGGTTCTCTTCCTGGTCTCACTCCACATTGGGTTCTCAAAGAATATCCATCTTGCTCCTTTGAGCTGAGTCTCTGTCGGTCACGGTCATCTGGGCATCTTTCTAATACATATCAGCAATGTTAAAATGGTTTCATGGGCCACTATTTTTAGGTCTTCACTGTAGTACTTAGTCCAAACAATTCCTGTCTGAAATGTGTGGCAATTTTGGCTCTAGCTTCAGTAAAATAAAGATTTCCTGTAAAAGGGATTAGAAGGTTGGACCAACCCATATTGTCTCTCCAAAGTGAGCTTCTAAGGAGAAACAGGAACATAAATACCACGAAGCTACTGGCAGGTGGGGTCAGGAATTTGAATGTCCTGAATGACTCCTCTTCCTCCACTTATGTGGAGATAGAGGTGCTCAGTTCAGACTGAAATAAGACTGGGCTAAATGAAAATCAGAGAAAGGCACAGGATGGCAGATGGCAACTTCCTTTGGTATATAGGAGATTTAAACAAAACTGATGCTTTATTTTCACTCATTGTTTGTAGCCTGCAAACCTGAGGAGTAGTAGAAAATAAAAAAAAAAAACACCACAAATTAATCACTGTCTTAGTTTTGCCTGATTGATCTGACTTCACTAGAATGATATAGTTTGTTTTAAAATACCATTTTAAAGTGGAAAAAAAAATTTAATCCACAGGTTTTTCTGAATGAGCTGAGGCTCTGGGGGTAAAGCCTACTACTAAATAACAAGTATTATCAAGTTTCCTCTTGTGTATTCTGCAAATCCCTTCAGACTCTATCCATTGTTTACACATGATACAAAGCTCTAAAAACTATCCTCATGCTATAACCACTTTCTTGTTTTTGGGCCTCAGTCTTCCTTCACAAAAAATTCCCAGATAATCTCATATCCCTTTTTTGTTTCTCAGCCTATACTTTTTACCTTGTCTCTCCACATCAATATCTACTTAGCTTTCCCTCACAGAGGAAATCTCAAGCACTAACAGGTGCTTCCATTCTGTTTCTACACATTTTATCTCTTCATCTCCTGTAACTGTCCTGCCACAAATTGTTTTCTGCCTGCTTTTTCCATCATTGTTTTATTCTGTCTCAGTCCACTGTACTCTATTTAAGTCTACTGGCACTTTTGTTTTTGCTTCTTTGAGCTTGGTTGATATCTGCAAGCCCAGCACCCACAGTAGGCAAAAACGTTTTCCCACTACAGAGGCCACTGTTGCTCAGGACTGCTTTATAATGACTTGTCTAGCCCCTACAAATGATGCCAAAAATGTATGTGCCTTTTTAGCATTTTGGAAGTAATACATGGAAGCCAAAAAGTCATGAGACTGTTTCATGAGAGATCATGAAAACAGATATGTTGGTCATAAAGACACCTTTAGAGGCTCCACTGCTCCAGGGTGCTGTCATGGTCTCCCATGCTTCAAGTTATGTGACAGTCATTCTTGGGTTTTCCTGAAAGTCTGCAAATACTTTACAAAATCATAAATGCCCAGGTTGGAGAATGACAATTATGCTCTATTCAGATTGTTTCTTACATCTGGTGAAGCCCAGGTTCAGTTCTGCATCCTCCAAACACACAGAGATGGGTCCTACTGAGCAGCCTACGATGGGTAGCACGAACAGAGGCCAGCAATTTCAGAGCATGCCAATAGAGCTGCAAAAGGGCTGGAAACAAGGGATGCTGCCTGAAGCATGGCTCAATGAACAAAGTGGTTGAAGATGAATCTTCTCGTTACATCTCCACCACATAGGGAAGAATGGAGCAAAGGACTGCAAGAGTTAAAAGTAGACTAATTATTTATATGAAAAGTAAGTTCTTCCCTAAGGAACCAGATTCCCTGTATGCTTCTGCCATAGCATTTCTACCAAGATCAAGCAAATCATTTAAATAAGTCTTTTGCTAAGAAGTCACTGAGATCTACAAAGTACCTAAACATCTTTTCCTGCAGTGGAGATTAGGTATGTAAAAAACTTGAGGGAACCATACTTAACTGTGTATGTCCATTTCCTAAGTAGTCACCTGAAAATTACTGGATCTAATTGGCAGAAATTCTGAGTACTCACAGACCCAACAGACACCAACAAAAATATTATTTCAGTTTTATAAATAGATGATGTTTCGTATTGGTATGATAAATTACCAACAACTGGTGGGCTCTTCTGACCTCCAACTTCTTGTCTAAATTCCCAATCTGTAAAATCAGAACTTTGCCATGACTGTACTCTCCAGGTTAATTTGAAGATAAAATTAGCATCTATAAGGCATTCAGACACTGCACTGAGGAGCATCATAGAAAAAATCTACTCACAGAATTACTAATAAGCAATCAAGGTTTGTTCACCTTTTCTACCAGAACAGAAAGAGGTCCTACAGGAGGTGTAATTAAAGGCTGAATCATAATGGATACACAAAAGAGAACCACATTACAGCAGCCAAGGCAGTTTCTTCTTCACAGAAAACGGAGGCATTTGGATAAAACTGTGTGGAAAAAAAAAATCACTTCTGGGAAAACCAGATCTTCTAAACTACAACCCTTGACTTGCTCTGACTGGGGCCTTCTTGTCTCTATCTTGTATATCCAGATGCCTGTAGGGAAGCTACTGATAGCTTAGCTTGTTCTGAAGATAGAGTGAAGCATGTAGAAAGCATAGTAAGCTTACTTTCTTGCCCTGTAATAAGTTGTGCTAACTAGCCCTTTTGGACCAGGAATTCTTTTAAAGGTAGCATATAGTGTTGCTGTAAGACATAAAAAAGACTTCCTATAAATTATCATGTCTGCAAAAATCTCCAAATATTCTGTGAGGGGTGGGGATGGGGAGAAGCTGTCGTGGAGCCAAGTGTTGTAAGTAGCATGGCTCACTGCTTATGAGTGAGAAAACTTCCTTCAAGCTTCTGTAATTGCATCAGATTTTGACAGTGCGAGGATACAAATTTAAGTGTTACAAATGCAGTAATATAGCAAATGGAAAGGAGAAACCCAAAATGAGCAACTCATCACATCACAGAATACTGGGTGACTTGGTCATGCAACTAACCATATAATTTATAAGGGCTACTGGGCTAGATTTTCTGAAACACTCACCTACAAAACATACCTTGAATAAATCCAGATGCTTTCTGGAACCTAAACTGTAGCAAAATGTTGGATATAGAGAACTGAGAGTTTGGAGTTTATTTTTGCAAACCTGTCTTACAAACCAGTACAAGTCAACATAGGGATGTAGAAAGCCAACAACTCTTCATGACTGAAAATGCTTCAGCAATGTCCATCAGATATTAAAAACATATGATCTCCTTCTTCTTGTTTCTGAGTCAAATATACAGGCAGAAAAAGTTAAGAGGTGAACATTTGTAATCAGGATCTCCCGCTGAATAAAAGGAAGCCCAGATGCATGGAAATAGCACTGTGTGAACACTTTCAGCAATGCAGATACCTGGTCCTGGGTGGGATGTGTTGTAATTATGCAGCAATCCCACATGCACTCTGCACAGTATAGTCATTTTGCTGACAATAATATTAAAGTTATTGCTCATTAACACGAAGAGACATTAGTGATGATCTCAGTTACTTGAGAGGAAGAATACAGTAAGGCAGGGCTCCTCAGATACTCTTTTCAAGAATGACCCCACTGGATGTGGTAAAGAGGACTTGGAATGGATGGGACTGATGTACTTTACTCACTGCAAGGGGATTGCACTGAAATAAAAATAAAGGTTTTTCTTAATTAGCAAACTGTATCAAAATTTGCCTCCCTCCATTTACCAGTACCTTACCTGCAAAATAATATTTCTCCAGCTCCCAGATATGCAATACTCTGATTACAATTTTTGTAATGTGCTAGATCCTTGCCTAAAAGGCAATTACAGAAATACTGAGCATTACAAGATGTGTTCACTGACACAAAGTTAGGTTGACCCTTTTAATGTTTGGCATCATTATGGGAATAAGCAAATGCATTTACAAGGCATGCATGCCCTCAAACATGAAAAGGACTAGCAGAGAATAAATAAACTTAGCTGAACTGCATATGCTCATAAAGCCAAATAAACACAATTCAACACAAAAACACAAATACAAATTTTACTTTTTTTTCTTTTTTTTCTCTTTTTTTTTTTTTTTTTTTATTTTTTTTAAATTTTTTTTTTTTTTTTTTTTTTTTTTTTTGCCTAAGAGGAGCATTCTGTAATAGTTCTGTTTAACCCTTCAAGATATTCTGCCAGCTGGATGGAGACCATGCAGTTTTAAATACATTTTCACATTCAACAAGGGCTTATATTTGTCTTTAAGAGCCAACCATCCAAACCTAGATGGTTTATAAATACAGTTCTCAAATCTGAGGCCTTTGGAAGAGAAAAAATCAATTGAGACCTGCTCCTATTTCATGATTTTAAGCAGAAAAAATCACAGGCATCTTCCCAATAAAACATTAAGAGCAAGGATTAAAGAACAGTTGCCAAGAACCCACAGTTCAAAATTTAAGTGTATAAAATGTACTAAACAGCACTTTTTTTTTTTCCCCCCTCATACAGGAATACAGGAAGAAAAACTTGTAAATTGGCAGTGACATCATCTGCCAGAAAGCGATTCACGCTTCATGAAACAGCAGAGAAAATGAAATTTACTCCCAACCACCACAAAGCTCTTTCACTGAGTCAGTGTGTGGCAGAAATGATAGTAAGAGACATAGATCCTTTCTCTACTTTTGAAAGACAAGCATTGTGTAATGAGCTAGAGTGCATAGAGCAAAACTACCATATACTGCCACTGAAATATATTTCCTATGTGGTTTTACCCAAAAAGGTGTGAAACAGGGATAGAAAATAAAACAGGTGATGTCAGAGGCAGAAAGTGGATTAATACGCATCACCAGTGATATGTGACTGGCTTACAAAATGGTAGACTGCATGACTGACAGTACCAGAAGACAAGCTTTTTAATATTCTCTCTGAAGTTGCCCTATCCTCAGAACACAGCCACACCTGAATTCATTGCAACGTCCACATCCCCTGCTCTGCTGACAACATGCTGAGGGAACAGAGAAAATTTTAACATGTGAAGGATAAAGTTTCCTCACTTCTCTTTGAACCCTGCTGGACCCTGACAAGAAGAGAAACGAAATAATTGTCTACTTTTTCTATGGAATTCCTCTGCTGTAACTGCAACTACTATTTAAGTTATAGCAGTGCCCATGATGAGCAGACATTTGCAGACAAATGTGAAGGGTCTTGCCTTGCCAGAAACTGTAGTTTGAATTATGTGACTTTCAGGCTGGTATAATTTTCTGTCCATGGGTCAAAGTACTGCAATCTCTAAATAAATTAGGCATGAGCACCACACAACAGGAGAGAACTCTTAAAAAGTTAACATTTATGAAGATAAATCAAGTTGCCTTCACTCTTGTAAATCTAACTTCAGTGACAAGTACCACAGGCTGAAAGGAGTGATATTAATCTGGCTCTGCAGAGAAGACAAGTCTTAAGTTCAATTTCTGTGTTGAAGAGAAGGAAACAAAAGACTTAAATAGCTGTAAATAGCTCCCAAAACTCTGCTCCAACATGACATAAGTATCCCATACATTGAAGAGCATGAGACTAGTTTGGATCAAGCCTCAGCAATCAGTATTCTAAAGACTTCCATACATGAATCCAGTAAACTATTGACCTGGACATTAGTCAAAAAGTTTCCAGAACTTTGTGGATCAAACTGGGCACTGATTCAAGTAAGCAAGACCTTGAGTAGAGTTTTTTCACAAAACCACTTAAATTATATCGTTTCATGCAATTTTTATTGAAAAACACAGCTGTACTGATAGCTTTTGTCATGACTCAGTGCCCTTTTTGGAGCACCACATTGATAAACTGGCAATTAGCCACAAGCACAGCAAAAAAATAAATCAAATACACCTTCCTGTTTCCATTAAATTTTGAAAAAAGCACTTGCACTGCAGAAAGCAGGTTTTTTTGTTGTTTTTTTTTTAATGGTGCAACATCTGTAATAAGTCAGCTCACGGCTGCTATGAGTTCCTTTCTTACACTTTTCAGATCAACTACCAATTTTAATAATGTAAGTTTTATATAAATAGTTGGTTCAGTATAACTTCCTACACTATTTTAAGCTCCAAAAACAAACAAAAAAAATTAAATGCAACCACTATATAAAATATACATTTATGCAAAAAATGACTAAGAAACATCAAAATTACTCTCAGTTTCTTATGATTTTAAACCAAGCTCTGCCTCATACTGGAAGTAAAAAAAATTAGGCAAGCCTGGTTCTTCTTCCAGGTTGGTCAGTCCTTGTAGGAAGGGCTCTCCATTCACAAAACACATTTCTGGGATATAAACTTCACCTGTAGAATATAAGCTTTCCACTTGTACAGCATACACTACCCAGCACCTAATTGGTGCACTGTACTTCTGCAGGCCTTACTATGTTTACACTCCATCAAGAATCCATTTCTTTCAATAATAAATGCATTATGAGTAAAAGCTTATGTTTGTTTACACAGTTTTAGAAGTTATAACAATAGATACTCTCTGCCATAAATATTTATGAAACAATTCCATAATATGCATTTTACTCTTATATAACTGTAGAAATGGAGTCTCCCTGATCAATAACAGATAAAAGGAGATGCAAGCCAATTACTGTTTCTTCTGAAGAACAATGTCTCCCTCCACATACCTCCCCCTCTGCTCTGAGAGTAAAGTGGTAGTATTAGCTCTGTGCCGTACTGCTACTTGTCTTTAGTGGCCAGCAGAGCAGGGACCACCAGTGGACATTTTTATGTGGACATTAAGCCTGGGTTTAGTAGCAGTGGGATTTGTTGGGGGGGTTCTTCTTTTTTTTTTTTTTTTTTTTTTTTTTTTTTTTAGACTTTTGCACCTCAACATCAAAACAACAGAAACCAAAACCTGTGGTAGAGGATGTAGTACCACTTCAGTGCACAGCAAGACAGTTCAAAAGGAGAAAACACAGGGATGGTGTACTACGCTAATACAATAGTTTGCAACAGGGCTCCTGGTGCAGCGAATGGAACTATTTAAGCAAAATAGTAAACAAATCAAGAAAGAAGCAAACAGGAGTACACATTGAAACACACCCCCTTGAACCCTTTAAGCAGGAGATGAAACCCATAACACTGTTTCTTCACATGAAAATCATTCCTGTTGTTCACAGTGCTGGCTGAATGGATCCACCAGTCTCTTGCCATTCCCCTGCTTTTCATGCAATTCTTGTGATCCCTCACCGGAGCAGTCAAACACAGGAGACACGGGCTCATAACTCCCCTTCTCTAATTCCCCACTCTGAGCTGTACTCATCTCTGTTTACCAAAGGACTGTTTAGCCCAGAATTCAGACACCTCCTCTGAGCTGTTCCTGCTGTGCTCTGCCTCAGCCCAGGGACTGCAGAGGGGTCCCACCAGCAGTGGAGAGGAGGAATAAAGTGACAGCCTAGTCACACACAGTGGACAGAAATAACTGAAGAATTAGCTGAAATAACTGAATTTTTTGCCTTTTGTCATGATTACATATGATTTAACATTTTGCATTCTTCAGCTGCAGAAAAATCACAGCCTCACCATCACTATGCTCATTGCAACAAGCCATCATTAGTGAGTTTTCCCACAATATATCATAATATATCACAATATATCTCTCTAATATTCATGACTAACGAGTCCTTAAACCTACACTGTAACATCAGTGTTATCTTCTTTCGGAAAGGTCAGGCCCTATAAGGAAGTAACAAAACCAGAGGCAGAACAATTAAAGGAAAAGTTTATCTGGACATTCAAGCAGATAAAAAGCAATCTTTTAAATGAAGTTTTTATTTCAGGATTCTGGCTCAGTTCAAATTGTCATCAACACAGATTTTATAGTATTAAAAAAAAAAAAAAAAAAAAAAAAAAAAAAGGCAGGCTGATCCTTCCAAAGACAGTTGATAGTTTAATAAACAAGGTATTCAACAATCACCACACTGCAAACTAAACAAGGCAGTAATTATGATTTTCACATGTTCTCAATTCTTGCTCCATGCCGTGTATCTTAGCAATGCCCTGCCTTGGTGCTTCTAAGTATTCCCATTGAAACTGTGATCAGAAATAATTTAAAATCATTTCAAAATGCATAATGAAAACAGGGTGAGAATCTGCTTTGAACATTGAAAAAATGTTTTAATTTTAATAGGTATGTCCTCTTTCTATTAATCTACCATCCTGATGATCCCCAGATGATCTGAATCAATGCATAATCTGCTGCGTACTCTTCCCTGAAAAATTGACTGCATATGTATTCCTAATTCTCACTTAATCCCAGTAGACTCTTGGACAGAGTCACTTGAACAGCTTTCTGCTTTGCTGGTGATATGATGTTACATATATTCCTGACACTCTTGAGAGGTAATCCTCAGGGAACTGGGGGAGACCCACAGAACAACATCACCAAATGTCCAAGAAAAGGACAATTTGCGCAGTTGTGACATTTCTATTATCCACTTCTCATACAGTTGCAGCTCAACACATAGGCAAAGCTGTTGCAGGTGCACAGGATGCATACACTGTCTCCTAAACAAGCTTGATAAAAGCTTCCATATCACAATGTGGCTACCTTAATTTTTCACTAAAGGGTGGCTTTGAAACCCACCATCTATAAGATGTTTTGCTGGAAAAGGAGATACCAATGTAAACCTTTTCTCTTAGGAACAAAACGTTTCATTGAGTCCATTTCAAATTTTAAGAAACTACAGCTCCTTTGAGCACACACAGTTTTAACTGTTGCTGCCACTGGTTATTAAAAATCACTGTTTAGGGTAAACCCTCCTTAAAAGCAGCCATCCCAAACAGCCTGGAAACACTAGAGTGACACTTTCAAGCAGACTGGTTGAAATAAAACTGTACAATGTGGCAGTGGCGAGCGGTCACAGACACAGAGACACACCGACAGCATGAACCATCAACAACGACCATTTTATTAACCAAAGGCTTCTGTTCTATACTTTTTCTTATCTGTCCACGGCAAGACTCAAAATACATCTTGTTTTTCTCAGTTGTTTTCCTTCTCTCTTCTACTTTCCCATGCCACTGCAAGGCCATAGACTTGTTTTTCTCCACTTTCCCGCACTCACAGCTGCATCCTGCCCAGGCCGAAGGTGTCTTCAGTCCAAAAGTCTCCAACAGTACAGAATGCAGGACAACAGATATCAAAGCAACAAAAGTTATCCTTTTGCAAGGAGGAGGATTTACATGGCTTCCCAGCACACTGCCTGGCAACAGACACCTGGAGACTCCCATCAATAACAATAATATGTTCCAGAGAAGGAGGAAACATCTTGGCCAATATAACATTTTCCTTTGACAGTGGCAATATATCATTTTATTTGCTAAGGTGACTGTATCTGCAGCACTTACGTTTCAAGGAGCAGAGGTAAGACAATTTCCCTCTTTCAAAAATCTTCAAGTAAGCACAAGAGAGTCTATTCCAAGGCAAATTAATGTAGAGAAGTTGGAAAATCTCAACATGCAGTTTTGCCAAAAAACCTAAGAAGAGTATTTTTCAAAGATTTTTGAAAAAGATAAAAGTGTTTCAGTTTTCAGATCTTTTCTATTCAGCATTTTATTCACATAAAAAATGAGTGGGCAGAATCAGGATGTTCTTTGACAGTCTATTCTGTTACAAATCTGTAGACAGTTCCTGTCCATCTTGAAGAAAGATGGATCAGACAAATAAAACAAAAATGCTGCAGATTTGTAAATGCCTCCTTCAGTACTTCTTAAGACCTATTAACCAATTCCCTTTACTAGTAATACAAAAACCTTAACTGCTAAAGGCGCCCTTCCACTACCAGTGTCATCCTGTTCTCAGGGCAGGGCCTTGCCTGAACTGGTGATGGCAGACATTGTGTTCTCGCTTGAAGAATCTGGATCAGGTCAAGCTGATGAAGACTATCAAATATGACCACCAGGGGATGAAGCAAGAGGAGGAGACCACCTAAAAGTTGAGCCAAAAGAAGATTCTCAAAAGCTCTGCCCAAGCTCCACCTGGACTCCGCCTAGTTATGAATAAGTATGTTAGATGATAAAACTGTGTACCTGGAATGTATAAATGATTTGGTTTACACCTTTTGAGTCGAGCTAGTTTGTCCAGCATGACTTAAAAGGGTCATGAAACTCAGCAGCAAAACTGCTGGCTCCAGCCTCTGCTCTTTGAAACCACTGCACAGTTATGATCTCCTTTAAACATAATTACCTTGATAAACTACATAGTCATTTTTGGAAGAATTATCACTAATGATTTCTTACTCAATCCTTCTGTTTCTTACTTCAAAACAAGAATTGCCATCCAACATATTTAGTAATTTTTTGTTATTGCAAAAATGTTCCCCAAAGTTACTGCATGGTAGAATCCATAACAGGATTTCTCTACCAAAAAAGTGGGGGTTTATATACACAAATGACTAGTTAATGTGAAAACACACATCAATACGTAATTTTTAAAACACCAAGGAAGGCTTACAGGTTTTATAGGAACCAGTAAACATGGCTATGCAATGCTGGTAACTTTTTTATGTACCTTTTTATGCACACTCAAAAAACCCACCCCAAAAACTCAAAACAAACACCACACATACACGTATACATTTGCTCTTTGCCTTGTAAAAGCTCTTCTCCCATCCTATCTGTCTCTACTCCTAAAAGTAGTCAATAAAATACAGTTTCTTCACTGATTTTCAGAAGTTATTTTTCCCAGCTGGGCTCTTAAACTGCACACTGCACCCTGTAAAAAATATTTAGTCTGATTTACAAAATCTATTTCTCTCCTTGGGCCTTTAAGATGCTGTTGCAGAATTGACGAAGGAGTTCTCATTCAGACTTTTATTGTCCATGGGCCCTTGTCACTGGTTTATAGTTTCTCCCTCTTCCACTTTCTTTGCATCCCTTTTGCACAGGTGCCACGCTTGTCCATCAGAGCTGATTTTGAGTAACAGGACACATGCTTTCCCATGGTATCTAATCTATAATCAAGGATTGGAGGCAGCAATCCACTGTATATGCCTTGGTGGGAGGTAAATTTGATCAGAAAGTGACTTTGGAAAAACTGATAAAAAAAGTTATTTTTTTTTATTTTATCTGCTAAAATTTGAAAACAGATTTGCTTACACTAAATTTGGTGTCTTATATTCACAGCTGTTCGCATTCTCCCTTCTGTCATCACTCCCTATGTCAACCAAGGTGCTCTATGGAAGTCCAAATGTGCTCACTTTGAGTGTCACAGTTTTCATTTTTTCTTAAGTCAGTCTGCTTATTTCAGAAACAGATTTCATACAAAATCAACCATTGTTATGAGCAACAGTTAAAAAGTTACCCACAATTTTGTAAATTGCAGCTGATGTCTCTCTTTAGAGGCAAGCTCAAAGTGCTGAAGAAACCATGAAACAGTCCAGGCTATAGGAAACTGGTTTCAACAACTACCCCAGAAAAAAAATCAGTGACCTGAATCCTCAAATAAGCTCATTTCTGCTCAAAAGTGCAAGCTGTTGCAGCTGTGAATTAAAATGTTGTTCTAGGGATGAAAATCCAAGTTCAATCAAATTTACATATATTTAAATATAATTCAATGTGCTAACAATTTTCTCTTCTGAAGCTGTAGTTGCTCGTTGATGGTCTGATCTTTGTCACTTGTCCAATTGCATCTTTGGTCTGGTGAGTGGGGAGAATGTGCCAGCACCAAGCAGAGCACTCCCGTGCCTAAGGTAAGAGATGCATGCAGTTTCTTTGTTTTAATCATGCTCTGATTCATCAAAAAGCAAAACAACAACAAAAAAGAGAGGCCTAAATATTTCACAAGAAGCCTTTTATACAAAAGATGATAACTGCCTGTAAATAGCACAACATCCTTGCCCCACCAACTTATAAAATGTATTTTGCATTTGTGAATGTCGTGTTAATTGTGCAGGTGATTTTGTCCATATTCATGTATATCAGTGAGTATGTAATTCCAAAGCAGTAACAGGGATGAAAAATAAAAAAATTATTTAAAAATTAAATAAAATTAAATTAAATTTAAAAAAATCTAAAAGCTAATGCAAACCAATGAGTCATTTATTTGTCCATGCGTTTCAAATAAAATTTTACTCAAAACACACTCCATTTTTTATCTGATAGATCTACCTACACTGAAAGCTCAGATAAGATAATAAATGTGACTTAGTATAAGTATGCTTTTTTTTAATATCTGTTCTCAATATATTCAACTTCAAAGGAAGGAGGTAGTTCATACACAGTTCAAATGAATATGGTTTGATTTTGCAAAAAGTATCCTTTTTTTGAGTGTTGCCACCTACTTCATCACTGCAGTGTGAATTAAACATGAATTCATGATAAAATCATCAAAATGCAAAAACAAAGAGATGGTAGAGGGATCAAAGGCACCTTCTAGTTGCCAGAGAAACCAAAACAGCAAATGAATTTGAAGTACACAGTACTCGCAAAATCTCCTAGGACAAGTGCACATGAAGTATGTGACGCAACTCTTCGTCTATGTGCTTCAGCAGCAGAATTGAAATGAACAGAGAATGAATTCATTAATATTATGTTCAGATGGGGTAATAGTCATCGGATTAGTGGGTGGCACTTCTGAAAGGCACTGTGGTAGGTCACTTAGAAGAAGTTCTCACTGTCACTGTTCAAGTCGAGTGGGTACAAGAAATTCAGATCCATGTTCTTCAGAGTGCACTCAATCAGAAACACATAAACTGCATCAGTCTTGAGAGCCCAGAAGAAACAATACAAAGAGTTCAGATTCACAGACTGCAAATATGAAATACAGCTTTCCAGGCTGGGTATTCAAAAACACCATTGCACAAAAACATGCGTGGTGTGGGACTAAATTTTTCTTAAGAGTTCTCATTTCCCCCATATTTCTCTCTGTTATCTTCAGCTAGCATGCGGAGGCTCTGAAGATGTCGCTTGTAATTTAATTTATATAATATGGAACCTGTCCAGTCCACTTACTTATTTCGCAAAGACAACAGACAAAATAGCATATGGTAATGATTTTCAGTCACAGCTGCCCTTGTTGGGACTTGAAAGGGGAAAGACTGTATCCGTTACTGCCTCCCTGAAAATCTTATCCTCCAGGGTGAAAGAATCATCTCCTTTGTTAGCTATTCTAATTCTCTGATTAATAATGGGAGTTTTGATTTAAATATGGGCAAGAGAAAAAGCAAAGTAATATCTCATTACAAGGCAATTGGAGGTGCATTGCTGTTCTGGGGGGACCCAAGACCTATTCCCCACTATGATTCATACATTCCACCACAGGAGCCGCTTTGCAGATTTTGTTAAGGTAGCTGCTGTGGTATATGCCTGTACAGAGAGGTCTCTGCTGGGGACAGAAAGAAGGGCATGTCCCCTTGCTCCTGTGCCATGGGCAGCCTTAGATGTCAGTGCAGGGCTTGGTTTCCAGCCCAGGTGCAGACCACGTATCTCAGGAAAACCCCTCCCCCAGTATTATGCCCCTGGGCTGCTGGGCCTGGAGAATACCAGGGAAAGAGGAGAAGGTTAGAAAGACTTTGCATGTGTTGTTCTCCCCTAATTATCTGACATGAGTCCAAAGATGATACCATAAATCACTGAATCGTGAATGTTGTTTATTTTAAAGCATGAAGGAAGGATGACATGCTAATGCTCTTTAGATGATGTTTCAAGGAAGAGAACAACCTAAAGGAAGCATTTCCAAAGTTCACCTTAATGTAGCCTGTGCAATACCCTTGAGGGATTAAGCCTTGGCATATTTATCATTCTGCTCCTGTCACAGCACTTGATTAAATGTTTTTTCAGGAGGCAGAGATTAAATTGAACCAGAACTAATTGAAGGTATATTTAATAAAAGCATCATCATTGTAATGAGTATACAACTGCTTCACTAATGTTGAATAATGTTTAAGCTACTGAACAAGTCCATATTGTTTCACTTAATAGGATTCACTGATTACCAAATAATTAATTCTACTTTAATTTTGCAACACCATATGAAAACATGAAACCCACTCATAAATTAATTAATGCCCAAGTCAATAAAAGAGACAAGTGTCTGGGACTTACAACTCTTCTCCTGAAATCAATCAAGGCATTGTCACTTACTTTGAGACATATAGCCTTGGTTTGGGTTCTTCAAGCGCTTAGTCTATTTATTACATTGTAATCATGGGTAATACAAGTCTGACAGACATGGACAAACACTGAGCAATCAAAGCGCCTCTGAACCATTTACTCAGCTTCAATTACACTGATGTTCCTTTTCACAGCTTCAAAACTCTTACTTGTATTCTTACCATTTTTTCCACAAATGCCTTTTATGTAGATGTCCTGCACATCTGATCAGGGCACTGAATTTAAAGATACCATTATTACTCCTTACTTCCCATTTTCCAGTTCAGTTGCACTACAGACTATTGGCAAACTTGTTCTGGACACTGTTTACAGAGCCAGGAAAGCAAATAGCCTAACATCACAGTACATGGAAATATGGAAATAATTTCATTTGTGCAGTCAGGGTTTGAAGGAGTAGTTTAGATTTCCTTTTCCATCCTTTTTACTCCAATGAATGGCAACAGCTGTTAGGCCCTAGGTACAATCATGCAGACCTGGCAAGTACAATCACAGACATTCCTGTAGTCCTTCCAAAATCAACCAAATCAACAAATGTATAAGAAAATCAGGACAAAATCATTAGTCTTCAATTAACATGGGATAAAATCTTTTAGCTCTCCCCTTTAGGCAAAGAAATTTTCTCATTAGATCTTTATTCTTAAGTGTATGGAAAGGAACTGGAATCAGTCTTACCCGCAGGGTTTAGTCAATATTTGAGCTGCTTCCACATATGGCCCCCAGCTCGCATCCAGATCTCCAAGCAAAGCCTTGCCAATTACACTAGGAGTTGTTCCCTTGCCACCTTAATAAAAACCCTGTTCTCCACAGAGATCTGCTCTTGATTGTGCTGCCCTTGTTGGTCTATGTCAGAGGAAAGGGCATCCAGTACCCCACAGGTTTTCAGAGCAGGGGACTTGTCAGAGTGAGGCAACAAAAGACAGGAGAGCAGAAGTTTGTTAAGATGCAACAGGTGCTCCGTGGCATGGTGCAGTGTTTCATTCATTGCAAGGTCTGAGGTGCCCTGAGATGAAGTCCAGCTCCACGATTTAATTCCTCTCCACCACCTCATCACCCTGGTTCTATTTCCCATTTATGTTTATGGGTACTAAACCATTTAGTCGAATATGTTTGAAAGATATTTGCCAAATTATGAGCTACAGGAAACAAATACTCAGCAGGTTTCAAAAGTGATATGAAAATATCATATCAGGCCCCACCCCCCCAAGAGTTTTCACATGCCAAAGGGTATGGCCAAATGATGCTACTTTAGGTTAATCGCTCTAGCAACCAAAAAAGCTTTCAGTCCAGCATTTGAACAAGCACTTGAGTTCCTCATTCAAACACAACTCCTGTAAAAACTTTTTTCAAATCTCCAGCATTAAAACAAACAAACAAAATAATAATAATAAAAAGTAGGAAAGTATTTGCTGGTGCTTTTTATTTATTTCTCCCTCCACAGTTTTTTAAGGAAGTTTCAGAAAACAAAGTCATCCTGGAATTCTTATGGATATCAGAGCAACTTCAGACTTCTTCACGTTGCCCTCCTTCTGCCCTTCAATGCTAGCAAAAAGCCTTTCAGCTCCATCCTACATGGCTGACTTGCCTTCATTAACGTATGCATCTCATGGAACAAAAAACTGAAAAGTTAAAGCTTGCTAAAAATTCTAGAGCCAAGGGAATGCAGCAATCAGTGCTACATGAGTTAGACAACAGTTCCAACATCATGTATGAGCAATGTACAAATGACACAAGTACTTTTGAACTATTTAAACCTAACCAAAACCAAACAAACACAAAAACCCCAAACAAAAATGAAAAAAATCAAACAAACAAAACAACAACAAGACAAAAAACAAACCCGATGCCCCAAGCCAAAGAAAACTCTGACACGAAGAATCTAAGTTTTATTCAAGTGCATCTTAAAAGAAATTAGGAGAAGATACATTTGCCATAAGATGTAGAAAAACTATCAAGGTTTCCAGACGTCTATTTCCTGGTAGCTTGACACTTCTTTTTCATTTCTAACATCACATCAGTTATGAATCAAAACCAGACAAGCAGCATAATAGGTGGCAAAAAACGTCTAGAAGGTGAGATAATGCCAAAGGAGCAGAGCTGGCAAATAACACCTAAATTGGCAAAAGGAAGTGAAAATGGAAATGATCAACTCCAACACGGCCTAGAGAGCAGACAGAAAGGCAGGGCATGTCCAGCCTCTTTCACTTCCCTGTTCTGTACTGAAACCACAGCAAAAGAGGAGTAAAAAAGTAACTGATGAATTGTTTTCATTTTTCCTTTTAAACAAGAAGCTGTGGAAATCCACCTGATTCCTCTCTCTCATACTGGCCATAGAAATTTTGAAAGAATGGCTCTGCAAGGTCCTCTAAATACTTACAAAAGAGGGGAAATGAAAAAATTGTCTTGGGTTTTGGAGAATCAGGACAAAGCCAAGATGGACCTGGTTGTGTGAACACTGCGTGCACACCATGAGCACACTGCGTGTTGGGAACTGATTGGTGAAGTGGACACGTGCTGCATACTGGTTAGAGGGAGTGGGTTTGCATGTCACATGCTGATTGGAGAACTGTAACAAAACCCAAAACTAAATTGGGTATAAATATGAGCATGTGTTAGACAACAAATGGTTTTTCGTTTCAGCACAAGGGGTCTGTGACTCATCTGCTACAATTTTTTGATGTAGTCTCAAAAGAAATTTTAATTGTCTTGGGTTTTACAGGTATTCATCCAAGCTGGATGTGCTCTAAAACATTTAAAGATGAAATAGGAAACACCTGAAACTTAAAGATTACTGCACCCATCCTTAAGTGGGAAGGCTGTAGCAGAGCAAAAGTGGAACTGAGATTCCTGTCTTTGTTAATCACAAAACCTTCCTTCCTGGTAAAATTGTTCTTAATTCCATTATTTCAAGCTGGATGTGCTCTAAAACATTTAAAGATGAAATAGGAAATACCTGAAACTTAAAGATTACTGCACCCATCCTTAAGTGGGAAGGCTGTAGCAGAGCAAAAGTGGAACTGAGATTCCTGTCTTTGTTAATCACAAAACCTTCCTTCCTGGTAAAATTGTTCTTAATTCCATTATTTCTCTTTTCTCTTCTGTGTTGTTCTCTCCATAATCTTAATTGTACTAATAAATACTAGAAGATAAGTGTATTAGTTTACAGTTTAATTAACTGTTTAAATGTATCTGTAAAGAAATTGGTCTACAAGACAAATAATAGTTGTCCTACAAAAGTGAGTGTATTCACACTATCTAACAGAACTTCTCTCCTCTAACCCCACATATTTCCTAAACTGCTGTTTTATTTCCTCTCAGTCCATGAGATATACAGCAGCAGTTTAGAATGGCTAATGAACATAATATAAGGAGCCTTATTCTGTTCTGAGGGAGTAAATTGAAGTACCTTGTACACAGGTCAGGGACATGTGAAAAGGATGCCAGACTCTTCAACACTGTATCCATAATTCAGTTCAGTCCCTACAGAGTCCCATTGAAGGCCTGTGGAAATCAGTGGATGTCTTTTAACTGACCTCAATTTTTATATCAGGTGAAGGTTTATGGGAATAGAGAATGGCAGACTAATTCACAGTTAAATCTGTCCTTAGAGTCCTTAATTGCTTAAAGAAAGTAAATAGCCAGCTCTTGATTATTGCAATTACTCGTCACGTACAGGGCATTAAAATCCAGCATCTTGGCACAGATCTGAATGAGCCAGACTCTCCAATTAGTTGCCCATCTTCTTCAAATGCAAAGAAGTTACCGACAGTCCCTTTCCTTCAGTTTTAGAACTGCATAGCACACATCCATAAACACACAGACTGGTATCAGCCTAACAGCTTCCTTCATGGGAATATTGTTTCGGTATCTGGTGCACTCAGCTGCTCATTCCCTCTGGGTGTGCGTGTTTGTGTTTGCATGCCTACGTGAAGGAGGTTTACAGCTTATTAAAGTTATTCACAGTCATAAAACATTTATTGCAATACAAAGGCACTGAGAAGGTCAGTGGTGTGCATTTGGTTTAGTAGACTTCATAATTATTGCTGGTTTTTTGGAATAATTTGCCTCTAACTTTTTATTTGTTGAGGAAAAATGAGTAATTTCATTTCTCTGTGTTCAAATTAATTACAATCCTCTCTCTTTCACCTTTTTTTCTCACATATCCTCACCTGCACACACATATGTACATGTGTTCACACACACTCATTCTCTCTCAAGACAGCCATGTGCTCAGTGGCCGTCCTGGACATACTGGAAGCATAAGGTTGAAATTATTTTGGGCAGAGAACAGGTTCCTCTTTTAAACCACACACATGAGGTTCCTTGTTAATGATGTCTAATAAATGAGATCCTATACAAAATCAGGAGCCATGCCTATTATAATGAATAACAAAGGAAGAAATCTACTTTTGTTTAAAGGGAGTGACATTCACTCTATACCAATTAAGTTACATATACTGGGAAATATCATGCCCTTGATGGTATAAATTACAAAAGCATCATTAATTCCACAATATTCATAGCTATAATGGATAATAAAATATAAATAATTAAGGTAGCGAAGTACCTTTGCTTTGTTTTAATTATTGAAACTACTGAAATCATGCTCATTTACATGAAGTAGTTCTCAACTTATTCTTTCCATAAAAAGAGAAAAATATCTTTGTAAATGTTAAGAGTTTAGCATACATCAAACTACAGTTGATGATTCCTCATGCCAAAATTTCCATATTAAGGTGGCACAAAAGCAAGCACTGTGTTTTCAGTATGATGATGTGAAGGCACAAGCAAATGCATTTGATGGCATCCTTTTGACCTATTAGCAACTGATGTTGCTAACAGCCTTCATGAGACCCTAGGCACAGAAAATTTCACCTCCATGACTCTGAAGCTTGGCAAAGGTAAAACAAGAAAGATTTATAAACTGTGCCAAGCAAATGTAATGATAAATATTTCTCTTACTGCTCTAAGACAGAAAGAAATCCCTAAATTGTTTATACTGTGTAAACGAAAGAAAATAAGACAACCTTCTACATGCAGTTTGCCAATTTTAAAGGATAAAATTTCATTTCTTTTTTGTCTTATATGTGTCCTGCTGAATTATCCTTCAGAAATACCATCTCACCAAATATTCCTTCCAACAACATTCTGTAAGTTAAAATCACATAACCATTGGCAGAATTATTTTGCTTTGTTACTTTATCCATCTTACTAGTTCTATTTTGAAAGCTAATTACTAGAGCAAGTATATAAATGTACAATGTAGCAATTCACTTTTCCACTAAAATATTTTTTCTGTAATATCTTTGCACTGGTTTGTGACCATTTTAAATAATCAAGGTAAAAATACCTTACTAGCTGAAACAGCTGAGAAAACATGATTTAGGAGATTAATGCTAGTGACAAAGTACCAGAGTCAGGAAATATTCTGCAAGATATGCCAGTCTTCACTCTTTGGAGAAGAAAATAATAAGTAAGTACACTTCAGCATTGTTCCTTATGACCATTCATCTTCCTCTGTACAAACTCACTTCCAAACAGTACCAAGACATTACTCCAGAAGCAAAAGGATCATTTCTTTGTTAGTCAGTAATTTGATTATTAGTCCTTGTAGTGTCTTTTCAGATGACACCTGGAAAAGCTAAATGTGTACACTTCTTTCACCTATCAATACCTATACCTAATGTGTGTATGTGGCATTACCCGCCTAGTTTGCAAAACAGTCCAGATTTCTGAGAGTATTGAATTTTCTTGCACTGCATGGATTGCTTAGATTATTTCTGTGGAGAAATAAGACTTTTTTTTCTTTTTAATCAAACTAAACAAGATTGCTTCTTATTTGAATGTGTCCTTCAGTATGCTAAAAGAGAACAGAAAGCAGCATCTAGGAGAGGTGAAAGGTAAAATAATTTAGGAAACAGAAAACAATGCAAATGCCATTGTGAAATCTCATTCATGAAAATTACTTGGAAATCCTGCAGTAAAAAAAAAAAAAGGTATATAATTTCTTAAATTCAGCAAAAGAAGGGTTAAGATAATGGACAACAACTTTGTGAAGTTTGACAAGCTTTTTACATTTTTAGTAAAGTCAAAAGCATTCATTTACCGGAAATCAATAGGGATACAGATATGCAGTCATGTGTAATAAAGATGCAGAATTGATTTCATTCATAACTATAGACCTCTAAAGGCTTCTGTATAAAAAGTGCTCCCTCTAAGTTTTATATATAAAACACTGATTTATGCCTTTCACCTTGATCATGATTAGTAAAATAAAGCTCTCTGCTCATAATTGAAAGTTTAATATTTTTCATCCTTTTGTTTGGTGAAGATACTCCACGTCTAAATTCTATCATTACAAAATGTATTTATCACCTAGAACACAAAGCTTTATTAATTTTATTAACCTAGGGATAAGATATTTTGTGCTATTTTTCCACTGTATCAAGGATGGATTTTATGACTCCAACACTAGAGGGAAACTTCTGTTTCTCCTTACCATTTCCTCTGGTTTAGTCTCCATCTCACCAAGTTAAGTGTTATGGATAAACTATTTATATATTTACACAGTGATGTATCACTGAACATAAACTTTAAGTGTGGAAATTTTGTGGTTTTTCATTTTTTTGTCTTAAAAATAATTTATTCATTTAAACCAAAACCAGCTGTTCTCTTTTCTGGGTCATCTTCAAGCTATCTTGTATTTGGTTTATTTTTCTTTGAGGTTTGACTCCTGGTGTAATTTTTCCTTTATATTTTCAAAGTTCATGCTGTGTGACTCCAGTTTAAATCAATAACCAAACCCTATGGAATTAAGTGTTTTTGCAAATGTAACCTTTTGTGACAGAGTATCTGTGTGAACTCTGAAGTGGATTCTGCAAAAGTAAAATAATCTTAGCAAATTCTGCAGTAAGATCCTCCTCACTTTCCTTTAGTCGTTTAACTGGTACCATGGGTTTCTGTGCATGGCCTAGATCATGAGTCAGAGATGTTATAGATAAGAAGCCAGTAACTGAGCCACTGCTGTTCCTGCTAGCCAAAACACCCATGCTGTTATGCAAGAACTCATGGGATCCTTATGGTTTGAGTTCTGGTCGAAGTCCGCAAAATGAAACAGTTTCCCAGAGTGCAGAGACTTCTTTCTGCTAATGCACACATAACAGAGATATTGCTACTGGCTGCTTTTAGATATACATATCCTGCCATTCAAACTGTGTTTTGACTGACTGATGTCTATCACCCCATATTTCCAAAAATACAAAGCAGTTGAAACTGTTCTGCATTTGAATGTGGTGCATTTCCAGCTCTGGGTAGTGCTGTCTTAAGTAGAAGAGGCAAAATGATCTCTATAATTGAAAGACATACACTAAACACCTTACTCCACATGAGTCTCTGTCCTACCCATAATGGTTCTTATTGAAATGCTGCTTAACTAGAGGGAGACCAAGGAGCTAATATCAAGTATTGGCAAATTATTACCTTAGAGAGTCACTCTTTACTTCTTAAAAACATTGTTGCCAAAGAGAAGTATGTGAAAGTGAGGTCATCACCCTTTCTGATCAGCCTGCTGGAGGAAGACATTCCAGAGCAGCTCGTTTCATTTTAGCATGCTGAGTGTCAGACACTACAACAGCCTTTCCAGAAGGACGAGACACTTTCATCCAAAAAGCACAAGAGACAGCCACACTCTGCCCACACAAGCGCCTGTGGCAGTACCTCAGCAGCTCCCTGAGCTGCCTCTGAAATGCTGCACTTTCCCTGCCAGTGGCTCATCCCTGCCCACACAGATAAAAAAGAAGAACATGCACCTGGTATTCAAACGTAGAAGTCTGTCACCTTGTCTGACCTTCAGATGAGTGACACTCTTCCTTCTCTAGCCCAGAGGTGGGCAAAACGTTTATAAGACATGCTTGTGACTTTAGGGACACCCCTTGGTAAAACACAGCAACCATGGCCTGAGTGTCGTCACCTCCCATGGCAGCCCTAACTGCTGCCCTAGACAAGTCCCTCACCAGTGAAAAAATGTCAAAGTCATTGCTGCCCAAAAAAATGAAGTTTTGGTCCCAAAAGCCATGCAGTCAGCCAGCTCCTGCATTTTGCTGGCAAGAAGGCAAGGCATTCTCTCATTATCACTTCCTCCAGCAAAGTCACAAGAAGGAGCAAGCTGTTTCCTTCACCCAGGAAGTCCATTTGAATCACTTAGCAAGGAGTAAGAGTAGAACAGGAGGAAAGCACAGGTAAACATCTGATTTTTCTCTCCTCACTCATATAAGAAAAGTGCAAAGTCCAGACCATCACTGACAAATAAACAGTTACAGGGAACAAAAAAAATTAAAAACAAAATTAAAAAAAAAACCCAAAACAACAACAAAACAAAAAAAAATAAAATTGGCTTTCTTGTTAATTATATTTTAGATTTCACTGCTGCTTGCACTTCTAAAAGAGCAGCAGGCTGCTCCCAAGTGGCCATGCTCCTCTGGGGCACAGGGAGGATTCTTGCCTGCTTCAGCTACCTTTAACCCAAGGAGGCAACAATTATTTTCAGATGTACAAATGAATTTAATGAGTGTCGCAGCAAGACTTTGAAGTCATAACTGATTTGCCACACCTCCAACCCCCTAGGCTGCATTTTGTTATTGATCTGTTTATTGCTTCCACTGAGCAAATACTGTCAATCTACCTCTGTCAGAATCCAGCCTGCAGCATCCAGTGGACAGTGTTATTACTATTTAAGCAATAAATGAGGTAAGCATTTCATTCAGCATGTTTGTGAAGCAGAAAATATTCATTTTTTTTAAGTCATCAATACATAGGAAGTCAGCAAGTCTCTTCCTTTTTAGTTTCTTGCTGCAAGTAGTAATTAGTTTTACTGAGCTCAAGTAGAATTGCCCATGCAAAACAAAATATTGCTATTCAACTTTGGTGGTTTGGTTGAACCTCTTTGGAATAAATATTACAGAATTTAAAAAAAAAATAAATAAAAAAAAATAAAAACAAGAAAGAAGGAAAGTAAGGGCCCACTCCAAGACCCATTAAAGTCTGAGTCTTACTATGGACTTCAGTAAGTGGTTTTTATAAAGGGTTGGAAAAATGAAAAGATTCAGCCTAGTCTTGGAGTTCATGTGTTGCTCAGTAGTTCCTTCCTCACACATAGGAGTGTTGCAGTTTATACTTCTCTCCCTTGTGCCTGAAGAGGGTGAGGCTTGCTCCTGCCTGGGGATGACAGATGATCCTGCCCCTCTGCTGGGAGAAGAGACATCTCAGGCCTCAAAAAAGCTGGCATGCCATCTGCACAGCTCATTCTGTCATTTTTCTTACAAGACTTTATGGTGAACCCTCAATCCAGGTCCTGAACCAGCAAGTCCCTGGCTGGCACATACAGGCACACACAGGGTTTAAACCTCAGTGAAACAATTCAGGTGCCTGAAGCTGAATGACTTTCGAGCCTTCCTGAAGTCATCTCATTAAGAAGGGAGGCAGAGGCTTTTTATTTATTATTATTGTTTGTTTTTTTTCTAGTGGCCCATCAGATCCTGCACATTTAGTGCAGGTTTTTGACCTTATTAAACGAAACAAACAAAGCTTGCTGACATCCAAGGAAAGTTCTGTCTTACTATTATATCATATTTACATTCAACCCATACTTTCTTGCTTTAAATCATTCTGAAGCATATGGAGCAAAGCCAGAGGAACAACAAATCCCCTCAGTAGTTTTTGCATTTTCCAAAGGGGATCAGGGTGAAAGGAAAGCTTGTGTTTCTTCCTGTTTGTAACATTGTTCCTTATTCACTAAACACTTATTGCCCACTGCAAAAGGAGTAATTTCCCAAGTTAATAATCCAAAGAACCTGTGTTTATTTGCATCAGCTGCATCTTTTCAGTTTAACCCTGTATATATAAACAAAGGGTGATTTCAATACTGTAGTGCACCTGAGCAGCCATGGGTTTACTGAAGAAAGGACCATTAAGCCCTCTTGAGATTAAAGAGAAGGTGAGACTCTCAGTTGCTTTGTGTGGTGTTGGACATTCATAAGGTATCTTAGGGACATGAATATTTTTATGGAAATAGCATGTTGGAGCTAGAAGTGTTGAGGAGTTCCCAAAGACTTACAAATTCATTATGAATTCATTATGGCAGACAATCCATTGCTTTCCTAAGGAACAAAACTCGCAAGACACCTTTTTTTTTTTTAAAAGACCCAAACATCATATCCTATGTTTAATGGAATAATAAAAAAATTAAAAAACCTGAAAATTCACCCTCCGTAAGAGAAATGCCAGTCCTAGTTTACTGGAACTGCTGAGGACCTCTTACATTATCAAGTGGGGAATCAGACTTTAGTTTCGTAGATGTTCTAAGTTACCACTACAAAGTCTGCTGTTGTTCTTCATAATAGAGGGAGTATTACCCTGAGGTTTCAAACACTGCATAGGAGAACAGAATAACCTTCTCCCTGTGAAAAGACCCATCTGGAAAATGTGATCCAATATTCTTACCCAAATTGCTGAGAGTACATTATAAATAAAAGAAAAGAAATCTAGTGGGCAAAAGAATTTATTTCCCACAATGCTCTGAGTTATGATTTGCACAAAGAATATTTCCAAGTGTTAATGAAAGCACAGGTTTGGCGTATGTTTTTAATATGGCAATGCCAAAGCATTGCTGATGGACATACTCAACATAACAGAATTTTTTTTCAGAGGCCAAGGAGATAAAGCTTTGAATAATAACTTTTTTCACTTTTTTTTTGGCTGAGGTCCTTCTTCTACTGCTTAATAACAAGAACTAAATATAAACTTAACAGGCTTTTAAATTTTCCTGTTTGTTTGGTTGTTTTTTTTTTCTGAGAGAGTAATTTCTCTTTAACATGTCTTCCAGTGTCTTATTTAGACTGACAAAAAGCAGTTTTCCCCTTATCAAGGACACATAGAAGGAAGATGACCTTAAAGCCCTTATGTCAACCACGACTGCCTCCTGCAACAAGAGGCTGTTTCCACCCAGCACCAGGCTAAATGTGCTGGAGAGAAGTGGCTCTGAGCTGGGCTGTGGAGCAGAAGGACTTCTCCACAGAAGGAAAAGAAGTTGGGATCTGAGCTTTCTGACACAGTGCTTTCAAATGCCACCTTCACACATTAAGGAACAGCTAATCTATTGCTGGTTATCATCAGCCAGGATCATCAAGGTTAGATAGGCTTGATCCACGATTTAGAAACCATACTAGTTGCAACAGCTGGACAATTTATTTCATACCTGCTCATCCACTCCTAAATCATGACTGACCAGTGTTTCCCTCACCTTTTATGCTCAGTTTCCTCATCCCCTGGGTACTCTTTATGTTCCTAATAAAACATGATAAACAGACTCTTGCCTAACCTTGAGTAGAGGAGCCCTTTAAAGCTTGTAACATATCATTCTTCTGGGGACTGAAAAGGTGGAGAGTACTCACCTGCACAGGCAAACAATCTAAAACCAAACTAAATCTGCAAGTGTGCCTTCCACTACTTAAATCTGATTTACTACAATCATTGACAAGACTGTTACACAATATATGCTATCTTAGTAGACAAATCCAAAAACTATAAACAATGTTAAATGTTATTGATATTCAATATGCCCTGGATATATCTTATTTAATAGAAAGTCAGATTTAGTATGGCAGTGTTAAAAACTTCTTTTCCTTTCAAGCAGTCCTAGCCTAATTTTTGAAATACAAGAAAGAAATCCCAAAGTCTTCTGTTTCAAATTGTCAGAGAAAAAAACAAGGGCTACACTGTGACTGCTCTCCAGCACTTCAATAACCTCCAGCAACCCTTTATGAGGAGGAACAAGTAGATGGGGAAACAGCCTGGAGACATTTCTGGAAGAAGGGAAGATGGAATGGAGGTGGAACGAAGTGACTCTGCTGAGAGAAACTGTCTTGAGAAAAACAATTACTGGAACAGGAAAATCTGTTAGATTTGAGAAAGAAAATGAACACATTAGTTTGGGAATGATTACCTTCAGGGAAGGACTGGAGCAAGTGAGAGTAAAGCGGCGGGAAAGGCTGAATCCAGTCTTCTCACTTTCAAGGTTCATTTCTCTTTGACTGTCTGAATAGTTTGGTCCACAGAACTGCTAAAATGTGTTTCTGTCTTAAAATGTCCCAGACACACTGAAGCAAAGCAGTGTTATGTATTGCAGTAACTAGTATATTTCTTTTTCTCTCACACAATTCACAGTTAGGGATTTCACACAGCATATTTTAAAATTATATTTGTCATCTGTGATCTATTAAGCCTTCTATCTACAGCAAGCTAATGAGATTTTTTG
The DNA here is from genome assembly GCA_035583185.1 of Anabacerthia variegaticeps. Classification (NCBI taxonomy): domain Eukaryota; kingdom Metazoa; phylum Chordata; class Aves; order Passeriformes; family Furnariidae; genus Anabacerthia; species Anabacerthia variegaticeps. The sequence continues at coordinate 10,297,424 of JAWWEW010000112.1, read as the reverse complement.
AAAATTATGCCAGTTACCAGCTACAACCAGAACTATAGTTAGAAAGGATTACACCCTAAGGTGCATTCACATATATGGCATGTGCTGTTAGGATTAGACAGCACAATGGAAAGAGTTTACTGAGACATCATGGTACCATGCCCAAATTATATCATTTTCTAAGGCTGAAACAGTGAAGGCATTAGCCCTTTCCCACAGATGTAAAAGGAAAACAAACTAAAACAAACCAAACCCACCAAACAAAAAAAAAAAAAAAAAAACAGGGTAGGATTGCTCTCTGAAAGTTTACAATGTGCAGGATAAGAAAATCGCCTCATTTGTGAAAATAATAACATAGGTGTTTCTGGCCATAAAAAGACACAAAATAGATTTGATGACTGGGGGATTTGCACCGGGGAAAGTAAAGGGGGAAACAGAGCAGGCTCCCTGCAACACAGCTGAAAGCAAGATATATGCACCTAATGAGGCTGAAGAAAATGTCTTTTTGTCTACCAAGTACATGGACAGAGCAGCAAGAAACCCCTGAAGCAAACTCCTATTAATTTTCCTGTGCTCCGAGGGAGGCTTGCAGCTCCATAGCTCTGTGTTGGTGTGTGTTGTACAGGGACAACACATTAAGCCCAAGACAAAATTTCAGCAAAAGCTAGGGGCTGGTGGGCTAGAGGCCAAAAATGCTGTAAGGGGAGGCAGGCACCATGAGCAGACATCCTTTTGGAGAGGACATGGAGCTCTGCAGGGAGGGGATGCTAACAGAGACCATGCCCAGCCCTCTCTTCTGAGATCACACATCCCTCTCCACACACTGCCAAAACCAGACAGAGGGACACCAGTAGCCCCTTCTCAGAGACAAGACTCACCAAGGCCAGGTACCAAGCAGTACTTAATCCTGTTTTTACAGCAGGAAAAGAAGCAGAACAACTCATTAAGATTATTCATGTTTTCCTTCAATTCCTTTGAATTGTTTCATTCTGATAATATCTCAGATGCTGGCAAAGCTATAATCCAGTGCAGGAAACTGGTCACCAGGTTAAAATGGGTATTTGAGTCAAATTTCTGGCAGCAGAAATTTCTCCTCAGTAGAAAAGAACTATATCTGAGATAATTTTGGATATACTTATCAAAGATGTAGTCTGCATCTGTTCTGTGTGGTAAGTTCAGTTATCAGTATTTCAAACACATCCCTGTGGAGTATCAAGTACTAGCTTGATCCTCAAGTAATTAAAAAAAATTACTGTTTAATTTTATTATTCCTTTATGAATGATATTATCCTGTAAATAATAATCCAGCCAGTCACTAGGTCTAGCACCTTCTCATTTCCATTAGCAAAAAAATAATTAAAAAATAAGATGTAGTCTTCTGGGTATAGGGACTCTCTACTGGTCCTCTACTGGAACACTTTGTCTGGAACCTTCCACACCTTTGCTCAAATGCAACATTTCTGCTTCACTACTTCTTGATTTAGACTGACAGAATTGTTTTTTTATTTTTATGTGAGGTGTGAGCCTCTGAAATGTTTTATGTCCACATAAGGATGAGACAGAAGTTGGTCTTCTCTGGTGTATAGCTGGAGGAAAGGCAGCAAGAAATCTTTACCACTCCAGCGCACGGTATATAAAAAGCATGGGAAGATTTGCAGCCTGCTCCATGCTGCTTAGTGTTTCCTGTCTCTCCACTGCTTTGGAAGGATGGATGGGTAAGCAGCGAGCTCTGAAATAGCAGATGGGCTCTGAAACAGACTGAGACTTCTCTTGTCAGCTTGGTCTATTGTCTTTGGAGGAACTACAGGATCATGGGCCAGCCTGGTGTCTACTGATGTCACCAGGAGATGAATATTGTTGAGGAAATACTACTGATCTTCAACAAATTTATTACTCAGTTCATATGCTTCTACTATTCTGGATATTCTAATAACATTACTTGCCTGTTATCTTATTCTTAGAAATAGTGCTTTCTTTCTTTGCCCCAGCTGAAATGCTATTTTAATAGTATTTTTTTCTTAGTATTTAGGCAATCTCAGAAGAAACAGTTATGCCCTTTTGTTAAAAATGCCATCAAACCATATGTAACTTATATAACACTAGGATATACAGAACTTCCAGTCTTACAAAATCCCAGTGCAGCTCCAGCCTTTAACATCCATGGATCCAAGAGATCCTAGTGCAGCCCAGGTCACTTTTCTATAATAAGCAAAAAGCCTACACAGAGAGCATATTTGCTATGAAATTACACAAAGAACACCTATGGATTTCAGTAGATGTTTTCTTATCTCTTACACCTTTTTTTTTTCTACTTTTAATGAGTTTAGAAAGCAGTAAGTAAGTAAATTATGAAGCAGCATGCTTTTGCTGCATTTCACTCATGAGGTACAACCTCTTTACTCAGAAAAAACCTTAGTGCATTCTGTCCAGATGGCACTCCCTGATCTGACACAGAGGCAGGCATGTTTCACACAGTTGTCCTCAGCTGTTTAAGACAGAGTGGGTGGAAGAGTCAGACCAAGCACTTGTTACTTTTAGCAGGAAGGCGCAATTGAGAAGAATGATCTGCGTTAGAGTTCCCTACCTTTATAAAATACTCTACTGGAAATCCACAGTTTCAAAAGGAGCGGAAAAGGGAGATCACAATGATGTATTTGTGAAAAGGACATACAAGGCTCTACAAAAAATATTGGTAGATGATCACTGAGAGTAAAACAAGTAACTTCATTGGGATAAACAGGTCCCTGTGTTTTTCTGGTTTGAAATACGGGAGATTTCTACTCTCAGGGCTGTTAATATTTATATAAAAATTAATGGAAGAACACATACAGAGACTAGAATCCTAAATTTTAAACAAATTTTTATTTGAGATAATTTTTGTGGGATCAGTAGTAGAAATTATCACCTGCAACACATTTACCACATTTCCAGAAGTCATTTCTGTTCAGGATTGGAGTTCAGTCCAAGCTCTCTGCTCAACAAAACCAAAACTGGGCTAATTTGACCATAAACATGGACCAGCTGAAATGGGTCTGCATTAAATTATGTAGTACTCTTCATACATAACATCAGATTTATTTTAAAGTCTGCCCCCAGGGGGTGTAGTGTTTCATAATGTTTAAAAGAAAAAAAGCTTTTCAGAAACAGCAGTACTTAATAGTGTACAAATGTATTTTCTGTTTTAAAGTTGAGTTTTTACGTATCACTCTGTTCCCCAAAACAAGAAAATGTAAGAGATAGTTAAATAATTTGTAAAATTGTAAATTAATAATAAAAAATTTAGTTTCATAAAAGGTATAAATTTGTAGGAGTGCAGAATTAAGCCCAGTGTATAAACTTACATTAACATCAGATTACATTTATTATTATTATGGTCATCAAGCCCAGGAGAAGAGACTGCTTGTGTAAAGACAGCATTGTCTTGAACAATCAACATAGTACAGCCCGCAAATGCATTTTTAGGAGTACTGAAAGGAATATCAGTAGATTGCCTCTTGATTTTAATTTGCACTAAAATTCAGTTGAGAACTCATTATAGCCATAAGGGGTAGTAAAGCAGTCTAATAATACTAATCAAAAAGAAAAACTAAAAGTAATTTTAATAGCTGAGCTTTAGTTTTACATTAAAATACATTGGTGTGATGTACCAACAAAATGCCTAACACAGCAGAAAATAGATAATGTAATATGTGTTATTCTCTTCCATGACTTTTTTAAGGTGGTTACTTAAAAGATACAAAAAAATCACTGAATACCTAAGGAAGTAATTCTGAATTGATTTTTTAAAAATCCCTTATTTCTCTTGGCCTGTACATCTAAAATAACTTAGTTTAGTGGGAAACAAACAGACTAGATAATTTAGAAAACTGTTTTGTAATGGTTACAGCACTGGAACCTGACTCAACTCTCATCTTGATCCATGGTGAAATTGTCACCATCTTCACTAGGAAGCAGAGCTGAGCAAAACTCTTTCACAGGCAGAAAGTTCATCAAAACCCACAGGTTTAGAGAAAATGAAAGTATGACTTGGGACAAATTGGACTGGTCAAGTATTTGCTTGGAGTTCATTAAATGGTTTGCAAAAAGAGAAAGGGATTTTAGAAAAGTTCAAATGGACTTTTGTCTTTAAGAAGACACAATATTTTATAGCTATATTTAAATATTATATATTAAACATTATATATTATTCCAAAACAGTCACAGTTTTGGGCATACAGCTGGATAAACACATCATGCAGTGGTTGAGGAATTGACTCTAGGGCTGAGTGCAGAGGGTAACAGTGAATGGGGTAACATCAGACTAGTGAGCTGTCACTAGTGGGGTTCCACAGAGCTCCATCCTGGGCCCTGTGCTCTTCAACATCTTCATAAATGATTTGGATGCAGGGCTGGAAGGAATACTCAGGGAGTTTGCAGGTGACACAAAACTGGGAGGAGCTGTTGACTCTCTCAAAGGCAGGGAGGTCCTACAGAGAGACCTTGACAAATTAGAGGACTGGGAAACCACCTACCATTCAAAGTTCAAAAAGGGGAAGTGACGGATTCTGCACCTGGAATGGGCAACCCTGGATGTACATATAGAACGGGGAATGAGAGGCAGGAGTGGCCTGAAGTTGTGTCAGGGGAATTTTAGGTTGGATATTAGAAAAAGATTCTTCACCCAGAGGGTGGTTGGACACTGGAACAGGCTCCCCAGGGAAGTGGTCACAGCACCAAGCCTGAAACAGCTCAAGAAGCATTTGGATGATACTCCTCAGGCACATGGTGTGACTCTTGGGAATGAGCCAGGAGTTGGACTTGATGATCCTAGTTTGTCCCCTCCAATTTGGCATAGCCTGTGATTCTGTGTTCTACAGTGTCAAAATACATAAAACCTGACTTAAGTAATGAGGAAAAAAAATTACTTTGTTTGAATGTATGCAAACATCAATCTATAAAAAAATACTATTTTTTAGTTCACCCAACTTATTTTACATTATTTTGGTTTACAGCTGAGCTAAAATATCCATGTTCTTTATGCCTTCAGATATTTTGGGGTGAAATTTTTAGAATATTATTTTTTACCTTTTGGATTTACTCCTTTAAAAAAAGCTCCTAAGTAAGGGAACAACACTCTTTCTGTGAGATTATCTATTATAAAAATGCCATAGAATGAATAAAAGTAACATTGAAAATAGGTATCACTGATGAAGAGTACATGAACATTAAAAAGAGAAAAATGGATAATAAATGCAAATTTCACATGAAATTTAACTAAGTAGTAGCTTTGGAACATCAACACTGATGACCCGCTCTCCTCAAGCCCTTCTCCGTTTTTAAACCTCAAGCTGACTATCAGCTACCTTAAGCATATATTTATATAGGTTGGGGAAAGGTTGCCAGCTTGTCCTTTAACCAACTTCACTGTGAAACATATATCTATATGTACTGACACTGGTACTATAACTGATAACTTTTCTCCTGATGAAAACATTTATTTTCTAGTGTTTGTACTTTTACAACCCTTTATGCTTGCAAAAAATTACTGCTGGGGTATTTTGCTCATCTGATAACAGTGATGAAAGATCTTTCCCTCTGCGACCCCTTTATGATCCAATTATTAAAATTATTAGAGAGCTGGCTCTGCCCAAATTAAGGTGCAAATGAGACCATATGCCAAAGTCAATAGCACAGATTTCTATTTAACAGCAAATGTGAGGTAGGGATAGAAAGAAATAGGAAAAAAGGAAGAGGGAGGGAGAGAGAGTGACAGAGAGGCAGGTAAAGTAGAAAAATATCACCACATTGTGGATTCCAACAGGATCCCATTGGTCCTCTTTTTCCAGTCCTCTAGGTGGTGAAGGTCCCAGTCTTGTCAAAAAGATGGTTGCAGTCTGGATCTGTGGGGTGGTGGGGGAAGCCCACAAAACACAAAAATTCCATAAGTTATATACTCTCAGGTTCAGGTGGGAATGCCCAGGTGCCTCCCCTGGGGTGGGGAATTTTACACTGGATGATGTGATACTTTGGATCATGAGACACTTCAAGAGACTTTGATGGTCTAAGACATTACAGCTGCCTCTTACATCAGCACATTTTAGTCAATTATGGTCCTTTATGGCCCATCAGAAGGGGTAAATATCTTCAGGCTACATGTGAATGTCGTGGTACTTCTCTGGAGAGGAGTTTTCACAGCTGAGCCACTTGTATAAGGACTTTGGTAAGATCAAAAGCACTATCCCACCTTGCAGGATTTTCATCTTACTAGCCTTTTGCCTTATCTTGTTCAGCACCCACCTTATAAGCCGCTGGTGATGGCTGTGCATCTGCTCTGCCCCTGAGCTATTACCACAAGTCTTCGATTCTATGAGTCATTAACCATTAACAGTATAGCCTCTCACAGACCCTCAGAGATTTTGAGCCTCTACTGTCAGCTCTTTTTCCTACCTTGCTTTTTTCTTTATTCATACCTGGAGTCACTCAAAATGGTGCAGTGTTTACAATAATGTGGTGAAGCTTTTCAAGTCCATCTGATGAAATATTCTTAATAATTCATAATAATATAATAAATAATTTATGTTTCTGCAGAAGAATTTATCACACTGTCTTGCCTGAATCTCTTCTCTTTTGAGGTACTATTTGTCACACAAAAGCACCACTGGCAGGACTCAATTGGAAAACATGTTTCTGCCAGTCAGACCTTAGGAGGTGTGAGTGCTCCCTGCTGATAGGATTGCTTTTGTAGGTTAAATTCTGCACAACTGCAAAACTTCTTAAGTAATATTTCTTGAAGTTAAAAACCCTAACAAAGACTGAAAACTCATTAACAGAAATACATGGGGATAATATGGTATTCTAACTATGGATGGAGGGAAACATGTAGAGGATGTAAACAGCATCAGCAGCAGTTAGTAATTTATATTATTTTGAAAACATTGCAGTTTGTTATAAAGAAGATGTCAGGACTTTATATCAAGAACTCAAGACTGACTCCATTCTTTTCAATGTATTAGATGCAGAAGTGGTTTATTACTGAAGAACTTTTCAACCATCATTAGAATAAAAAAATCTAGACCACTTCTTCAAAAAGATCATATTCATTGTCTAACATCCCTTTTTGAAAGACACAAAGACTGGTTTATAGAAGTCCAGTGGAGTTGTGGCTCTTTGCATCTGACAACAAGACAATCAAGGATTTTTGTGGGAAAGTGCACCAGGCCTGCAGATTTCTTGACAGGGCAAGAAGAATTTGACCTTGGCCAGATGGCTGTGTACCTGTGAAAATAAACAACTTGCAGAGACTGAGAGAACTCAGGAGAAGCAGAAGATAAGAAACTTGGACGAGTTTGTACCGAGACAGTTTGTAACTGTGGCCAATAGGTGATTGTTTGTGTGTAATGAGCACCATTAATGTTAGTGCACATGCACTTATGAAATATATAACAGTAGCAGTGTGAAAAAATAAAGGAAGTTTCACTTTTATCTATCCGGGGTCTTCACCTGCTTTTTATCGAGTCCGTCCCAACAATGACAGATTTTATTTGGGGTTTTTATTAAACACGGACTATAAAAGAGGCTCCATGATCAAGCAATATTTTCTTTCTTTCCACCCTCTTAATATTTTTAATCAGCCCCCAGTACTACCACAATAGTGACTGCTTTAACCCTGACCCATGTGCACTTGTGAGCACAGTGTCGATTCCCATTAAGTCAACAGCAGCTGCTTAACTGGCAGCAGCACTTGAGCCAATTACTGTACGGTGAAAGGGGACAGAAAATTCCCACGGCTGTTCAACTAAAGAAGAAGTACCAGAATTCTCTCACCAGTCCTCCTCAGCTGAATGAAATTCAGCAAAATAAGACTTTACTTCAAAACATTGTTTTCTTTCTAAGCTATTATCCAGAATTCAGTTGTTATTTTTACTATTCTGCAAAGACCATTCTTGCTTTAAAGGAATCCTTGTTATTTCACCTTCACTTTTGTAAGCTCATATTCTTCAATCTCCATTTGTCCCTGAGGTCTCTCTTTCCTATTGTGGGAAAAATCAATAGTGGTCTGGTTTTTTTTGTCAGGACAGAGTGGCAATTTCCCCCAAAAAAAAGTTACAGTAAATTAGGTATTCTTGCCTTCCCTGCAGAAGTGATTGCAAAATGTTTGGTGAAATTCCACTGGAATCTCCAGGCTTGGTATTTTAAGGTTGAAGGTCTTTCTTGGGTATGGTCTGAACTAACATCTGAAGAAATTTTTCTTTGCTTTTTTTTCATACTAAGTAACCTTGTCTGACTCTTTGGTTCCACCTCTTCCCTGTGAGAGCCTCCTTTCATTTAGTGACATGCTCACAGGAATTCAACCAACTCCATAAAGGGAGCTGAGCCTTGGAAGACAGCTCTGGCAGGTAAGAGGAATGAAGGACTGAAAATTTCAACAAATCTTCAGAAAGTGCAATAACAATGCTCAGCACGTCATCATCTTGCCTGTCATTCCTAGGTCAGTAATTGAAATCAATTTCTATATGAAACCACCAGAACCTGGAGCTGGAATATTGCTGCAGGTGTTGGATGTTCTTTTTTTCAAAAGCTTCCTCATGGCAATTTTTAACAATCAGGGGAGTTCTCCATTCTGAACATAAGGTATGACTTCTTTTTGTGCATGATATGAGAATTCAATTACTGTGGGACCTATTTAAAGAACAGAACTTGAAAGCCTCCATGTAAATTCCAGTAGTGTTCGAGATGGATAATACACTTCAGTCAGTAACATCTGCATATCCCAAATACTGTACTATGCAACAGAGCAATCAAGCCCTCTCCATAAACTCAGCAGGACTGCTCTCCAGTGTGCTGGCTAAAAGGTCAGATGTTAACTGGTTTTGCAATACTATAGGAAAGCTTAGAAACTAACAGAAGAAAACAAGCCTTATGTAGACTATATCAAGGGTTAGAAAAGTACATAGTTTGAAAAGATTAGTGACAACTGCATTAGGGTAATAAAATACAGTAAACACTTCTGTTGTCTAGTACACTATTGATAAGTAAAATTATACCAAGTCCATTATTTCAGTTTACAGAATATACAAAAGTATATCTGCATTTTAGCTAGTCTTATAGCTTGAAAACATAAATGGAAAGTGCTGATAGTAATGGAGTTTTATTACCTATTTATTTCAAGGAAATGAGAAATAGAAGAAAACTACCATTTCTGGCTGATACAAAATTTTGTTACCCCCTGATTCTAGTGTCAGAATGAAAAAGCTGAAGCACTTAAACACCTTAAGAATGTATATTGAAATCCCAGAAGTACTTTGGCCATTCTGCACTGCTGCAGAAGTGAACATTGAAATGCCTTTTGACTTTAAGCCAATTAACCCACCCATACATGAAGAATGAAGTCTTAAGATAATGTGGTCCATTTTAAAGAGCTATAAAAACAGAACACTGACCGTGAAATAGATTTAGCTACATCTTTGTGCATATATCACAATAGCAGCTGAAAATCATTTTGTTCCATACTGTGAACATGTAAAACAAAGGTAAAGGTGATTTATCCCCATCCCAAGAGCAGTACACCAACTCCTGAAAAAATCATAGCTCAATTTGTACTTTACAAATCTCACTTTTTGATGGGTAACCTGTTTATGTATCCAAAGATGCCTCAGTATGTTTTACTCCAGGTTTACATCTTAAATATCACTACAAAGCGGGCAGATTAATACTGTTCAGCCTTTTTTTTTCTTCTTGTAATATTTCTAGTACTTCTCTTTTCAGCTTGTAATTTTTGAGAGGCTACCCTTTATTTAGTAAATTAAATTACAGGTAGCAAATCAAGTCACAACTTCTGGTCAACTGGAAGTGGGAAGGCTTTTCCCTCCCATTACTTTGATGCCTGAAATCCTGCAAAACAGACACTCTGCACAAGGTTAATGGAGATAAGATATTACCTTTAATGTGATCCGGACCCCCAGGGTTCCCCCGAGCACGGAGGACCGAGAGCCCCGTAAAGTTACAGTTTTTATACCCTTTTAGACC
>JAWWEW010000112.1:10226074-10287340 GCA_035583185.1 Anabacerthia variegaticeps | reverse complement strand
TTCTAAAGCTATAAAGATCCATAAAATACACACCAAAAATACATAAAAATACATAAAAATCCTTAGGCATCAACTTCTACCTCTCTCTCTTCCCCTGAATATGGAATAGTGTATATTGTAATTTGTAATTCATATGAGATCAACGTAAAATGTTTTTCCAATGTCAGTAATGAAAAAGAAAATTCCAATTTTAACATGAAATTTTTCATTTTCCTGAAATTTTTTAATCTTTGTGTTTGTTCTCCCTCTTTTATTTTTGACAGATTGTGTGTGTGACACAAAAAAGGCCACTAAATTCAGCCTGATTTGTAGAGAGTTTCATATAGTCTAAAAGCTATAAATAATTCACCACAAAAAAAAGCTTTATGAAGCTCTTCCAATAGCTGTTTAATTACAACTGAGCAAAAAAAGAGGAGAGGTGAGAAAATTGAAACATTATTATTTTATAATCAAAACAACAACTGAGCTCAAGTTCTATTAAAGGGATTTCAGTCATTTTGCAATTCGTTTGGGTCCTCTTGTCTTTGAACGGGATGTCATTCCAGATCCAGTAAATATTTCTTTCCAGAAAAATTACATTTATGATAGGACATGCAATTTTCATAGCAACAGTTAGGTTATATATATTATTTACTGATCCTCTGGCAGTCTGAGTGGACTGTTTGCAGCTCATTTTAAATTTAAAGCAATTTTCAGGGTTCTTATCATGAAAGGGACAGATCCTGAAGAGATACACTTCTTGGACAAAGGGACTAGACCATATGTTACCAATTCAGATATATACAGAATATGATGTTTGGGGTGGCATGATGTTCTTACTGACCTGTTGTAGAAATGCTGGATGACGTGTTTGTTGGAAATATTTTTACTCTTTCCTGCTTGGAAAATGCTGCTAGCCTTTCAGCAGCTCACTGGAATGTGTAAGAGGACATTTGGGCAGCATGGCATACTATGGCCAGGGGAAATGTGCCATTAAGCAATTATAGTAATTATAAATTGCCTCTGAGAGGTATACACTTACATAGCAGATGAAATCCTTCCCAGAAAATATTGTACAGCCAGAAGACAAGGCTGCTCCTTACTAAGTTAGTACTGGATAGACTGATCAAATTCAGGAGTTTTCATGAAAATATTTCTATCCAGGAATTTAATTTGAACTACTTATACCTTGGCAGCTGTCAATTAACATAACAAGGGCTCACAATGAAGAACATACGTGTATGGTATTTTGGTTTTAAGACAGGATTTATTGCAACAAAAGAAGACTCAGACTAATTGTTGATACTATGCAGCATTGTTGACAAGACGTTGTGATGCTTTTGTTTAACTCAATAACAGATGGTTCCATATATTCACTTGGAGTAATATATGCTGTCTGTCTGAATTCCCAGAGTGCCTGCCTCTTTTTCAGTTATGACTGACTGGGGTGTCTTCTCCAAAGGTACCAAACTAATTTGGAAATTAAGGAGTTCAAACAACAATTGGTTAAATGAGCTCTCAGACCAACCTGCTGAGCTATTAAAGACCAGTTTACATAAGGGTACTGGCATCCCCGGGCCCAGCTGGCTGCTTAGTGTAGGGGTTTAAGTGTTTAAGTCTGCAAATTAGGCCCTGGATATAATTCAATACCTTGCAATTTGCAAATGATAGATGAGCTTGGTTTTCTAGCTGAAAAGCTGATTGAGTGACATTTATAAAAATAAACAAGCATTTGTCACTTAGAGAGCCTGTCCTGGAATATATTTCTAAGTGTCATCAGAGAGACAAGGAGGCTGATAATGAGCACAGTTTGTTTGCCATTAATCATCATAAATGTCAGAAGAGAAAAAAAATTTAAAAATAAATAAAAAAGCTGGTGATCTCATTACTTAGTTGTGGGTGATAATAACAGAAAGTGTGATCACTCGCAAAAGTAACCCAAAAAGCAGCCCATCTTGGTACTTTGAGATAGTTCAAGCAGGAAACAGAAAAATATGTACTTCATGGCAAGTATGGCCTGGCAATAAACTTGATCTTTCCCAATTCACAGCTTTAGAATATAAGTTCTACTGGATGCAGGGGTACTTATACTTGTGCTTACACACAGACGAGACCTGGAGGAAGCTTTTCTCTGTCCCTGGCACAACAGTAGCAGAAAGTTTTTTGAGGAGTTGAAATTTCAATTCCCTGTTTCTAAGGGATAATGGGAAGACCCTTGGGCCCTGTGGTACTGCTGCAAGCTGTGGGTGAGCAGGTAGACATGAAGGATGGGGAATCTTAAACCTTGCTTGTGTCCAGTGATTGAGTGGTCAAAGGACCAACTTATTTTATGACAAAGAAGGTTAGCAGAGATCAACAGTAAACCAGCACTGGCTTACCTTAAACCTTATTGATGCCAATCACAGGGACACATAAAACAATTGCTTGCCAATAATGCAGTGGATGTCAGTCATAAGGACACAGAAAATGATGCAGTCTCCATATCCATATTTCCAACCCTACTACTCTCAGCTACTCCAGAATTCCACAGTACAGTGTTCTTTTTCCTTCATGGAGATTTCTTTTAGTGCCACTCAAATCTGCATCTTTGTCATTCAATGTGGCATGATTCTCAGAAGATCAGTAAATATTCTTTCATGATTCTACATAGGAGAAACTATTATTTTGTATTTGCAAGTTTTTTTTGAAAAAGATTCAGGTCTCTCATCTCTAACAGCTCAGAAAACAGCTGACTTGCATATCAGTTCTTGCAAGCAATATAAAAATAGACCTTGCCACCGTGGAACAATGCTGCAAGCATTCTGTGAAGCTTTTAAATACATTTATGTTAATGTGGTCGGAGTGCATATATAGCTACACACAGGTCATATTCTGATCATATTATTCTTCAAAGATTGTTTTGTCTGCTACAGACAAGGTAAAACTCATTCTCACTTTTTAATTTTGTTATTGTAGATGGTATGTCAGCATCACGTTTCCACAATCACTGCTGTCATGAAACATAGGAAGAGCTACCCCAAGAATACTCTGTACAATGTTTTAAGGACAAATTGATGGCTCAAACTACCTAATACCTGAGCAGCTCATCTCCATTTAAAATATCACTGAAAATGGGAATCAATATTCAAATAAAGGAAAAAAAAACTTGTTCCTTCTAAAAGTAATTAATGCTAAGTCATTGTTTTGGGAAAGCACAAGATATAAATTCAATCATCTTCAGCTGGGAAGATGGCTGAGGTGATACCAGAGTAATGTTCAAAATATGATGCAAGCTCAGAGTGAAATGCTAGCAAGTATACTTCTTTAAAGAAAGCAATTCCTGCTGGTTTTATGGTGAGGTGCTTCCACCAGCCCAGCAAGCGGCAGCTGGGCACCCAAGCAGAGAGAGGACAAAAGCATTACAAGCACCAGGAAACCTCACTCTCCCCCCACCTCCCCCAGTCCTCTCCCCAGCCATCATGTTGGAATGCAAAGTTATTAGCTATCGCTCTGATTAGGCTTTAGACAGTTAGCTGGCTCTGGGAGCATGTAGTGGGAGGATTGCCTTCATCAAACCATCTCGTTCCAGCTTCCAACTCCCAAATTACTGTGTTGGAAAGGGGCAAAAAAAAATTCCATGAAAGATTGTGAAACTGTAACAAGAATATTGCACAGATAATGAAAAACCCACAGAAATCTATGGCTGCAAACACATGGAGAAACTGAAATGCCTCTTTGATCTACATGTGAGAATACCTGGTGCAGTAGCTGATCTCTAGTGAAAATGTTGCAAATTGTATACAAATTAAGAATATTTATCAAAATTAATTAAAAGGATCAAGCTATTAGATTATGTACCAGAAAAAAAAAAAAAATCAAAAGAGACAACAACCATGAAGCAGAAACAGTGTAGCAGAACAAAAACTCAGCTGGAACCCCCATCAGCAGCCAGGGAACAACACATAATGTGAGCATCCCACAGTCTTAATTCAATAATATTCAGAAAGCTTGGACATCCCAAAGGGTGCCTGTTGCTTGAAAATGGAATTTATTAATGTTCAAGCTCAAAAATCAATACAAGAAACCCACTGAACCAAAAATCATATGATGTGAGTCAAATTATCATCATTATAGATTAGCTGTTTTCATATTATTGCTTTGTTTTGTCAAATCCAAATAAGCCACCTTAGGGTAAGCAGCCTTTGTTCTTGGGGCATTCAACATTATATTAGGTACAATAAGACACAAAGCAGATCCAAAACCACCTTGCACCCTGATGCTGCAATGTGTTAAACTCTTTCTGCTAGTCAGCTGGAATAGAGAAGGATCACTACTTATATAGCATGACCTTCTTTGCTCTAGTTGGCAATTTGGAACTATCCCTCCCTTCTAGAGGAAGGATATTACTAAGGCACATTTGTGTGTGGTATTAATGCAATCCCAGACAGTTACTAAACAAAGCCAAAAGGAAAACAGAGCACAGGTTACAATTTCTGTGGTACAGAAAAATCCCATAAAATAAATGATTGAACAGAAGCCATTTAGGGCAAATAAATTACTTTCCTGGATGTTGTCATGTATGTTGGTGGTGGAAAACCTTCAGAACTGGAGCTATGCGTTTAATTTCCATCCTTTCACTTAAGTAAATATATTTACCCTCCAATTTAGGTGAAAACTGAATCTCAATACAGTTATTTGCTAGTAAAATTACAACCGCTGCCTCTTGTCAAGCATCTACAAACACATGATTGCTACAGAGGACACATTAGACTCATAACAAAACCTTAATTCAAAGATTTAATCTGTAGAGTTTCCACTGTAAACAGATACAAATTCATGACTTTTAAAAATGATATATCAAGTAACATAAACAGAATAAATTATACTGTGATAAATATCAAATTATCAATTCAGCCTATAGTATAATGTATTAGGCAAAACACCATTCCTCCATCCTGCTAACATCTTGCCTGAAGAAACATTCACTTAATGGTGAATACAGGGTACACAGTACCAACCTGTTGGTTTTAATGGATGATGTAAATTCTCAGCAATTCCAACACAGCCTTGGCTCTGTGTTATAATCTTGGTACTGAGAGCAATGCTTAAATGCTCTCTTCTTTTACTGTAAAGAGAAGGATTTCCTGATGAGTTCAGGTTGATGGGCAGTCTGTTTGCAAATGTGTCCTGCCTAAATTATAGATGCAGAAGCCACAATTAATTAGCTTCTATAGTTCTCATTAAATAGTAACTACACTGCAAGGTAAAAATAAATTTGCAGACAGCTACCTACTGCATTTGCCTCACATTTAAAAAGAAGGGGGCACCATTATTAAAGAGCATCTCTATGTGCAAAATATCCTCAGAATGAGGAATTACAACAGAAATGAAAATGTAGAAAGCTCCCAAATTCAGTTTCATTTCATTTCCTGCCCAACTGCTATGGATAACCTACTATGGTGTTTTGTTTGTTTTCTGTATATATCAGATTAAATACAGTTCCAGATTCATAAACAGAATTCACAGATCATTTAAGGCTGAATCTATAATAAGACTGACTGTAATAAGTCTCAACATCTTTAGCTTACTTCTTCCTCTGGGTTCTGTAAAGCCTTTCATTTTGCAACTACTGTCTGTAGTAGACTGTATTCCAGCTGATGCATTTTACTTGCCATTTGATTATGTTACTGCTTTTGTCATGATCACAGATACTGAAATCCTGGCTCATAAACTGCAAGGCTTTCAAAAGACTGGACAGCTAATATCTGACCGCAAAGTTCACTCCACAGCAGCTAATATGTTCTAGCCTTAAATCCTAAGGGGCCACAGCTACAGACTATCAATTTATAGCATGCATCCTATGTAAATTTTCAATAACAGGAGAGTAAGAGTCAGCTGTCTCCTTCCTGTTAAAAAAAAAAAAAAAAATTAAAGAAAATTCTAAAATCACATCTCAAAACCTAAATAGACCTGTATAACACTAAGGTAAAGTGAGTTTTAATGACTCCAAAGCATTTTTTTATTTGTTGTTCCCAGCAATATTTGGCATAAATGTCTCAGTTTTAAGCAGATCTTCTTGAAAACAACCTGCTAAAATTGTTTGTGGATGTTTCAGTTGATTGGAGAGGAGTCTTTTCATCTGTTAACAGTTTCCTTACTCATGCATTACCTCAAAAATTACCTACATAGGCTTTTAGAGTGTTCCAAGACTGGTACCATTAAACTTACAGGTTATCATAAAACTTTTTTTCCCATTATCAAGTTTGTTAATGAAATCACCTCTGATTCATTGTTAGTTTCCTGGGCTTTAAAAAACAATACCTCCCATAACCCTTTAAAAGTTGTAAAAGAAAGAAAGCATATTTGTATCTAATTAGCACATAAAACACCAGACTTTGTGTCAGGTTACCCAAAGGCCAGCAACAGTGACAGGAATAGCACCCAGGCTCCTGGGCTTTTGGGACAGCATTTGAGTCAGTAGATCACACCTAGAGAGCTACAGTCATTCATCCTGGCAGCAAAATTCACATTTGCCAGAGAAGCTCCATCTCAGTCCAGGGGACGGATTTTAAATGTAAATGGGCATCCATACCACCTCTTCCACAGAGAAGCCAAGATGAAATAGCATGTTAATAAAAGAGGATTTTTTTTTTTTATTTTAAGTCCAGAACAAATTAGCATTTTGCTATGACCTAACACCACTACCATTTAGCAAAATGCTAACTACGTATCAGAACATTTGCTTCATTATAACTGATTTTATTTCCTTTCTTTCCAACTTAATTTTGATGACTGTTTCATAATAGCTAGATAAAGAAAGAAATATCTGTTTATCAGGCAAGCCCTTATGTGGTTTTTAGCACTATTGTTATAAAACTAAAGCCAGGGAGTGAATGCTATGGGGAAACTGGGAAAATGTGTTTATTTCCCCTGGGAAAATATGTCAGTAGAAAATTGAACAACTATATGCACACATATCAGAAAGCATTAATATGGCTTGCAATTATAAAGCCATTTAAAAACTGCCTTTGGTGTCCCACAGACTACTTGCATCTGAACATATATCTATCTGGATATACACTTATTTTTCTCTTTTCTAATGATAAGAATAAAACTAGATGCATGAAGGAAATATACTCTTAGATTACAAGGCTGTTCACTGCATTTCTATACAATTTAAAATGAAATTACTGTATAAAAAACAGATGATACCATCATTTCTTGAATTTTAAAGTCCTACATAGGTCACACCATGGGATTTTTCTCTAGCAAAGCTGCCATCTATCAGGCCCCACCACTACAGGAGAAGGAACAAGATGACTGAGACTATGGTTGAATCAAATCCCAAATATATTCACTTGGCAAATCCAGGAAAAAAGCTGACAATAACTCAGCTGTTACTGGTCACTCCTCATTTTTCAGTAGGTCAAAAGAACGGCTGAAAAGAAAAGCCCTGAGCACACACACCACCACTCATTCCACACACCCTCCCACCCCAACTCCCCACCCCAAAAGCAGTGAACAATGCCGGCAGAGAGGAAGACATTCCTGCTCTCATCTCATGCAGGAGAATAGCCCTTTCTTCCTCAGTACAGCAACCTCTTGTTCCAAACAGGGACATAAAGGAAGCCCTCGAGTGCTGACACCACTGCAAGGATATCACTCGCTCTCCCAGGAGGCATCCACTGCCAGCAGGCACTGCAGGGAGTGAAAAATAGACACAAGGAAATTAAAAGGGTTTGAGATTTCAACAGAACTCCTAAACTGGGAGAGCAATATAGTGGTGAGGAGAGGATGTGTTTTTATAGCTTTTGTACACTGATGAGCTATCCAAGATGTGCCACTTCATGCTAACAGACTCTATGAAGTCAAAGCAGGGCTTTTTCTATGCTAATTGAACAGCACATACAAGACAAGAGTTGTCCAGGTATTTCACTGCTACAGCAGAGCAGTGGACTCTATAAGCACAAAGGGAGAGAAAAAATCTCCTGTTTGGCAGAAATTATTCACTCAGCAATCGTGGGACTCTCAAGGGACAAGACAGAGAGCATTTGTATGCCAGCTCAGGTGCCACCTTCCCTGGTTTTGGAGCATCTCAGTCACTCCAGGCTTTAGTTAAAGACAGAGAATTATATCAGGCCTAGTGACACAGCAAGGTAAATCATCAGGCAGGAGGAAAGCCATGAGTTAATAAAAGTGAGGTGGCCATAAATCTATGGGGAATGAATTTCACATAAATCTTTCCATTCCTGATGATTTCACACTCAGTTCACAGTCTGCTCCCAGGCATTCAACATTCTCAGCTTGCATCTCTGGAGGCACCTATAGAGCTGATAGATAGATAGATAGATAGATAGACAGACAGATAGATAGACAGATAGATTAGAGGTAGCATCCCCACTATTGTTAACCCTACCAAAATTCCCAGAACTAACTGCAATTAGCTTCTTATGGAAGCTGACTCTTGTTACAGAGTGTCAAGCTGATACTGGCCACGGATGTTTAGACAGATTTCCTGTGGTATTTTCCAGGTAAGCACAAAAAAGATATTATTTAGACATTATCATCACATATAATGAATAGCAGCTGTGCATTTCTACATGACAGATTCACTATTAGTAATACTGTGTCTCTTCCAAACTTACTAAAAACCTCCAAACTTTTAAAAATACCTCAACACTTTCTGAATTGACAATGCTTTAAAATGCAACTAAGTGCATCTCCATGAGTTATTTTTAAAGCAGCACTTATTTGAGAATGAAAGTAATCCCAGTTGCTGTCAACATCAGTTTCTTCCAAACTAATGACTATGATGTTTTGTGTGCTGAAGACATTTGCAAAAATGGAGTTCAAAGATATAAGGTCCACTCTGCTTTCATTGCAGGCAAGAAGAAGCTTCTCATTGATTTTAATTGCCGTTGAATTTAATCCACAGAGAGATACAAAGTAAGGCTTTTAAAGCACTATTAGTGATAGCATCTGCCTCTGTGTTTTGTATGAAAAGAAAGGCTATGCAATACCTCTGAGATATCTGAAACAAGCTATGAATGTGTAAGCTTTCAGTAACTACTAGAATATTGCTTGCAGTCTCAAAGTCAAACTTGGTAGCATGGGCAAGCTGGAGTTTAATTCCATGGTACATATTGAAGACATTTAACACTAGATGTCAAAATAAGCATGTATCCCTTAAAATTCCTATTATGAATACATCCACTCAAAGTCAGATGTTGCAATATAAAAAAAAAAGTGTGCCTGAAGTGTATTTAATGTCAGAAAGAATAAATTAAAATGTGAAAATGCTGTTTCTTTTCCCAGAGATATGTTTATCATATCACTGGATTGGGGATAAAAGTGATGTAATATTAAATCAAACCAAAAAAACCCCATTGATATGGCACTGATAGTCTAATCACAGTCCGCAAAGGAAAAGGCTGAGCTCAGATTAAGCACCTACCATTTATTTGTCAGAGCTTTACCCCACTAATTATTAACAGAATTTGTTCTGTTCCACAGGCATGACATGTCTCTCTGAGTATCACATTTACACCAATATCTGCTTATAAAGACTATCAAAATACATGTCTCTCTCCTGTCTGACTTTTTACAAATTGCATTTGTTTTAGGATTAAAGCAGGGAATTATTCTGTTTCTGGATAAAAAGGTTTATTTGACACTTGTTTTTATGCACTATAACGCTCCACATTTAGGCAGTAATCACTTGCATTTATACAGTCTGTGCAGCACCTATTAAGCTGCAATCAAATCAATTTTAACTCAAGTTGTGGAATACACAACAGCGTACAACTGTACAGCACTTCAATACACACTATCTAAATTGCAGAATGAACAGCATACTGCCTGTAACAGACATGAGTAAACATCACAAAAATTGGATGGGTGTGAATTTTGTCCTATTGCTCTACATTTTGGTGGTCCCTCAGATCACAGAGCCACAACCCAACTATAAAAGAATAAAGGACAACTATGGAAGCAGAGAGATACTCTTGTCTAGACAGATACCATTTGACAAGATATCAGTCTGCTTCATAGAATCACATAATGGTTTGTTTTGGAAGAACCCTTTGAAGATTACCTAGTCAATTGCTCCACCGTCCTCCCAAAATGCTTCCCTAACTGCCACAATTAGGATAAAGACATAGTGTGGTTTTTTTCCCTGTTAAACAATAATTATTACAGGAGAATACAGAAGAAGTCTAAGAAACTCCTGAATGATTCACGATGGAGTAAAGCTGCAGCTTGCCTAGCAACATCTGCCTTCTCCTATAGCCTCTTGCTTCCTCTCTCTACTGCCAGTGGTATTCAGACTTATCTGTAATTTATATTAATGCAAAACAGAAGTAGAATAAGTAAGGTTTGCTAATGGAAGAGAAGGATGTCAAGCTGCCTCATAAGAAGTTGTTATCTCAAGGAGATGAGCGCATTCACCTTACCATTATATTATTGGCCAAATCTTATTTGCAAGCAAGTGCACTCTGGGCACTCTCCTTTAGCATCACCATTGCTATAGCAAATCTCTTTGTCATTTCCCACTCACTCTTACACACTCCTGCCTCTCAGTTTTGGTCTGAATTTTTAACCTGATCTTGTCTATGTCAAATGCAATTCTCTTTTAGTTGCATGTGCTCTTACTGTTTCCAAGGGACTTTTTACATAACAAAGGCTGCAAGACAGCTAGAAAAAAAGGCCCACAGGAAGATTCTGAATGGGTAAGATAGTTTGTCTCCAGATGGCTTTCAGTAGGAACCACATACCATTGCAATGCCTCTCCCATCTCCAAAATGAAGTCACTTTGTGTTTCACTGCCAGGAGCTACATGAAAAGTGCAGTATTTTTGAAGTAAGGAACTTTACATGGTTTGACAGGAAGGTCTGCAAAGAACACAGCAGAAAGACAAACCTTTGGCTGCCATGATCGCTGCAAACAATGAAAAGGATGCATTACACTATCAGCAAAGGGAATTGGAGTCTTTAATACTTTAAGCTATGAATAGAAGTGTGGAACGGTGATGATAAATCGGAAACATAATTAATCTTACGAAAAATAAAACTGAAGACAGCAATGCAGGAATCTGCTCATTCATTTCCATAGCTGCCGCACCAAATAACTATTTACATGAAGACATTCCTGTGTATTCCTACACAATCTTTTCCACAAGTAGTTAATGGACTTCAAAAGATAGAACTTTTTGGGTAAAAAACTGGCTGGATGATCAGGCCCGGAGACTGATGCTGAAGGGACTTAAATCCAGCTGGCAGACAATCACTAGCTGGTTTCCCAGGGCTTAGTATTAGGACCAGTAGTGTTTAATATCTTTATGAATTACCTGGTGGAGGGAATCAAGTGCACCCTCAGCAAGTTTACAGATGATACCAAGTTGGGGGAGAATGTTGATCTGCTGGAGGGTAGAAAGGATCTGCAGAAGGATCTGGATGGGCTGGACTGATGGATCGAGGGCAACAGTATGAGGTTGAACAAGACCAAGTTCCAGGTCCTATACTTTGACCAAAATAACCCCATCTAGCATTACACGCTGGGGGAAGAATGGCTGGAAAACTGCCCAGTGGACAAGGACCTGAGGGTGCTAGTTGACATCTCACTGAACACAAGCCAGCAGTGTGCCCAACTGGCCAAGAAGGCCAATGCCATCCTGGCCTGTATCAACAATAGTGTGGCCAGCAGTATCAGGACAGTGATTGTCTCCCTGTACCCAGGCCACACCTTGAGTACTCTGTCCAGTTCTGTGCCCCTCCCTACAAGAAAGACATTGAAGTGCTGCAGCAGGTCCAGGGAAGGGCAACAAGGCTACTTGATGGTCTAGAGAGCAAGTCCTATAAGGAGAGGCTGAGGGAGCTGGGGTAGTTTAGCCTAGAGATAAGGGGCTCAGGGGAGACCTTATCACTCTCTACAACTACCTGAAAGGAGGTTATGTCAAGGTGAAGGTCAGCCTCTTCCCACAGGTAACAAGTGACAGGACAAGAGTAAATGGTGTCAACCTGTGCCAGGGAGGTTTACTTTGGATATTAATAAAGAATTATTCACAGAAATGGTTTTCAAGCATTGAAACAGGCTGACGAAGGCAGTGGTAGAGTCACCATACCTGGAGATATTTAAAAGATATGTAAGATTTAGTATCTTTTCCAACCTAAATGATTCTATGATTTCTAATTTTATAAACCTGTTCTGTGTTTGGATAGAATACTTTTATTTATACTTTTTTCTCACTGGATGATTAAACACATACGTGCAGAACTGCTCACTCTCAGGTCACTTTCTGTGCAGTTATAGAAGAACTATTGGCTAAAAGCCTCTGCCTCTTAATTTTGTGGTTGACAAGACCAGATCCAATGCCCAGCAAAGGCAATAGAAATATTCCCACTGTTTTCAATGTTTTTCAAAGGCTACTGTTTTTTTTGTTTGGGCTGAAATCCTTCCTTTAGAGAATATAAATCTCATTCAAATCAGACTGGCTGTACATAACTGCAGAATGAAACTCCCCAGTCTTTAAAATCTGCTCTTATACACACAATATAGCTCTGGAATTATCTTTCCTCTATTAGCCTTTACTGCTTGTGAGTCATTCTGTCAAACTGACAGAGACAGGAACATTTATTGTGTTGCAGCAGGGAAGCAAGACCAGTTACCCCATGAGTTAAACCCATGCTCAGGGTGTCTGGCAACCATCCTTTTCTCCCTGCACAAGTGAACGCTGAGATGGATGGAAAGGAGATGCTTGTAAGATATACAAGTAAATGATTAATACACTAAATATTAGAAAAAAAAATAAAAAGATGAAAACCTGCAACAGCTGGTGGGAGATGCTCCCCCCTTCACCACTCCCCCCATTCACGGTCCCCGAGATGCCCCAGAGAAAGCCACACAGAGACCACAGGAAGGGGAGCAGAGAGAGAGTTTATTAACATGGCTGGGGATATATGTAGGTTTTAGGGGAATCCAAACTACTGCCAATAAAAATCAAGGGACAACAACCAACGGGAAAGGGTTAACTAAGGACCAATAGGGAAACTTAAACAGAGGCCCTCAAGGATGACTTCCTTATAGCTTAGCTACATAGATAAAGGATGTCTCAGGGGGTCTTGGGAAGAAGAAGGATGACTAAGTAAAAAAAGAAAAAGAATCCATTTTACAACACAGTAAAAGCTTCAGTTTTTAAAGCACTTTGGCTAGCTTCTTCATTTTCTTCACAGACCCATTTCTGGCATGATTTTTCCCATTTCTGATACTGCAAGTCCTCTTCCACAAAAAAACAGAAGATGGAGAGGCAGTAAAGACAAAAAAATCAGCAAGGGATCACCCAGAGGAATGCAATCATATGGGAATGCCCTAGAACAAATATAAACACCATATTAAAGATTGCATACATCATCAGAATATTTTACCAATAAGATAGTATTAGCTTCAATTCTTGAACATCAGGTTTCCTAAAAAGATATCTTAACACACTATGAGATATGAATTTTCTCTTAAAAATAGCTATGCTCTGAAATGAGCTTCATTAGAAATTCAAAATATTACATGATTCATCCTAATTTCTTCTACATCTCCATGCCTCTCTTGCCACTCCCACTTCATTTTTGAAATGAAGGGCAAATCTTTAAAACTGTGCTTCTAAGTCTGTGTGTGGGTATACTGCTGTATATTCAGGCATATATGAGCACTCTTCACAGTATCAAAAGATATTCCCAATATTTAACAACTTACCTGATCTTCAGTGAACCATCGTTTGAGTAGGAGCACAATCTAGTGAAGTCTTGGGCACCTATCCTCATCACAGAGTAAGTATTGCAAGTCAGTTAATCAACTGTAAATAATAAAATATTCTCAGTGAAGAAAACAGCTCAATATCTAACAGTTGCCAGACATGCTGCTTTCATTTGCAAGGGTACTCCACACTAACTTCACAGAATCACAGAATATTCTGAGTAGGAAAGGGCCTACAAGGGTCATCCAGTCCAACTCTCAATTGAATGGCCCATACAGGGGATTGAATCCTGTAATTACCACCAAGTCTTAACCAAATGAGGCACCTGGTATCCTCAGTTTTGAGAAGAGGTTGGTAGAAAGTGTTTACTAAATCACGATTGTCAGTCAAACTACTCAGAGATAACTCTTGTGCCATGATCAGTGTCCATGAGCTTTTTACTCTCAAAAAAAGAGGAAGCAACCTGGTATTTCTCAGATTCACCTGAAGCAGTTTTATTACAGGAAAGATTTAAAAACAAAGTACCAAGTTGGGAGATCAAAGCAGCATGAGGCTTCCATTCTGCCACTATATTTTCACTCTTCCAACAACATAACTGGGGCAAGAAAGCTCTCTGTCCTAAACCCAGTGGATTGATTAAATAATTATATTATTACTGTCAGAACCTCTCAGCCACCTACTCACTGTTTCATCTCTGTACTTCACAGAAAGTAACCAATGTACAGATATCAGAAGATGATTTGAAAACAGGGGGTTGAAGTGCAGGCCCTGATGCCCACAGTTTACTACAAGTCTGACACATCAACCAGCAGCTACTCAAACTGCTCACTACTTCTGCAGGCAGGTTAAAATTAGATTTGGACCCTGGGTCATAAAGTGTAATTTGAAAGTGTATGTATCATCTCTAAAGCCACAGACAATGTATCTGGCTTCTGTAGATTCAACAGTATAATTAATTATATATAATACAAAATAAAAGTAAAGCCAGATGAGTAAAGTGAAAAGCAAACACTTTTAAATGGTGTCTTTTTTAAATCTCACGAAGTTATAATTTTACAATAGTTAATTCTTGGTTTCAATGCCATGATAAGCACATTAGTCAAAAGAGTAATGATCCCCAAAATATTCAATTACTGCTGCCTTGAAATCTTCATAATTATCAGTAGCTAGGTGTGTTATTTTCCTATCTTTAAAACAGAGTTCTTGTCCACTTTGGAGGAGAGAACGTCTACTGTGATTTTCCTAAACTAGACAAAACAGTGTATGAATCTCTTACATAAATATATGCTAATTAAGGCTTTTCTAGACCTTCAGATTAGCTAACACAAAATTATACAACTTGGTTTCTCTTAGCTATCACCAAGAATATATATTTTTAAGAAGCTCATCTTTTAGAATTTAAATTTCCTCTGATCCTTTGCTCCTCTGGCAACTCACTTCATAGGAAGTTTTCTGTGGAACTGAAAATATTTACCTCTAAGTCTGATGCCATTATTCTAACATCTGTTTTTGTCTCAACTGACCACAGACTCTCAACAATAAATAGCCTTTGCTTGAGACTACCTCTTGATTCAAAAGTTCCAGAGAACTGACATTTCTGTAAAACTCAAGATACAATACAAAGCTCTTCTTTAGTTCAAATTAATCAATAAAACATTATCATTTGGGGTTTTTGTGAGACCTTGCTTCTACTTTCTCTTGCTATGAAGGTTTTCAGAATGTTTAGCTTCTAAGTCTATAGTAAGACAATTCTTCTTTGGGTAAAGAACTTAGAAATGTATCAAAAGGGCCACTATTATTTAAGACTGCCGATTCAAACCAGACCACAACTGGTACAGATAACAGAAACCTTTTAAAAGCAAATGCTGCACAGCTCTTTCTTGCAATTTCATTAGGAAAGCTCTCAAAACTATAAAGATCATGTTTCTGAGACTAGATAAGAAACATCTCTAATCACAGACTCATAGAATGGCCTGGATTGGAAGGGACCTTAAAGAGGATGTAGTTCCAAAACGTCCTGAGGCCTAAAAAGGTGTTATAAGAGAGTGCAAGAGCAGCAGGCCAGAAGTGCTGTACTTTCATCAGGGACAAAACTGAGGACCCAGGCACAGTCACAGGGGCTGCTGTTCACACACTACAAATAAATCCCCATCTTCAAAGCTTAAAATCAACACAGACCATGCTGGAAAAAAAGATAAAATCAAGAAATCTTACATTGCTCTGGAGTGACAATAATGCACTCCAGAAAACATGGGAGTTGGTGATTATTCTTTTCTCAGTGTCAGTGAGGCCTCCCCTGGAGTTCACTCTTTAGGGGAAGATATAGGAGAGAGGCCAGAAGAGGAACAAAAACTGACTAGTAACTTTGAACAAAGTGGTTTTTCACCAGCCAGCCATGAGCAAGTGTTGAAGGACTTGGTCTATAAAAGAGACTTCTAAGGAGGAACATGATACCGACATCTCTGTTTGCAAAAGGCATCAAGGAGGCATTTCACTGCTCCCCATGTGCACAGGGGGATGGAAGCAAAGGGGTGCACTTCAGGCAGATGAGTCTACAGAGCTAGCAAAAGAGTGGACTAGGCTGCCAGCTGAAGTGTGAAGCCTTCTCCACTAGGAATATCAGGAAAAGGTTGGGCAAGTGTCTTTTGGTCAGCATCTAAGTGCTATCTTTCCAGGCACAGAAATGGCCTCTCCAAAGCCTCATTCTGTAGCAAAGGCTTCCTGTGTTTACAATGGCTCTCCCTTGCAATTTCAAAAGATAAGATCCTTGTGCCACAAATCTGAGATGTGCTTTTGATTTTAAGCAGTTTCATAAGCAATACATGTATTTAAATATATATTTAAATAACTTGCCCATGGCTACACATTTGTTGCTCAATCTTGATAAAAAGTTCCATTATGTAATCTATAACTGTGTTTGCTTGTTACCTAAGAACAAATGCTTTGCAGCAATATGCAATAAAAAAACCACCCTTCAAATTCAAAACAATTTCCTTAAAGTAAGTTATTTACAGGTATGATATTTTTTAAAAAAGCACGTCTATCACAGACCATATCTGGATTTTTCACATGTTGAAATCTAAATTTATCTTAATTTTTTTTAATATCCTGAAATGCTATTTTCTTGGATAGAAGAGACCATCAAGCTTTACTCTTGCTAAT
Source organism: Anabacerthia variegaticeps (assembly GCA_035583185.1). Classification (NCBI taxonomy): domain Eukaryota; kingdom Metazoa; phylum Chordata; class Aves; order Passeriformes; family Furnariidae; genus Anabacerthia; species Anabacerthia variegaticeps. The sequence continues at coordinate 10,270,479 of JAWWEW010000112.1, read as the reverse complement.
ACTGTCAGATCTTATCTTAAATTCACTATGGTGTTAGGGTGAATATTTCTTTGTTAAGCACATCTCTAACAAAACAACCGAACTGATTCAGAATCTTCAAAGTCTGTCACCCCTTCACCCTCTCCAAAAGTGAAGGCAGCTGCACAGTAAGCTATTTACATTTATTGCCATATTTTCTGAGTAACATTTTAGCCCTCTGATTGCTGTAATTTACTCAATGTATTATTGTCACCCACACTGCCACCCTCTGTCACAATTTTTAAGAGCTCTTTAAAATCTAGCTAACCTATGGCCCATCTAAATTTTTTTCACAGGTCAATACGTATTTATAACAGATGTTAAAGCATTGTAACTTCATCACATTAAAAGGGTAAAACTGCAGCAGTATATCTGGTGAAAATACAGGCTTCATATAGTCTGACTAGTAAATCCCGCTCCCATGCAAGACAACGAGAAACCTCTTTCCCACTCTGTAGAGTGGGAAAAAGATTTGGTTTACAGTGGGTAACAATAACAGGCATGACCAGAAATGTGATACTTTCTCCTGGTCTCAAAATGGAACTGGACACCCATCATGCTAGATGCTTTACAAACACATAATAAAATCAGAGTGCAAATGAATCAACTAAACAGATGGCAGCGATCAGAGCATTGCATGATAGATAAATCTATCCTGCTATGAAACACTGTGCAAACAAGCTCCTTACCTGCAGCATATGCTGTGAGGACAAATCACGGCACACTCCTGCTGCACCTGACAGAAGGAGGCAACGCATCTGCCACACACCCCACAGGCCACCACCCTACCCAAAACAGAGTTGGAAAAACACAAAATAGGGGTCCAAGCAGACCTGCACAAGTGAAATGCTGCAAGCACAAGAAGAGAGGGCAATGAGTACAAATACATTTTATTTTGCCAGTCTGTCACATCTGCAAGTGAATCTGCAGGGGCGCTTTGGCTCTTGGTGGTTCATAATATTTCACATTTAGATGGAGCTCCCTCTCCTTTCCCCCACTTTCTACACTTGTTTTCATCAAAAATTCAGTCTTCACCAGCAAGCAAATAGAAGAAAAACTGACCTTTTAGTCGAAATATACAGTCTAGAGAAGACCTGAGCTCTAGTCACATACCCATTGAAGACCAGGATTGTTTGTTACTGAAATCCCAGTGGATTCGTTTCCTGGAAAAACAACTGTTTTCCTCTCTGTGATGGCTAAAAATCTAGACTTTCCCAGTTAGGGGGCAATAACTGAAAACCTTTATTGAAAGCATGCTCCACAATATATAGGGGGTAGTAGGTGTAACAAGATAACTGTTGTGCTGGGCAAGGAAGGGGGCTCTGGGTGGTTACATATCATAGTGTTCAGACAGCAGGAAAAGCAGAGGAATTCTTACAGGTAACTACAACCTAATTACAAACCTAAAATAATCAGGGCTCTTAAACTAAGCTAGTGATTTACCAGACAAGTCTTGAATTATCGCTTTTTCTGTGAATTCTCAAGGCTTGGGAAGGAGAGTTTCTTTTCTCCCTTCACAGCTCCAAGGCTGGCTGGCCTGTTAACATCTTTCTCATTGACAGGCAGTTTCCAGATGCTCCCAAGAATTCTCCATTTTTTGTTTTCTTTGCTGCAAACAAACACTTGAGAGGAACTTTCAATAAAACAGGAAAGTAAGCAAGGGATACATAATAAAATGCAAAAGAATACAGAAATTGCAAACATACTACAATAAGTATTTTATTTTCAACCATGGACCAGTATGAAACATATTTAGCATGCAACCTGACAAGACTTGTTAAAAATGTCCAAAACAATTAAGTTTCAGCATCTTCCTTTGGGAGATAATAGGTTGCAATAGATTTCACTGTCTCAATGAGTTCCCTGATATCCAATCTAAACTTTGCTTAATAATTTCCTCTCATTATTTCCTTCTTCAAACCCTTCCTCTTCATCCAGTGCTACAGCCTTCAGGTATATAAAAACTATTCTTTCTTAATTTAACTGCCACATTTCCCACATCATTTTTGCTCCTCTTGATGACAGAGGATAACAAAGGAAGAATTTAGATCAATTTTAAATCCCCGTGCTCCTCTTCCTGAAGGCACATTAGCACACTATACCAGGACAATTTGCACTGTTGTTGTGTACTTACATTGTTAGTTTAAGAGCCAATGTAAATACAGCAATTTACCTAAACATTTATAAAGAAATTACTTCAAACGACATAAATATTTACTGCCAAATACTTTTATGAAACAGCATGAATCTGATTGTTGTGGAGTATACTGAGAAATTCAGCTTTTTGATAAGAATATAGTAATTACATTGGAGAGGAAGGCAAAAAAAATGTTGCAGAGAAATAGCAGTGTGAAGGTAACTTTCAGACTCACTTGATTTGCCTTGCATACGTTACATACAGCAGTTAGATAATGTGCATAAATATATAACACAATAGATAATAGCTCTTAATCATTTTCATTATTGAATATAACAAATATCTAGCTAGAAAGTCTTGATAAAGATTTTTGTATTTAATGGAAGACCTCTATAATGTACACAATGCTCATTGATTTCCTGCCCTAAAAAACAGACAAACAGAAACAGCAGAGGAGGGCATTTGCATTCCCAAATAAACAGCTGAAATTCAACTACTTGCCTAGAAAAAAAGCTCCTGGGCATGCCCTTGATGACAGAAGAAAACTCATTAGTATCTCTTGAAAGTGTCTGTTAGAAGATCTGATCATTTCAGCTTGGTCAGCTATCATTCATCAGCCGTTTGATAGCAGATGTGAGTTCAAACTCCCCAAATCTGACAAAAAATCTGACCAAGAGTTTAGGACATAATTAACATACATAGATAACAAACAGACACATGAGCTCAAGAATTGTGTTTGTCACTATGATGACACAAGATCTTGTATACAACAACAAAAAATTACTCTCAAATTCAGAAAAAGCATGCTGGTCATCTGCCTTGGTGAAATAACACCACTTTGCCAGTGCAAAGTAGGTAGAGATTAAGGGCAAAGAACACTCCTGTGTCACAATACTGTGTATCCCCACTCAGTTTTGGAAATAATTTTAGCCAATCGGAGCAGCTTGACCACAGTCAAATTTCCAGGTAAGTTATCACCAAATTCTTTGTCTAAGAGAGAACAAATGCCATAATACATTTGGCTATTATGTATTAATATGAAAGATAAGACAATTTCTATCTTCTTTCTTCCCACTCAGAGCACAAATACAGGTAGGGCATAATACTACTTTCAAAATGTTAATCCGCACTCCCCTCCAAAAAAAAACAAACCCAAACCAAACCAAACCAACCAACAACCCAATAAGCAGTGACAACAGTAAGAAAATGAACAATTTGAAGTTCAGAAAGCAGCCTAGGTAAGAATTTAGTGTCTCGATAATAAAGATCTCACTTCTTCCGTTATCCTTGTTCATCAGCACCACTGCATTTTCTGGCACTGAGAGCATCGCACCTCAAGTGTCTGCTGTGCTAAAGTAGTGCAGTTTGTGCTATCACATATGCATATCTGTAACATTCTGCTCTGGGAGAGGTGTTCTCATTTCTCCATACAGAGTAATAAATCAGCCTTCACTGTGCAAGAGCTTATGGCCAGTTGTAAAACTACTGTAAAACTCCCTTATATCACAGTAAACATTATTTTTGCCATAAAAATAAATATAGTTTTTACAATGATTTGACAGTACATGGCCACTGCAGTTGCCTGGGATTGCCTTGGTCTCAGTTGGCTCTAATATGTTTTAGCAGCTCTCTAGTAGGTCAAGTGATAATTCCCTAGTCTCTTTTATCTTAAATTCTAAAAATGTAATAATAATATGTGGTAAAGATCTGACAAACTCAGGTAGTTCCTGCATAAAAACAATAGCCCTCTATGTTACTTGATGCTGGGAGTGCAACTTCCAAGCTTCAGCAGGAAACCAAGAAAAAGGGAGCAAATTATGATGAGAAACATAAAAAAATAAACCCAGGCTCGAGACTGAAGAGGTAATAAAAGATCAATCAGCTGCTGGTGAAGACCTTGAGGGGGCCCAAGGCTTGTCATAGTTCCTCTTCTCTGCTGGGGTCAGGCTGAGGCTGCCAACATAGGACTTGGGGAGCAGAGCATAGATGGAAATGAGGTCTTTGTGTGATGGTTTTGACTGTGTTAATGAGGTTTTTCTATATTAATTTGATAATTTTGAGTATGTTAGAACATTAATCATACTATGAATTATTTCTTTGCTCCATATATATAAGGTTCTTTCTGTTATGTTTTTGTATTTGTATATATTATAATGCAACCATATAATATCTCAAATTAAAAGGGATCCATATGGAGCACCTCAGGCCTACCTAAAACTAAGCTTTATGACTACAAGCATTGTCCAAACACTCCATGAACTCCATTAGGCTTGTTGTCATGACCACTTCTGTGGGCAGTTTATTTCAGTGACTGACCAACCTCTTAATGAAAAGCTTTCTTCTTCTTCATCTGAACTTGTTCTGATGTGACTTCATTCCACTTCCACATGTCCTACCACAGGTGACCAGAGAGAGGACAATATATAATCCACTTTTATTCTTTCTTCTACCATGTGAAAAACTTAATCACTTCATAAATGCTTTGGATCATGTGCTTTTCAAATACTGCGTAAAGTTGGGATTTTTTATGATCAAAGCAAGAACTACATAAGAAACTGTTCATCAAATTTGCCCTATTGGGTTGTTTCACTGCAAGCCTTTTAGTGTATTGTGTTTCTAGTAATGAAATAATTACATTGCATGACTATACACATAACGAATACTACTTAATTAGGAAAGAAAGAGTTGGAATTAAATGTGCAGTTTTTTCTAAATGGACATTTTAGGAAAGATTAAACTTGACTACAGTGAGGTGTGTCTTTGTTAGAGCTATAATACCTCAGAAAAGCTTCTTGGCAAGCAAAGTCACTCCTCATGAATATAGTATGATCTTAATCACAGCTAATGGATACATTAAAAATGTCAAAATTAGGGCAGCAGGTTAAGTGAATGCACTGGAAATAAGGGTAATAAGAAAGAACATCAAGAACTGAAAAATATGTTTCCTTATTATATTGGAGATTTTCCTGCTCTCTCAGTTTTTGTTCTTTAATCCTCCTGAATCAAGCTATATGTGGCTTGTTCAGCAGGCAAGGCTCTGAAAGAAGAAAATTGAGCTGGCTTTCAGCTGCATAAAGGTGTACAGGCAAGGAAGGGCACTGAGAAGCTGGGAGTGTCTTATAACCACACCATTACTGAGTGGTTTGCCATTGTGTAATATTATCAACTTAAAGAAAATCTGGGCCTAGCAGTCAGGACATAGAAAGAGGTCATAATATAGTATTCTTTCCTTGTCAAAAAGAGGAAGGTCATACCTGGTTATACACCTTTCTTATGGCCTTTCAGAAATTGAGGAAAAAAGTAACAAAAGATCCCCAGAACTGTTTGCAAACTAATTCTAAATTCATCTGCACTTCAGGACTAGTCTTGTCCTGGGCTAAGCTGCAGGGAAGATTTGCTCAATAGAGATGGTTGCTGTAGGGAACTCCAGAGTCATTCAGGCTGAGCAGGACCAGATCATCTAGAACAACGCCATGTTCAAAACATTATTAACTTTCAAATAACAGCAGATCATTCAGAATCTTCTCCATGTGAGTTTGGAAACTCTTCAAGGATGGAGATCCCACAACCTCTCTGGCTAAGAAGTGCTGAACCACTCTTATGGTGAAATTTAGTTTTCCTTCATATAAAACAGAAATTGCCATTGTTTCAACTTGTAATGCCTCATTTTTTGTACTGCACCTCTGAGAGATGTCTGGCTGCTTTCCCTCAGATCTCCCATAGCACTCCTCATCTGTAATGCCATCCCCTGACTATCTTCTACTTTCCTTTACAGGCTACTCTGATTCATCAATATCTTTGCATTGAAGGCAATTACCTCAAAATCATTTTTAGCTCAAACAAGATGAAAACATGAGTTAAAGCAGATAACCATTTATAAAATGTAAATCAGACAAAGGTTTATAGAGATATAGGTATGCAATTAAACCCTGGAAACTACTTGAAGACAGTGTGCAAATGGAGCCAGGCCTATGTCATCTTGTAAGGATCTAGATACCCCATAGTGTCAGATCAAAGATGCAGTGCTACATTTGTGCAGGGTTTCCATGGGAAAGCATATGACATTGGGAACATATTCACCTCCAGAGCCTAGATCCAGCTGTGTGCGTTATTCAGTTTCAAAAAATTCCCCTTTCCACTCCCAGCTTTTCACCACATTTACATGAATCCATACAGCAATGCCAGCAATTGTAGCATATCACTTGCTCCTACACCTTCAATTGGACTTACATAATCATTAAGCTGCCTTAATACAGATGTGGCTCACTGCTATCTTGAGTACCCTGCTAAGATATTTGCAAACTGCCAACCTATTCTGAGTGAAATGCACTTCTCTAAAGCAGATTTATTTACATGGTCCTGTCCAATGTAACAGAAATTGCATGGGGAGGCAGGGAAGGAATTAATTTTCATATATAATGGAACAAGGAAACATAAGCTGGATAAGAATCTGACCCAAGCACATAAGATTTGACTTAATACAGAGAAGCTGCTGAAAGTAAAGAAGTGAAAGCTTAAAAATCATCCAGTCTCCATCAACTCAGAGGAAAAGTACATATCAACCAAGGGAACAAAGTTAATAAACAATTTTGTAATATTTTTTCAAAAAGTGGAGGGGGGGAATTGAATGATTTTAATAGTCTCCTTAAATAATAAGCTACTTAAGCAGTGAAAATAATTTCTACAATGTTTATGTTTTGTTAATGAGAATTTTAAGATCACTTTGTTAAAATTATTTCTATTGCAGAATTTTTAGCATCTGCCCACTAAGTTACTTACAGTTTTGTTTCTCCGCCCTCATAAGCATTGACTAGCCAGCTATGAGGCTCCAAGTAGTCTGGAGCACAGCAGAGAGGAGGAAATAGCACTCAGTGACAAGAGTAATGCCAGCTGAGCTGATGCCAGACCTGACAGTCCTAAAATGGCTGTCTTGTAAAGGAGATGTTTCAAACAATGACAGACAAATGGACTTTACTGGATTATTCACATTTTGAAGGTATTCAGTGTCAGGGAAGGAAATGTGCTGTGTGTGGTAGAATTGTAAACAGCTGTAAGAAATAATGTATTCAACTTCCCTTATCCTATTTTCCACTTTTCACTGTGTTGCTGCCTGTAATAGTGTAATACAAACAGCTGCACACCACTCCATGCACAGAGACACTGTATCAAATGCTAAGACAATAACTGGTCCTGGACTTCTCTTTAAGCTCCTTGTGTAGCTCAACTGCGATGCTGTTCACAAGAGACTTGGAAGGTTATAGCTTGTTCTACCTTTTCTGTTACTAAAAAGCTGGTGTGGATGGTATTAAAGAAAAAGTGGGAAGAAGATGGATAAGTAGAAGACAAACCCTTATCCTCTAAGAAAAAATATCACATCAATTTGCATGCAATCAGTAAATTAGATCACTGGATATACTATGAATATTCCCACATGACAAAAGCACAAAGAAATGCAGCAAAGCCTGGGAAGAAAGCAGAATTAAGGCAACTAAATTGCTTCTAGTCCCCAGGTCGCATCATTCAAAATTAACCTACATCATTTTATGTAACCACAGTTTGCAAAAATAATACCATAACACTATGAAGCCAGCAGCAACAATCCACACAAACTAAAGAATGGATATATTTGAAGCTTCATCCCAAATTCTAATCACTAAAATATCCCTAAATTTTCAAAGATCTTTCTTGGATTTGATAGGCTTCATTATTTCCAGAAACTGTAAACCCAAGTTTCTTAAAAATCAAAACAGACATTGAAAGAAAGATGCAGAAATTATGTCACAAAATAAACTTGCCACCTACACTGAATTAGGCATAATTAGAGTAGTGTGACACATTTATAACAACAAATTGTAGTCAGAGAAATTATCTTCTTTAAATATTCCTTTCAAAATTCAGCCCATAATATACTTGAACGTTTCTGGCAAACCTAAGGTCAATTTTAATAAACGTGAGTGTTTTTTTCAGTGCTCAGGCTCAAGATGAAAGTGAATAAAACATGGAAATAGTAAATTAAGATTGCTTTGATTTTTAAAAATAACAACTCTTTTTTATTATATTTGTCATAACAAATATGAAAGGTAACTGTGCATCCCAGTCAATTTAAACTAAATATGCTGTGCAATTCCTACAACTGAATACCTTCCAATCCTCAGAGGGACGTACATATCCCTCAATACTTAATGTCACTATTGTATAATGGTTATCACACAGGAAAGGGCAGTCTTTCAGTTATGTGGGCCCAAACTGGGTTCCAAAGAAGACTGCAGAACTACTTATAATTTGAGTGGGGTTTTGCCCTTTTTTTTAGGCTAGATTTTCAGCACTCAGCAGCTCTGCTCTGGGTAACTGTCTGAAACAATGGGATTATCAGATTTTTGCAGTGCTACTCTTGGAGAACAAAGGGGAATCCTGGAAAAATTTTGAAATATGAGAGGAGGTAAAAGTTTATTGTCTTCTGAAGTATGTTCAGCTCATACAATTGATTTAAAATCAGAAAATACTCTAATATTTTCATAGATCTGTAAGAAAAATAGCTTTGTAGACACTAAACCAAGGTACTAAGAATATTAATTCCTAGCAGCACAATGAAATTCATATGCTTCAAGAATCTGTATTTTGGATAGTAGGGATGTTACCTTGCTTTTACGGCTGCTTACATGGGTAAGAAACATGTTATCATAGAATCATAGAATAGTTTGGGCTGGAAGGTACCTTGAAGTTCATCTAGTTCCAAGCCCTCCACTGTGGGCAGGGACACCTTTCACTAAAGGAGGTTGCTTAGAGCTCCATCCAGCCTGGCCTTGAATACTTCAAGGGATGAGGCATTCACAACTTCTACGGCCAACCTGTTCCAGTGCCCCAACACCCTCACAGTAGAGAGGTTTTTTTCTAATATCTAATATAAACCCACTCTCTCGCTGTTTGATGCCATTTCACCCCTTAAATGCCCTTGTAAAAAGTCCCTCTTTGTCTTCCTTGTGGGCTTCCTTCAGGTACTGGAAAGCCACAATTAGAACACCCCAAAGCCTTCTCTTTTCCGGGCTGAACAAGCTGAATTCTGCCAGCCTTTCGTCACAGGAGAGTTGCTCCATCCCTCTGATCAGCTTGGTGGCCCTCCTCTGGACTCACTTCAACAGGTCAATGTCCTTCCTGTGCTGGGGACCCCAGAGCTGCCTGCAGCCCTCCAGTACTGGGTTCTCATCAGAGCAGAGAGAGGAGCAGAATCACCTCCCTTGACCTGTTGCCCACGCTGCTTTGGATGCAGCTCAGGACACATTTTGCTTTCTGGGCTGCACGAGCACCTTGCTGGGTCCTGTCCAGCCTCTCATCCACCAGCACCTTGAAGTCCTCCCATACAGATAACAAAACAATAGGTGCTCATTTTCTCTTAGCAGCCATGCATAACAAAGCATAAGACCTATTAGACACAGTAAGGATTTTTTTCTGGAGAATTAAAAAACACAGACCTGTTCATGATGAGGAGCCACATGGTGGGGCATGTTAATACAGTATCACTTGACTTGCTGTGAGTATGAGCTACTTTTATATGTCATCAAAGGAATCAAAAACACCACATAGAACTGTTGATGGTAACCTTGGCCAACATCATGGTACCACTTCAGATGAGAAGGCACATGTCAGAGCACATGATTGTTCAGTGGCTGCTACAATGTGCACAGCATTTTGTAGTAGAGGTCTGACATTGCAAGAAGACCTTCAGAAATGTGTTTGCCAGAAAAGAAAGCCTTAAACAGCTCATGAGTCACATGCTATTCACAAGCTTGAACAATGTTCTTCCAACCAAAACATCAAGGTCATTTACTTATTAAACATATAGTCTACCAAAAAAGACACACTCTTCCCAACTTCAAATATACAAACAGGAGGATCTGCTATCATCAGACTGCAGCACTGAAACCATTCAAGAATGCCTTTATATCAACTCTTTATAAAGCACAAACTACACACTGAAGCAATACTTCATTGCTATACTATTAAGCAGGTAAAATGACTTCTTCATTAGGTAAGGGAAAAAAAATTCCAAAGAAATAGCATGCTCTAACATAGTCTGGGAAAATAAGAGAAGGAAGAGAAGAGAAGAGAAGGAAGTCACCATGAACATTTTGAAATGTTGCCAAGTATAAAGTTCTTGATAAAGATTACTCGGAGGATGACTGGTTTTAGAAATATATTCATATATTTAAAGCACAAAATATTCATAGCAAATTACCCCTTTTTGCTGGAGTGTCTCTATATTAGAACCTGATTTCAGTACAACTCACAGAACAAGATTCCTCTCTTTGCTTCAACATACATATTTTTACTATGTTAACTGAGAAATTATATAGGACTATTTATGGACTGGTGCATGTGCCTAAGAAATTCACTCACATTTTTTAAATCAACATATCCTTTCATTCAGATCTGAACAATGTTGTCTGAAATCTACTTAATAAAGACTAATTCAGTTTGCAGTGGCAATCAATGTGTTATGCTCTTTCTCTTGAACATCCCACTGAAGAAGAGCGAGTTAGAAGGACTTGACTTACTCAATCAGTTAGGGAGATCCCACACAAGGCATAAAAAATAATGATTAAACAGCAAGAGCATGTACAGGTACCTCAGGATCTAACTTCAGGTGAAGTGCACACTTCACTATTGCTGATAGCTCCAGGTTCCTTACCACATTCCCATTTCCTTTGTGGACACAAGGCGCTTTGTCAAGCTGCCAACAGATCATTTCAGAGTGGAGATGAGTCCCCACTCTGCTTCACTGAACTCCTGCAGGCAGGAATCTCTAAAAACACATACTGTTATTCCTTCACATTCAGACTAATTTTACCAGAGGCATCAGGAGATATTTGTAACTTCTGATTCTCATTTGTGAAATTGTTTTATTTAGGAAATTAAAAACAAACAAACAAACAAAAACAAAATAAAATACAAAACCAACCAAAAACCAACCAACCAACCAACCAAACATAAAAACTAAAACTCTTGCCTGTTCAGGTGAGTAGTTTTGCATCTTCCTGCTTTGGACTGTTTTCAGAATCCACATTCTAAAACTGTCTCCACTTTATATTCTAAGAGAAAAGAGCAGCTAAATAACTGTTACTAAGGTTAACTGATAGTAAATCAGTAATGCAGTAAATTTGAATTACCTAGGCTATCTCCTCACTCCCCCCCCCCCTTTTTTTTTAGGTAAATGCAGATTCTTAAGCTATCTCAGTGGATTCCTTGCATACTGTTGTCAAAAATTAAAGCAGTGACCTGCTGTGAATTCAGCTGCTCTTGTCCCTCCCACCCCTCCTCCACTGTTGATTGATACTGTGAATTTTCAGCAAAGCAGGTCTGAATGCCAAGCATGGGGACTCACTGGCATTCATCTACAAGGCAGCAAATAGGGAGTTTTTCTCATCCAGAAAATCCTGCAGCTGCTCCTAATGCTGGGATAACTTCTAACACCAGCAGTGACAACCATGAGGTGGAACATCAGCACAAGACAAGAAGCAATAAGAAAGAAAAAAACTGAAAAGTCTGCCTATGAATCCCAGTGCATTTCCTAAACCATGACACCAACTATGTTTTTCCAAGTGGTAGGGAGTTAGAGAAGCAGGCAGGAGCAGGATGTGCTGAGCCCACATCCACTGCAGCACCAGCATAAAGCAAGGTAAAAAAGTCCCCTCTCTTTCTGCAAAATGGCTTCAAACATTTTGACCTGTCCCCTGGCCTAGGGACTAAAGGAACACAAGTGTTCTTTAAGTTGCCTGTGTCAAATACCGTCAGGGCCACAGAAAGAACTTGCCATTAGATAAGCCACCACAGTGGCTTTTGATTTTCATCTGTCAAATTATTTGAGGATGGGAAAGATGAAGAACAAATGAAAGAAAGAGAGAAGGGACTATAAGAAATGGTTCTATTTGGCCAGAATTAGGCAAACTCAACATAAATCCTCTTTTTACATGATGGGATCTGAATCCCAGCATCTGCTTCTACAAGACTACCACAGCCATCACAAAGTGTGGTCATAAATACCTGTACTTACTGGAGTAGGGAATGAAAAAGAAAGTTATGGTTCCCAAATTAATGCCTTGTCGCCAGGCTTTATGTTCTGTTCCTTTATTGGTCTCAGCTTTTGAATTTAAGAAAACAACTTTCAAATTTCATTTTTTAAAAAGACAAAGCAAGTTGGTAATAAAATGAACTTAATATACATATATTTTACTGACCTGCTCAGCATCTTGGAGTCCTGGATGAAGCTTTACCCTTTTGATCACTTCACTGTGAAACTTTTGATTCCAATTCTGTCAAACTGTCATCAGAAAAGATAAACCAAGAGATTTAAAGCTCTACAAACAGTCTACATTTCCTACTATCAACTTCATTGCTTTGTTGAGTAGCTCTGTGAGCTCACCTTGGACAATTTACCAAGTTTACCGTAGATGTTATTTTCTCCAGCTTTATTGTGTATCTAGCAAAGGCAGTGCAGGATCATGACCTCAGGGGCTTTCTAGCCTTTCTAATTTACAGAAAAACTCCAGAGTAGAGAATGCTAGAATGAGGAAGAGCTTCTTCCAGCCATGTTCAGCATCACCATAGATTATTGCATATCTGAGACATCCAGCTCTAGGTGGTCACTGCCCTCATCTGTTGTTTTATCAGCAAGTCAATCCCAAGGTGACAAAGCGCGAAACTCATTTCAAAAAGAGAGATAGTTGTGCAAGAAGAAAACAGGGCTGGAAATCAGAATTCAGTAAGTTTTTAGAAGCCGTAAGATAAAATATAATGCTGTCTAGATGCTTCTTAACACATTTCCTGGTTTATAGAGTAGGGTTTGAAGTGTTGTCATCAACTGTTTCAAAACACATTTAGCAGTGTCATGGAGTTTAACTTTGCAAAAGTGGTTTTACTGGTGGAGAAAACAAAGCACAGAAATGCATAAGGGCTTGGTCAGTTAATCAGGTATTGCTGCTGATAGAGCTAAGAGCATATCCAATGCACCCTGCATTCCCCTACAGCATCCTGGCTGCCAGAGTTAAATTGATGTCAGTAAAATTGGTAACAAATAACTGAGAAAGTGAACTTTATAACCTTGCAATAATTACCAACCCATGGGAAGGGGGAGGCTTCCTGAAACTAAAAGCTGAACCCTTCCATGTTCATTGTGTTAGTGCCAGTAACAGTCTTAGCATCTCTGTTGCATAGTTGGGCTGCTGGTGGGAGCAACAATGACAGCAGAGCTATCACATTATGGTCAAATGAAAATTTAGCAATTGTAGAAAATATCTCCAGGGAAAATTATAACAAAAAAACCCCATTCTTTTGTCTTTGAGTCCATGGAAGGAGCTAATTCATGGGCTGTGTTATGTCAATATATTCATTTAGAGTTATAATACAAAACTAGACTTATAATAATATAAATACACCTGCAGATGCAGCTAGGAAATTTTCCTTTAAATGTTTATATATCTATGCGTGCCCCATAAATCTAGACATCCCTGGATTTAAGCCCCACCTCCCCTCCCCTCTGTCTGTACTGCAGTCTTGCCATTGCAGCATTAGCACAAGCTGCAAAACCCAATTTAGCAGCACAGTAAATACATGGAATGTCAGTACACTCAGCTTCGGGCTCTGAAGGGCAGGCTGGAACTGGGAGACTTGATTAAAGTCCATTTAGCAATATCCACACCACACTGCAATCATACACCAGGTACCCTGCTACACCCCTCTTTGTGCTGTAAACCGCATGCACAACTTCTGTAACATGACAAACACTAATCTAGCTTCTGTAAAGACCTAAAGAATTCAAATACTTGCATAGTGAACAAATTTACACTAGGATTTCCACATAATGGAAAGGATGAGGTATACATTACAATAAATAATCCCTTTTCCATGATGTGTTGCTGCAGTTAACTTTCTTCTTAAGTGCTGTGCTCTTAGGGGCAATAAAAAAATATCTCTTTTCTGACAGTGGTGTATGCTAACAAGGAAAATAACAGAGGCATGGTGCTGAAAACCTGAGTGATTTAGATAGTGATTCAGTGTGATGAGAACTGTAGTGGAATAATTCTTCCTCCCACTTGTCTCCTGTGACTGTTTGAGACTGAAATTTCAAAAGGTTAAAAGCTTGCACTTGACATAGATCTTCATATCAGACCAAGTCCCCAGCCTGTGGGCTCACTGGGTGATAACAGAACAAAGAAATGGTTTCTCCTACAGACCAAACAGCAAAGAAGCTCCACAACTAGTGGGTGGCTATGGTTATACTGTTCTGCTGCGAGAGCTCATGGTGCTCTTCACTCCATGTGCTCTTCACTGCAGGACCATGGACAGGTCATCAGTGATCTTCCCAACTCGCCCAGTGCCTTTACAATTCTATTATTATTCCATGAGGCCTTTGAGTAAGTGCAGTGTATTAAACCTTCTATCTAATCTTTTAACCTTTTGTTGATGCTACAATATGGAAGACTGTGTTTTGGCTGTTTTGTTGTGATTTTTTTCTTAGAATTCCCTTTAAGGCCTGTGAAAACTGATACACCTGAAAGTGCATTAGTTTTGCATTCCTTTTCTAATGGCATTTTACATAGAAAATTTACAAACTTAAGGAAAATTATGCATTTATGTTTGCTTATCATCATATCAATAGGAGGCTCATTTTATTGTTCTCTCTTTAAGGCAATCTGATGAATACCTAACTAGCTCTGGCTTTCCTTCCTTATTATACCTTTAGTATTAAAACGTTACGAATCAAAAAACAGTAAGTTAATGTTGCTTATCTTATTAACATACATCCTGAATCCTGAAGGTATTTTGCCCACTTACAGTAAATTGTCTAGGCTTGTTTGGTTGGTTTTTGGGTGATCATGCATTTCTGCTTTACTTCTAGCTTATAGGAAATTTTTTATGGTGTCTATTAACTCTTGTCTGTTAGCACACATTTTCTGTTTCAGAAACACATGGTAAATGTGTTAGGAAGGTCTTCTGTTTGTGCACTGGCAGTTTAGAGAACATGCCATTTATTTTGAGGTAATTTCTTGATTGCACGTTGCAAAATACTGAAAAAATATTACAAAGACAATTTCTTGTGCATATTTCAAATTCAAGCCCCTCTAGAAGGAAACAAAGCTTTTTCAGGCAATCTTCACACACAGCCTTCAAATACAGATTCAGGCAGGCTGATAATTATCATTCAGGGAAGTACTTAGTTAACTGTGTCCATATATTCTATGTAGGAATACAAAACTGAAAAATACCAGAATGCAGGAGGCTTCCCAAGGAAGGTAAGGAGTAATCCTATCCAGCCTGCAGACACTGACCCATCTCTGGGACCTGCAGAGACTCCATTTGATTAGACAAGTTTTGCAGTTTTGTGCATTACCTGTCCCAAAAGGAAACCCACCTGATCACGTCTTGTTCCCTCTACCCTTTTGTTCAAGAATAATGGATTAACTCTAGATACCTGCTTCCCCTCTAGTTAGCATAATCTATTCTCTTAATTACCATGATCCATCCCCATTTAGCATAATTCAGACTCTTAATTGTAACAACCCTATATATGTTGAAACGTGTTTACCATAAACTGATTTTGCTTTACCCCTGAGACAGAGTCCGTGTAACTGACCATCACAATTCTACAGTTTCCAGTGTGAATTTGACACGTTTAATCCCTGTCTTACATTCCAATTTTCATTTCATACTCCTTTTCCCCCACCTCCATTTAAATTTTATAAATTTAAGACTGGGGACCAACCTGCTGGAAAGCAGCTCTGTGGAGAAGGACCTGGGGATCCCAGTGGACAACAAGCTCTCCATGAGCCAGAAGTGGAAGTGTCCTTGTGCCCAAGAGGGCCAATGATTAGAAGATGATTAGAAGTTCACTAGGGGACTGGAGCATCCCTCTTACGAGGAAAGGGTGAGGGAGCTGGGCCTGTTCAGCCTCAAGAAGAGATGACTGAGAGGAGACCTCATCAATGTCTGAAAGTATCTAAAGGGAGGGTATCAAGAGGATGGAGCCAGGCTTTTCTCAGTGGTGCTAAGGAGCAGGGCAAGAAACAATGAGCAGAAATAGATGCACAGGAAATTCCACCTGATCACAAAGAAGAACTTTTTTGCTGTGCAGGTGATCACGCACTGGAACAGATTGTCCAGAGAGGGTATGGAGTATCCCTCACCTGAAGATATTCAAGAACCCTTTGGACATATTCCTGTACAATGTGCTCTAGGGGAACCTGCTTGAGCAGGGAGGTTGGACCAGATGACCCACTGCGGTCCCTTGTAAGATGGGATTCTGTGATTACGTAATTTTTCCTAAATTTTATTTCCTTCTGTTAATGGGCAAACTCACTTATGCTTTCCATTCATATATCACACCGTGGAAGCTTTTATCATTCCACCTTGCTCCCTGATAGAAAGAAGTGGATTTACCAATGAAAAAGTTATTATATGATAGACAGATTTATAAAGGTCTTGTAAAAAAACTTTGACAGGTAACTGCAAATGAAGTGCAATGGTTTTACTTCATTGAGCAACACCTCTAAATGCTTGCTTTCAAATAGTGAAAATGTAACATATATAAACATACTCTCAGAGTTCCATAGGTAGGAGACAACTGCATTGTGAGTGGGAAAATGTAATTAATCACAGAATATGCTGAGTTGGAAGGAACCTACAAGGATCATCAAGTCCAGCTCTTAGCCCTGCAGAGAACCACCCCCAAAAGTCACACCATGTGCCTGAGAGCATTGTCCAAACACTTCTTGAACTCTGTAAGGCTTTGTGCTGTGATCACTTCCCTGGGAAGCCTGTTTCAGTGCCCAGCCACCCTCTGCATGAAGAACCTTTCCCTAATGTCCAACCCAAACCTCCCCTGACACAACTTCAGGCCATTCTCTCGAATCCTGTCACTGGTCACAAAGAGAAGAGATCAGTGCCTGCCCCTCACAAGGAAGTTATGGAGGCAATGAAGTCTCCTCTCGGTCTCTTCTTCTCCATGCTGAACAGACCAAGTGACCTCAGCCATCATAATCATGATCCATATAGTCTTCAAGCACATTTTGGCTCTGTGTTGGGACCCTGAGTGAGCACAACGGGGTTAAGAGTTGGACTTCATGTTCCTTGCGGATCCCTTCCAACACATATTTTGTGATTCTCCTGTAGGGAACCCCTCAAAGACCCTAACACCCCAAGGAGGTGTTTTCATTTTCCTTTGTTTCTCAGCATCTAAATCTATTTTAATTGTAAATAAATTGAATTTATTTTCCCCAAGTAAAGTCTGTGAGTCTGTGCCCATGACAGTATTTGGTAAGTACTGTCCTTGTCTTTATCTCAATGCACAGCTTTCTTACCTCATTTTCTTCCCCTCTCCTGTTGAGGAGGTGAAGTTAGAGGGCAGCTCAGTGGGCATCTGGCAGGTAGCTGAGGTCAACCCAATATAGTCCTTCAGTGTCAAAGAGTAGTCAAGTGTAGCCTGCCAAGTGCATGCTGGGTCTCCCCTTTTCTTCCACAGAATGCCACCCTGCTCCAGCCTTTTCGAAAGAAGATAGCATGAATATGAACACTGCAGTGAAAACAAATCCACTGCATCACTCCTCAAAAATTTGGGAGCAGCATCAATTCTTGTAGTTAAGAATCAGGAACAGGGAGCAAAGACACAATTATCCAGACCAGGCAGCTGCATTTAGCCTCAGGCAAAAGGGAAGTTGCACATGCTGTGCAAACTTACAAAATTCCTATCTAATCCATAGGGAAATCAAGATTGAATCCCAAAAGGTAAGCAATAGTAGATAAAATTTATGTCCTTTCAGTAAAAGGGGTTTATAAGAAAGATGGGGACAATGAGTAATGGTTTTAAACTAAAAGAGGGTAGATTTAGATGAGGTGTAATGGAGACATTTTTTTAAGATGAGGGTACTGAAACACCCAAACAGGTTGGTTAGAGAATGCCAGATGCCTCATCCCTGGGAACATTCTAGGTCAGGTTTACTGGGCTCTGGGAAACCTGGTCTAATTGAAGATGTCCCTGCTTATTGCAGGGAAGTTGGAATAGATGCCCTTTAAAGGTCTCTTCCATTGCAAATTATTCTATAATTCTATAAAATGTAGTGTTGCTGTGAAGATTCTCACTCGCATGGAAATTTTGACACAATGTATTTAAGTGGAAAGAACGTACTAAAAATTTTAAATGGAGCCTTGCTGTGCCAAAACGATGATATAGCATAAACAGAGAGGCTGAGGGAAAAATGGAGAAAATAATCCAATATCTGACAGGGAAAAAAAAATGAAGAAGCCAAGCCCTTAATCACCTACTTTTAAGCTATGTGAAAAGTCAAGATGTCAAAACAGCTATTCATTTCACCTTTGAGAAAATGAGCAATACTGTTTTGTTCTAAATCCTTAGAATACCCCAGTCACCATAGAGCTGGGATACAATGTCAGCTGTGTGCCTTGTTTCATTAAGGTTGCTTGAAAAATACCAGTAAAATATGCAGATGGTTCCTTGAGGCACAAAGAAAAATAGTAGTCTTGCAAATTAGGTTAAGCTACTAAGGTAAATTCTGCTCCACAGCAGGGTATGAGGGAATTTTCTTGAGGGAGTTTTTAAAGATCGTGTTTTCCAAATCCAGGGATGGCCCTTGCAGTAAGGCAAGCAAAGGGGGTCGCAGAAGGCCTGCATGGATGCACAAGGAGATTCCAACTAAAACATAAAAAAGAAGCATACAATGAGTGGAAGCAGGGTCTGGGCTTCCCAGTACAAGAAAAACATGAAGTGACTTCAGCACAGGGCCACAAAGATGACTAAGGAGCTGAAGGATCCCTCACACAAAGAGAGGCTGAGAGGCCTGTGATTGTTCAGCCTGGAAAAGAGAAAGCTCAGGGCAGGGTGTCCTAACAATGTCTACAAATACCTCACTAAGGAGTAAGGGAGATGAAGACAGATGCTTCTCAGCAATATCCAGGAACAGTAAGAAAAGGTAACAGGTACAAACTGAAGTACAGGAAGGAACACTTAAACACAAGAAAAAAAGGTTATGTTGCTGTGAGTATGGTCACCACTGGTAAGGTTGCCCAGAGTGGCTTTGGAATCTCCATCCTTGGAGATACTCAAAGCCCAGCTGAACAGTATCTTACGTAACTGGCTCTAGTTGACTGCTTTGAGCAGGCAGGCTGGGACTAGATGATCTCCAAACGTTCCTTCCCACCTCAGCCACCCCATGATTCTGTGACCCCACTAGAAGACCACTGTGTTCATTTACTTGAGGCATATGTAGAATATAGACATTTTACTCATTATGGGCTATACTACACTTTCACAGGGGCAGGAACTACTTAAAACAAAGGATGGCCACTGAGAAGAGGCCAAGGGCACTGTACTAGCCTTCACCATTATAAAAAGGAGAGCTCAAACCTGCTCTGATTTCAGTTTAAATTGTTTCAAAAGAGCACTATTAAAACAAAAATAGACTCCTCAGTGGACAATTCTCTTCACTTGTCCATTCTCATCATCTTTTCAGAAATTAATAGCTTTCATTGTAACCTTGACTGCACAAGGGAATTGCTCTCTTTAAAGCTGAACTGATGGAGGTACAAATGGTCCAGAGCATCCACTCTAACCTTGCCAAATTGCTTGCAGTTTTGTTACATGTCTGCACCAGCTCCACTTTGAGCCACAGTGAACCATGTGGACATGGCAGACAGTGTATGCACCTGGGACTAACACATTCTCTGAGGCTTTGAAAGATCAATAGTTCCCTGAAAGACAACCAAATAAAAAGCAGAAATTTATCAGTAATAATATAACTTCAATTCATACTGAATATCATTGCTCAATGTGTTACTGAAACACTGTCCATTCTAACTATTGCATATTTCTTAACTTTTAAGTGTAAAATTGAGACAACCCTTTAGAAATCTTCAAACTGGATTAATATGTCAAATAAGGGCCAAACATTTAACTCATCTATTGTCAGACTTCAAGGCGTGTATCCTAAAACAACACCACACAAAGGAAGCTTGCTGCTTTGTGGAAGACTTCTGGGCCAAAGACAGCTTTGGCCTTGAAAGGGTGCAGTTGTGAGCATGGGAAAGGAGAGAAAAAGATACCTATGGCCTTGCAGTGGCATGGGAAAGTAGAAGAAAGAAGAAAAACAACTGAGAAAAACAAGATGTGTTTTGAGTCTTACTAGCATGAGGAGAGATGTGAACTACCTATCAGAAGAGGGTCTAACCCTCATGGTACAGAAGTGCTTGGCTAATAGAGTGTGACATGTGTATGCATGGACAGATAAGAAAAAGTATGAAAGAGAAGCCTTCCATTAATAAAGTTGTTGTTGTTAGTTGTAAATATTCCTTGCCTAAACATGTGTGTGTGTGTCTGTGTCTGTGTGTGTGTTTGTCCATTGTCACATTGCTTCACTGATTTATTTCTGTCAGGTAACAGCTCTTCCCCACATCCTTCTAACAGAGGATCTTGAAACTAACAATGTGGACTCATAAGGGTAGGAAAACCGCTTGGGTACACTGTAAGTGCAAACTCTGTCTCATCAAGGGGCATGAGGATGACAGAAGCTAAAAAGACTGAGAGATCACATTAAAGGGAGTGGACTTATGGGAAAGATACAAACAGCTCCTTGAGCTCTGTGCTGAGCAACCAAACCTTGACCACATGCATTGATGACTGCACATCTTACCGTAAACAAAACTCAATCTTCATTGGGTTCAAATTAACTAGCAAGCTTACAGAATATTTTTTTTAAAAACCCTAGAAAATCCTGTGTATGTACATATGTGCAATTACATAAGGCACATGAAAGATTAAGATAAAAACTCAATGACAGGTGATGGCAGTCAGCTTAGAGAAGGGCAAGCAGATGTAGGTGCGTAGCTCCTGATGCTATAGTAACAAATTGATATGTAAAATTTACAGCTGCTCTTTTAGGCAGAACAATGAAGCTAATACACCTAGCTCCTGATGCCTAGGCATCCCTTTTAATCTATTCAAAATAATAAAAATTTGTACAAAAATAACTAAAACACCTTCACACATACACAAGCAATTACCAACTCATCTAGTTCACTAAAAACTGCAATTTCAGTCCTCTTTTATTGCTGAAGGTCCATCATGAGAAAGGGGTTTCTAAAGCCCCAAGAGCTGCAAGATAACAATTCTTCTATTCATCTAAGTGGCAGGGTTTTTTTCCCTTTCAGCTGTATGTCAGACACATTTCTGCAGCATTGGTTCAGTGGAGAACAACATACATATCCATATTGTCTTACTGATCTGGGTATTTTCTTCTGGCTTGGAATGATCAATTCTGCAAATCTCATGTTGAAAATTATTATATGCTTGAGAAAATGTGATAATACTACTAGGCTTTCTATAGAGACTTTGTAACCATACTGACTATTCTACACAGCTGATGTAATTGCACAAGAGTAAAAGTTTCAATACTATTGCATTTATCAATGTATTTGTTTACAAAAGTATGGGTGCTTTAAATAATAAATAAAATTATTAGAAATATGGAGGAAAATATCTTTGAGTTTCATAAAGTTTCACCAGTGCTATAAAGCAGGGTTCTTTAAATTATTTATCTGACTCTATCTTATTCATATACTTGAACATACTTCAGCACTGCTGGGAAACACTTACATACCTTAGCAGCACTCAGGAATTCTGAGTGTTTGCTAACTTGGCACCCTTTGAGAGTGGCACAGGTCTGAAATACAGCTCTTGGCCTGTGCATCTCCCCAGTCACTTTTAGAATCTCATTCACAGCTCTGAATTCATGTGTTCACGTTGTAAGCTATCAAAGCTTCCAAACAGTTATTTAACTAAGGCAAAAGATTTACACAGACTAGATCAAGTATTTAATCATACAAGTGCTTACATGTTTTGCTCTGTCCTTGCCCTTTTCTGACAAGGACTTTCAGAAAAACAAAACCACAATTCTACAAATGCCAAGAACAGCAGCATATTTAGGAAGAGGAAAAGCTGCAATTCTGTAGAGGATTCATCACCATGGTTTTGTGCTCCTCATTTCACTCAGAAACACAGACTTTGACAGAACCAGGTCTCCATGTTTCTGTTTCTCAGGTCAACCTATGCCACATAAAGAGTGCAACTATGGAGTAGAAATTCATGCTTTTGGACAACGTGCTTAAATGTTTAGTGAACTTTAAAATTACCACATTCTTTAAGAACCTACATCCCACTCTCCTCAGATGTGGCAGGATCCCTGCAAATCAGTGCGGAGAGCTCTCACCACCACATATGAGAGCAGCGAGGCTTCCAGAGAAGGGAGGGAAGATGCTAACTTAGGTCCCTATGGCAATCAGGCATTTTTCTTCTTCACTCATAGGTTGGGTCTCCTATTGATTCCAATACCGTTTTAAACCCAATAGTACCCAGACCACTTCACTAAAACTGCCTCCTTCCAAAAGCAATTACTGCCACCCCACCCCACATATGCATAAAAAACCTGAAGCTCCAGACGACACAAGGCAACAGAAAACAATGTTTCAAATGGAAATCTTAGGGTGCTGCTGTTAACATTCAATTTCAAATTGAATTTGTGTGTGGTACAAGTTCAGACCACAAGCCACAAGAGCACGTGGTGGGTGTAGCACTCTGCATTAACTTGTGGATTTCCCCTCAACCCTGACTTAAAAGCTGGATCCTTCCTATTTTATTTCTGGACTTCTGTATAACGTATCCAGCTTCTGACCCTGCAGAAGCAAAATTACTCTTGCATGTCTCTGGTCTCACACAGCTTCCATACCTTCCTTTACACACACTGCCTTTCAGCTCTAGACAACCTTATTTAAAATTGTGTTGCAAGTCATTCTGTGAGCTTACGCTACCACTGCATCCCTTTGTTAGAAATTACATTTCACCAGCCAGATGCCTGAAAATTACACCTGTGTCTTGCAAAAAACTCCAGGACTCTGAGCAGACCTCTCTGCAAACTCCAATGCATAAGATTTTCCAGTTGATTTCTGAGCTTTTTGTGACCAACAACTACTTACTGTAAGACAGGGACATTTTTGAATGACTAAATCAATAATTTTTAATTTTCAAGAGTACAAGTGACACTGATATAAGACCGATATGTAGATGCTACTCCCTTTCTCAGTTTCAATGCGTGACTGTTACAGACTCCTGAGAAACAGGATTTTCTTGGCAAAGAAATAGTTCACTCTTTGTGAAAGCCTTGTCTGAATGGATGACTCTCAAGGCTTGACAGCCTGCTGATTCAGTGCAGCATGAAGTCTCAGTGGAGTCTACAGAATGGCACAGGACAGCTCTGCAATCAAAATTGCTTTTACTAAGAAAAATGAAAGTAACAAATTGATACAGCTGCATATAGATTTGTCTCCTAATCTGTGACAGCTTTAAAAATAAAAGGGGATTCTATTCTGCTTTACTGTCAACATTTCAAGTACAGAATAACATTGCTGTTAGTAATATGATGTATTTAATGGGCCTTATTCTCTCTCCTGTGGTGCAGTGAACTCTCCTTCTATTACCTACACATGCACACTCCTGAGCACTATACAGGCCTCCAGGCAATGCTACCGGACCGAAAAACTGAAGTAGTAATACCTCCATAAAGTCCTTCCTGAGATAAGATCTTTTGAATCAACCCCCCAGATAATATTTACATATTTTACACAGCAAAAGGCCAATATCCAGGGGTGCAAAGTCCTGGCAGGTCCCACTAGAACTGTCGTGGCTTAGGACACTCCAGTAGAAAAAAAAGCTCCTACACACTTCCTAGTGCACTTGGGGAATGCCTAATGTGCATTCTTTTGATAAGCATTTTATTTCATCTGATGAAGAGTTGTTCACATCAGAAAAGAAACAGGTCTAAGAATTTCTGATCCAACAGGGCAAATGTGTCAGAACAAATCCAGAGGACCATCACACCCCAGTGTCAGAGCAGAAGCTTCTCTGACGGTTCGCATGGACTCAAAGCAGAGGAAGACTGAGCAGAGCAAGCTCTACTTCACTCAGCAACTCTCTTCTCAGTGCTCAAGATAAGCCTTGAGGAAGCCCACAGACTATATGACATGTCCACTGAACAAACCCTGATGCAGCAGTTTGGCTGATATTCTTTCAGAAGTCACTACCAGCCATCTAACACCTCTCACTTTTCCAGTGAATAATGACAAATTAAACCTTTCTTTTCACAGAATTCTCAATTATTATGGTGTGGTTTCCCAAAGCTCTGCTGCACAGCCACAGCGGTTTAAGTATCTTGCAAACTATCCTGAATCTCCCAGCCTTTTCAAGGCAAATAAAATTACTATTCCAATAATAACTCTGAAAATCTTTTGGTAAAGAGGTAACTTTGAAGGACATTGCTATTTAAGATTTCACAAGTACTATACTCCTTTTTTCTTCTTCTTCTTCTTTATAAAAGTCTTTCCTTTATATGGAGTCCTAAGGAGTTGTCCCAGTAGCAGCTGAAACCTGCTCTCCTCTGGATTTCAGGTTGGTGAAGAAGATAATACCATTCACCCTATTATATGGCAGCCTGAACACACAGTTCTGAAAACTACAGATTTATTGTAATCACTTGTGAATTCCCATGTCATATTTCCATCTTGCTGCCTTTGTTCACAAGAAGAAAGTATGCAGGCCAAATGAGAAATTCAATTGTATCTTAGACAATCCAATGGCCCTGGGTACAATTTCCAAACAGTCAGAGGAAGTCCAATATGTCAAACTGTATAAATTGCACAATGGCAGAGAGGAGAAACTCTAGACTGCATACTCAGTGAGTATATTTGCACTATAGACACACTTTAAGCCAGTCTGCACACTGAATGCATGTAGGCTAAACGCATCAGTAGATGTGTAGAACAAGTCAAGAGCTGGCCTAGAATAAACCTTGAGAAGCTACAGCATAAAATTAATCACAGATTACTCAAGCTTAAAGGCAATAGGAAAAAGCTCCAGATAAAAGTGATAATAAAGACTGATAAAGGCAGATAATGACAGACACGGAGAAGGCTGAAGTGTTTAATAGCTATGCTTCTATCTTTGCAGAAAACGCTTAGCACAAACAGCTTGAGCAAGAGGAGACAAACACAGACAATAGTAGGGATAGAGCAGGGTATTTAAATAAGTCAGATGAACTGAAATCAGTAGGGCCTGATGAAACTCAACCTGACGTGTTTAAGGAACTAGCTAGAGCAATCTCCAAACCAAGAGAACAACCAAGAGTCTTCAAGAACTCACAGAGAATAGTGAGATCGCAGAAGCCTGAGGAAAGACAAATAAAAGTGAATAGCTTTTAAAAACTTGTAAAAAACAGGAATCTGGGGATGTGTAGAAAAGGTAGCATTACACTGACATCTGAAAAAAATACTGTAATAAATTATTAATAATCAGTTTTTAATCCTCTCAAGCATAATAAGCTGAAAAGAAACAGATAACTTTTATTTGTCAAGAGCAGATCATGTCAGACCAAACTCATTAACTTCTCTAACTGGCTTTGTGGAATGTGGAAAACCTGTAGATATGATGGATTTTGACTTTTACGGCTTTTAAGATAGCGTAGCATGGCATTTTCCTCTGTGAAAGAGGAAAACAGCATTATTACGTTAGTCTATGGTGGGTGCATTATTCTCTGTATTCAAAATTATTAATAGTTTGCTATTACTTTGTGAGTGAACTTCAGTAAAAGTCTAGCTGAGGCTTGCTTCAGTTTTATCAACTCACTAAAGACTTGTATGATGAAATAGAGAATCCAGTCATAAAACTTGTAGGAAACAGCAAGCTGGTTGGAAGCACTTGAGCAAAAACTTTATTGTCAGTAATGGCCCCGATGAAGTGGAGAACAGGTTTGAAATCAATAGGATTAAATTCTAGATATAGACCACAAAGTAGACACAGGAAGGAAGAAAGAATACACAAACACACAATGTTCAGTAATTGGCAAAGACTGCAACAGAGTCTGGGCTAAGTGACAGGAACCCAGATACTCTGTAAAAGTCTTTCTGAAAAGGACTATCAGAAATGTCAAGAGTACAGTAGGAACAGTCCCCTTGTCTCAGTACAGACACAGTCTTATTAAAGTACTTTGTCCTGTTCTCTACCACACATTAGTAAAAGACATAAAAAATTAAGATCTCAAGAAAGGGCAAAAAAATAATATGAGATTTAAATATATGAATTACCAAGGTAAAGGAAATTACAGAGAAGACTAAAGACAATCATGCTTGATTTCTTTTGCTATAGAAATATACAGGTTGGTGTTTATCTTACTGTTTATTATTTTATTTATTGGTTAGCTTATTGTTTTCTCTATTTACCTGTGAAGTACTGAATTTTAGCAAGAAAAAAATGGGCTAGATTTGAGGTAGCATTTCGTAATTATAATGCAAAATAAGCACTAGAGCAAGTTACAGGTAAGGAGATCGTGGAATATCTGCCACTGAAAAGTTTTAAATCTGAATTAAAGAAGCACCCACCAGTGAGCATTCAGGCAAAGGATGATGTGCCATTGAGGGTCTATATTTCTTTATAGCTGAACAATAAATCCCCATGGAGCTTGTCCTTGGCACAGGCAGAGGCTCCACATATGGCACTCTCAGGTCCTCCTCTTCTCCAAAATACTGGCGTTTTGTTTTCTGGGACTAGAAGCACAGAAGATCTCTATCAAAACCAGTAAAGGAATGGATAGTAACAGATCTTCTGGAATATAAACCCTATTTCCATTTTTAGCTTCACGCACACTAATTTTTCTGAGGTTACAGGTGTAATTCAGTGCAACACAAACTTCAGTCTTCTCCCCAAGGTCATCATCTTGTGTCTAAATGATTCTCAGTTCTTGAGAAAATAATAAAAAGCTTATACAATTTTTTAAAGAAAATAACCAGATGCCATGTTTGCATCACTCAGAATGCGAATAGGATTTTTGTTCCAAAAGAACTGTTGGTCTCCTCTACTGACTTTGGTAGTGATGTCTCAGTCCCCTAGTTCCAGAGAACAAGACGTCTGAATTTTGGAGACAAGACAGTACCTTATGACTGTCATGTGTGGAGTCCTTGCCAAAGGAAGGCTTGCAGGCCAAAAGCTTGTTTTGTTTTTTCCATTAACTTAATGGTACGATAAATGACATGGCTTCTTCCTACAAGTTTTGCCTTATTCATGTCCTTTGACAATTTTACTACTAATATTGGATCAGAATTGTTAAGACATGCTAAATTACTGTGGTCTCCACAGTTTCCAATGTCTGCATGAAAACTGTGCCATACACTTAACTACACTGCTATGCCTGGAGGAAACAAGATCCTGTAGCCCTTTGTTTTAGTTGCATCCTTTTCATTAAGCACTTCCACTACTGAAATTATCATATTAGATGTGCAGTTTTAGTCTTAACAAAGATCTTAGAAAAGCAGTCTCATTCTCTTTTTATTTATTTTACTTTTTTATTTGCTTGTATTTACTCTGTTTGGAAGACCCAGGCACATTTTTGCCTTTCATAGGGTGAGATGAACGTAGGCAAACATTTCTTCATTCACCATCTTAGCCTACTCCAAAAATCTGATAATTTTTTAATCATTTCCCTGCCATTCAATCTTCTTATGGGGTAGACCAGCAATATAAATTTTTCTTCACAGGCATTTGAATGTCTTTCTCATGTTGCTGCATCCTCTAAAACTACTGCAAAACAGCATTAGTGGAAATTGTTACCGTTATGCCTGGGCAATCAACTGCTTATGATTCTCTGGCCAGAAATCAATGCTGTTTTAATAAGGGCTAACAGTTAACAATTATATTTTATTAGGGGATAAGTTCAAGGATTGGCAGCTTACTCTGCTTTTGTTATACAAGACCAACCTTCTCAATTAAAGCTCTGTTAAATCTAGAAGATTTGCTTCATATCTGTCATTTGCGGCTACTATTAAAACATCCTTTCTCTTGTTTTGTGTTGTTATCCATGCACAGATAATAAAGTAAATTCTGCCTTGGAGACAACATCACATATGTGCAGCTGAGGACAGAATCTGGCCCCTTATTTTGAATCTGGCCCCTTATTTTAAATCTGCCCCAAACCAGATTGTTTACTTGATTGACACTTTGTGAATTTGATTAATTACACAGTAGTTCCTCAGTGCTATTTTCTGAGTTGTGAACTGCACTTTTTATTATTTTCCCTACTTTTGTATTTTTCCCTATTGCTGAGTATTATTGTTATCTGTGTTTTCTGTTACTGATCTGTTTCCTTTTCAACTTTATTTTTGATATGTAGCCAGCAGCAATGAACAAGCACTTTGGATAATTTTTGAGTAGAAGTTTGCAGCTGGTGTAAATTAGTGTTACTCCATTATTAATCAGAAAAGCTTTGCTGCTTTGGCAGACTCTATATTAAAGTACTTGAATCTTCAGTAGCTGGAGAGCCCATCTCTTGTATTTAGCATGACTTAATCCTTTGTTCCTACCACACTGTTCTTTATAATCAAAGTTGAATCCTTGAGCAATAAATCTAGCACTGAACCACATTTACTCTTAATTCAGACCAATATAGGTAGACTGGAGCTACTTTTTGTCATTATTATCTCACTTTCTGAGTGTTGCAGAAAGGGTTGGGACAAAGGCAGTGTTCTAGTGTCTACCTCCTTGCATCCCTACCTTTCCTTGTCTGAGAGGAAACCAGCTAATATCTGGGAAAGTCACTTGAGATACATGACATAAAGTGATAAAAAAAGAAATAAACAACCTACAAGACATTCCACCGTTTACACATGTCACTAGCAATGTATGCTTCCAGAAAGAAACAAAAGAAAAGGATGGGGGGTTTGATGCCTGGTCTAAGAGGTAGTTCAGTGGTGATGATGTAACATGATTAAAAGTGACCATCTGGTAAAGCACTTGTTTAGCTAAACTTAATTGAAGCTGCAGGCAAACTCAGAATGCTGCTTCAGCACACCACACTACAGCCTTTGTCAGAAAAACCTGCCAGGCACTTAGCATCTTAGGAAAAAGTAAACCTGAGTAAGTAAGACTGAGGCATGTGAATCTTTCAGAAATCAGAAACACAAAGGAAGATATAAAACGGAGAGTCTGAAACTCGTTTTTTCCCTCTGCGAAACATAGGACAGCAGACATAGTGCTTCACTGCCAGGGTTGCCATCCTTCAGAGCAGTACTGGATCTCAAAAGAAGCAGATTGCACTCTAACCCTGCAGCAAGTGCTTTCACTTCTCACTGCTTCAACTTTACCTGTAAGATGGGGAAAACGGGATGATGGTAATTTGCTTTAAAAAATCTATCAGCATAAATTATTATAACAATTTCTCTTACATAAAAGTACTCCAGCTTGCCAGTTTGTATAATGGAAATAATTTTCAGAGCTCCTTATTAGTCAGAGCAAGAAAATCCTCTTACCTGGTGCAGTACACATATAGCTGGGCTGTGTCAGGAACATCCTCTCCCTCAAAAACGTAGGAAGGGCCATTTCTTTAGGATTTTTATGAGATAATAATTTGGCCTGCACAACTTGCTTAGCAGAGCTCAAAGGAGTTGGTGATATCATGAAGACTCAGTATGCATTTTATCAGCCAGCTCTATGAATGGAGATCACAGCCAGGTCAGGAGAGGGCAGAGGGCTGCACCAGCACCTCTGCCATCGCCTGGCTGCTGTTCCAAACAGCCAAGCAGGGGTCTCTTCACCTGGCATGCACTCAATTTGGCACATAGATGATGGCCGAGTTCATAATAACTCACTGTTATTTTGGTCCCCTTTCTCAGATTTTCCAACAAGTATGTCATCACCAGCTTTTGAACATAGCATTATGGTGACCACTGCTCAAGACAGAGAAGAGGTGCATAATTTCAAATTGTAAGTAGGTAAAAACAATCCCAAAGTCTTCCTTTATACAGAAGGTATGTAAGAGTTCTCTAGACCAAGCTGATCTTGTTTCAAAACTAAGTAGACACTACAGGAAATATATCTGCACCAAGGCTTAATTTGTATATGGCTAATGCGTGCTTGCAGCATCCCTAGAATGGTACATCATGGGGAGAAGTGCTGACTAAGAGATATACGCTTGCCTCTTGTAAATTTTTAACCAGCTGTCCCAGCTTCTGTTCACACAGAACTGTGCACATGTACCCCTTCAGCTGCATTTTTCACCATGCAACATTTCTAAATAGTACCCACTGTCCAACAACTAAGTTCAAGCCAACATACATCAATGTTTCTACTCCCACCATCAGTGAGGGCAAAACTGCATCTTCCAATATGTACACACAGATGCTGCTTGAACACAGGCAATGCACTGTATATGCCTTAGATAGTAGCATAGCTGTCAGCACCCACAGAAAACTAGCAGAAATATCTGTACATTTGAAAATATCTTCAGTAACACTCATCCAGTTGAAATGCTGCCTTTGAATTCACTGCCAAAGAAGAGTTTATGAGGATACAAATTCATAGCATAGGCCACTCTGCTTCTTGAGGAGTCTCACATCACCAGCCACAAAACTGTATTAGCCCCACAATCAGCAATAACATAGTCCAGCATCACGTCTTGGCTTTCCATGGCTGCCCTATGCCAGCACAGGGACTGAATTACCCCTGATTTATTTGACAGAGCTGCTTTGCTCTCTCTCTTTTTTATTTTTTTTTAAGTTGAACTGCAAATAAGAACCCAAAAGTTCATTTTTAAAATACAAGAAGGGTTTTCAAAAACAACCCATTTTTTCTGTAAATAGGCACGTCAGAGCAGGGATAAACAGCTTAACAGCATGGAGTATTAAGTTAAATGGAGCATTCAGAACAGTTAGACCCACTTACAAGCCACTACCCATTAATTGGTTTGGACTATATAGCATTATGCAGGTGGAGCAAAGAATTTGATGGAGAACACAAAACAGATCTTTGATCATAATAAAAAAGAGTACTAAATTACAACAACACTTTGAGAATTCTGATAACCTTTCAATTTTGTCTTGCAGAGTTGAGAGGTTTCAATTATGTATTGCCGAGAGAAAAATATCTCCCTAAAGAAAGGTAAATTAAAAGCCACAAATAATCAAGCATGGATATTATTCAAAAACAGACAGAGACAGTTTAGACCACAAGAGATGTTGACAAAGTCTTATGCTTTTTAGAGGACTTTTAATAAAATCCTCATGGAAATGAAAAAACTTGCATATATTTATTGAGAAGCTGCTCCTATCATTATTTTAATGGAAATGTTGGGTCGACTAAATCAGATATACATCATTGAAGCCTCACATCTTAGTGAAAGAGATATAAGAGGTTTATTGTAAAACATTTCATGGTTTTCTCCTTTTTTGAGGTCAGGCAATAGCTTACAAGAAAATAATGTACATGAAGGAAGCTTCTGGAACCCCACAAGTTCATGCAAAGCCTCTTTCTGTGGTTGTAGCCAGGAGGATGGAGTTGGTGGCATGTGTTTTATAGCAGGTTATGCGCAGAATGTGGATATAGCATTGGAGGCATGTGGAAAGCCACACGCCCATTTCCACACTGTGCCACTTAAAAAGCACAGCCATCTCCTTATACAAATGTTTCTACTTAATGTCTTTCCCTGCTGAAACCAGGTAAATGAGTGGTCTTTTCCAAGTCCAGTCTTTTTCTTTACAAAACCAGCTTTTCTGGTTCTCAATTTGTCCTTTCCTGTCCCAGTAAAGCTGGCAGCTCCAACACTGTGTTTGGCATCAACTGTAGAGCAGCTGTACCAAGAACCTAAACAGCTCCTAAAAAGAAAAACATGGTTGATGACTCATCTCTGATTTCAATACAGAAATTCAAGACTGCTAACTTCAGTTTCTAGTAAAACCAACACCTGTCCACAACTAGTATAACACAGCCATAATCCACAGAGCCTGTGTAGATCACTGCAATGGTCTGTGGTTTTGTGGACTTTTACATTCCTCAACCTAAAAACGTATTTTGAGCTTCTGAAACTAAATATCATAAGCAGAGATTTATCTTGCTGTTTTCAGTAACATCCAGACCACTGTATGCTCCTATACTAACATACCCAGGTGTAGGGATCCTGTAAGTATACAGACTACACACTAAGGTTTACAGTATGTCAGAAGGACTCCTCCGCTCTCAAAGTGCACTTCTCTCCCTCCAAGCTGAGAACTCAACATTCAGGGATGCTAAAACGAGGCTTCAAAATGATATTGCTAAGAGTTCCAAAAATACCTCATTGTCCATCTCCCTTCAACAGATGCCAGCCTGTGAATAACAAGAAGATGCAATCAGTGTCAACTCTGGTGAACCCGTTACTTAGGAAATGAATGGCAACTGTCAACAAAAAAAAAACAACACAAAACCCACAAAAACAAACTCCCCCAACAAAAACAAACAGAAACCCCCAAAACCAAATTCAAAACGCAGACAAAACCAAAAAACCCCAAACAAACAAAAAAAAAAAAAAAAAAAATGGAGAAACTATTTCTAATTCTTCTTGAAAGACCTGATTAGTCTCTACTTCTCTGCATGGGTTTTGGATCATGACAATCCATAATAACCACAGTAGATTTTATATTATAAAGGAAAAATAAATAAGTGATATTGATATTTTTGTATTGTTTACATTCTTTTTTATTTTTTATATTATGCCCCTTATTTTGTATTAGATTATATGTATATAATATAAATGTGCCTAAAATACAAGAAACTGCTTATCTCCATGAATAAGCTAGGCCTAAGCATATAAAATAATTTAAAACTGAATCTTTCTAGGAGTTGGATAATATAATCATCTCAGTAAAGCGTTCTTGTGCAATGACTGTGTCCAGAAGTAATAATGTTTACAGTCAATAAAAGACATGATCAAGGCAAAAATTACCATACAGCTTTAATCATCTTGAAATGTTTTGGGTTTTTTTTTCTGAAGTATCGGTTCTATTTTAGGAAAAGAATATTTTTGCTCTTATTTATATATATATATACATATATTTAATGTTTAAACTGGGAAAAATAAACACTCTAAAAGTATGTTTCTTATATATACTAAACAGCAGGGGGAAAAAATCCAAAGAAAAAGAGCTTAATTGATCTATTATTTAATTCAGCTACATGCTATACTCATTCTTCTTTAGAAAGCAATTACAGTATGTGTACCAAAGTTTATGGATTGCTCAGTGTTCTCCAGAATGGTGAGCTATGCACCATATGCATCTTGTTTCAGAAACAGAATGGTTTTCACTGTTTTCAATAATGCAAAGAAATGAAATGTTGACACACAAATGTTTTCTCTTGAAATCTATTTTACATATATTACTTGAGGCGTAGTTGAATACACAATACCTATCAAAGGATTTGTCACAAATAACATGTAATCTTTCACTGTATTATCAAGGGGATATCTTAATAAAAAGAAGCAGTTAATGTGTGTATTTCAATGGCAGCACATTAAATGAGACACAGATATATTACTATCAATGCACAGTAAACTCCTAACGCTAAGCTCCAGGTTCTGAGGACACTTATTTTCTTACCAGTAAATTAAAAAATAAGTATCAGAGTAAGAAACCCTTTCCTAAACTAAGAAGGAAAAAAAAGGCTAAGTGTACGCCCTCAGAGAATTTAAAAGTTGTCCGTACTTGATGCTGTTCTCAATAGTAATGCAGACTCAACAGGTACAGTAATCTGAGCAATTCTTTCAATCAGCTGAAAAGCTACAATTTAAGAGCTGGCTACACTGGGGTACAGCAATACCACACTACAATTTAATTATACTACACCCAAGTCATGCTACCCTGTTTTATAAAGACATTCATTTCTATGAGAATACATAAAAGGGTTTTTAGAGAAATGCAGTATTACATTATCCAATTCTTTTTGAAATTCCATGGGAGAGTAATGAAAGGTTCCTTGAGTCCACCTTGCTGAGAACAAGAAACATTATTTTCATGAGCAGCTGTTTATTAAGAATAGGTTGGATAAGTAAAACCTGTCAAATGAAACCCAGCTGATGCTAAAATATAAAAAAAAAATGATGTGCATATTATTGACAAACTACTAGCACTCTGATTTTCAGAAAGCCAAGAAGCTTTTATACAGCTATTTAGTAAACTGAATGAGAGTGCTTGTTTTGTGTATTAACCTCTGCTAATGCAAATCACACAAGCTGGTTGTTCTGCTGCAGGTCCAAGGCAAAGATGCAATGGTGCATGTAGCAAAATGGGATAAGTTCTTCTGTATCTAGTGAACAGAGACCTAAGAAAGGAGAGCTGTAGTATCTGAGTTCCATTTTTCCAGTATTTCTGGCAACCTTCTGCCACCACCTATAATAACAGATTGAGAAACAAGTTCAACAGAGAAATTTAGATCCTGGACAAACACACTCTACTTCACAGTTCTGGACATCATTCAAGACCACAGTGAGCTTGAAAAGACAGTAGCCTGCAATAGCTTCTGGCATGAACTATAGCATATTCCTGTGCACTAAGTCCAACTCACCCAGACTGAAGGCAGCCTACAATACAGCACAAAATACATGGAACTACACCCCCAGCAACACTTTAGGCCTGCACCTAAGCAATACTTCTAAGAAGAGCAGCAGGAAATGTGGGCAAATCAAGATTTAAAAGCAGAGTTGTACCCTTGTTTGACTGACAGAGCAGACAAATCCCAAGGATATTCTCTGCATAAGCCAAATGAAACAGAAATAAGCGATGAGAAAGGTCAATGCAGTGGCACATGTAATACTAAATGAGTAATATATGCTCCCAGAAGACTGCATTGCAGATACCAGCATCACAGAGAAAGCCATAGACAGGATTTACCCCTGTACTGAGCATTTTGAGAAAACAGTGCCTCTCCAAACTGCACAACAACTGCTAGCAGCAAGTGTAAATGATGGATCTATATTTTAGTAGTTACCTGCTGCTGTAGGGCATAAGAGTCTCACTAAATACGGAGCTATAAATTGACTTTTCCAGTGGTAAGTAGCAGTAGTATTTAAGAATTAATAATTCATTATTAATTACTAATTTTATTAGCTATACTGTAATCGTGATCATGAATATTTATTTCCCCAGAAATGTTTAATCATCCTTTTAACTTTTAAAATCTTAGCACTCCTACAGTGATTATGTGACTTCTTGTTATGCTAAAAGTGTTCATCTGGTTTAAAACATTCACCTCTCAAATAACCATGTACTCTTCCCATTATTTTCCTTTTGCGCAAAGCAATGCAGAAACAAGTACTTATTTTGATTTCAGTGAAAGCTTCTAAACCCTCTGCAAATTTTAACAAAATGTTACACATCTCAACACCTAAAAAGTAGGGCATCTAAAATCAGTGGCCCCTTTGGAACACATAGTTCATATTTCATCTTAACCATCTCACTTTCAAGTCCTCAGACTTCTCCTCCCAAGTCAGTATCTGCTGTCTGAGACACTGCTAGCATTACAGCTCCAATCAAGGGCACAGCTGTATAGAAAAAGACTTCATTATCTCCTCATAATGCCAGGGCTACTGGTGCTGCACAAGACGCCCAGCAGTTATTCAGAATGAGGCTCCCAAGAGTTGGTGGAGCACAAACATACCCAACTGAAGCTCTTCTCCCAGCCACTGAAAATGATGCCCCCTTGTTGGCTCATTGTGCTGATTAGTACTGCCCATCAACCATTCTGCTAGCAATGTGGGAATCAAAGCACCAAGAAACCAGCATCACTTTCTACCTCAGAGAAAATCAGACTTAACAGAGAGACTTACATCAGTGAAACAATGCACCTCCCTTCCCACTTCTCCGTTACCCAGAACAAGCAGCTGGAATTAGAGGCATATAGGCTGCCTGGACACATATGAAGACCTCCTCCCATCACTCCCACCTCACCAAACTCCACTGCCAACCTTCTGCTTTCATGCAGCATGTGCTTTTGCACCTTTTGCTTGTGCACCCTCTCCACCAGAGTAGGTGTCTTCCATCCTATCTTCACAAGCCTGGCCCTGGGACTGTTCTGCAGAGCCATGTGTTATCCTAACATAAAAAGCAATAAGCTGCAAGATTCAGACTGTTTCCTTCACAATTTTTGGGACTACTTTTGGCTTGCAGATTTATTTTTCATCTAGTCAACCTTCTTAATTGTACAGGATCAAATTTAATATAGACTCAGTAAGTATCTAAAATAATAGTACAGCTTGTGCCAAACTGGAATATGTCACCCATGCATACAGCTCTGGCGTACTATCTTGTAAGGGAGTAGGCAGTATCTTACACAAATTAAAATAGTAAAAGCAAACCTTTAGTACACTAAAACCATGAAAACTATTGCCTCAGGGTAATGAAAACCAAGCTGGATTTTTAAACATGCTTTTGCAGACAGTAAAAGGAAAAATAAATACGTATGCAACAGTGACTTCTGACTTGTATCAATCTTAAAACCACACAATAAAAGCTTGGCTTCTAACTCATGAGGGCTGCACATGCATTAGCTGTGTCTAATTCATTATCACTAAATAAACTAGCACCAAAGAGGATGCTTAGATCAGTGGTCTAACCCAGCAGAAGAATGTTTGTGCCAGAGTTTGCCCAAACTGGAGTAGAGAGGGGTGGCAGAGAGGACACCACAGGAGTCTTCTGATTACATCCTCTGAGAGAGTTTCTTTCTAGGCTCTGGAACACACAATAAAAAGGCACACTAATGATGTAGTAGTAATACCTTTCTACTTCTACAGTTTTGCAAAGGCATGTTCGGCAATGCATATGAAATAATGGCCCATGAACATGAGAACTTCCAAAGAAAAGTCAACTAAAACAAAAAGTAGTTTATCAATCTGTAAATAAATAACTTCAGTGCATTTGTTAGGACTTTAGTAAGACATTTGATCAACCCAAAATAATTCACTTAATAAGTTTTCATGAGTTTCAATCCTCATTTGTGCAGAATTTCCATGCTGATGGTAAATATGTCCAAGAAAGAGATTCAAGATTAGTCCCTGAAATTTAATCTTCCCTTTTTTTAGATCAAATGTGGCAACTTTGAAATAACAATATTCTTGAATAATAGACTGTAGTGCACTAGTAAGTGCAGGAGGCTCCTATTCCTTCATCTTATCTGTTCAAGTTAGAAGAAACTCCAAAAAAGAAACCTGATACCTAAAAGTTTAGAGTTCATAAACTCTCCTCTTGATATTACTAAGATTGTTCTATTTGTGTTACAGAGACCTGACATTGCTTATGATACAGATGTTACTCTTTAAGGTATGGAACCTGCCATGACTCTTACCCTGTTACTGTGGCATAAGTTCACATCTGTAAATTTTCATTTATGTGAGAAGTTTCTAAATATTTTGTTAGTTTCATTTTGTTCGTCTTTGTCCATTTCTTGTTTTCTAGCTTTTCTATTCAACCTTATTCTGCCCTTATTTCTGTGTTCATTTACCCCTTACACTCAAAGTATTTCTATCAAAAGATTTTAAAAATCAGTATTTCT
This sequence comes from Anabacerthia variegaticeps, assembly GCA_035583185.1. NCBI lineage: Eukaryota > Metazoa > Chordata > Aves > Passeriformes > Furnariidae > Anabacerthia > Anabacerthia variegaticeps. The sequence goes on along the minus strand of JAWWEW010000112.1, from coordinate 10,232,878 downwards.
ATTTCTCATAAAATGAAGAGGAAGATAAAGAACACAATAAGACTAAAGAAAAATTATCCAACAAATCTTGAATATTATTTTGCATTCATTCTCTATCTTTCCTTAATTGGAAAAATGCTGGTAGAAGCTCTTTCCATTTCCATACACTAATGACTACTAATCACATGGGTACTGATTCATCCTGTGAAAATTTATTGCAAGTTTACCTGTTGACCTTCAGTCTCTCAATCCTTTTGTGATGAACAAGAAAACACATACAGTTCCAGACCTAAAAGTGCTTATATGCAAAAAATTGAAAGAAAGAGAAGGTGCAGAAGATGCTTTCTAACCCTATCTTGTCAGAGACAGCACTTCTGCTTTTGCAGCAGGCATCTTCCTTTTTTATTCTGTCCATCAATTCTAGCTGGGATTTATCATCTCTGCCACTCCCAAAGGTTTGTTGATGTCACCTCGTCATGCAGATAAACTCACAAATTACTCTTAAGAGTGACTTGTGAATTTGCAATAGTAAATGAAAGCAGAATGTCTGTAGTTGAAAACACCTACAAAGTTGTTAATGTTGAGAGAGAAGTGAGAAATTCCCACTAAATATACTCATTTGAGCCTTCATGAACCCGGGCTCCCAAATGCTGGCCCCAGGCAGCCCTGCCAGGCAGACCTCTGCTGCTTCTAGGACCATTTGGGCACTGGGTTCTTCTTGAAACCATTCAGGGCCAGGCTTGTAGCTTTGTCAGCAATAAGGCTCTGCCACCAGTCACAGACCCCCCTGGACTCTGAACACAGACAGTCCTCCTGGAAGATTCAGCTTGTTGAGAGAGTGCCTACACATACACTACTAAATCAAAGGTATCCAAAGAAGTTTCCTGACAGGAGAACAAAACTACTACAACCACCACAACCATGACATTGTCAAAAAGGTCCCTGGTGTGGTGTTGGCCCATTAAAATTAACATTACTTCCAAATTTTATTAGGCATGACTGGAGGCTTAGCATGTACCTGAGACTAATCCAAGCAGAGGTTTGGACATGGCTACTCTTCTCCATAGGATAAGAAAGTTTAATATCCATAATGGATTCTTCTGTCACAGGTGGCCTGATGCTGCGTCTGCCTTCATAAACAGAACAGTCCGTCAGAGCAGATCTGTAAAGCAAAGCAGCTCTGCTGGGGAGCAAATGTTTACACTTATATGGGTCTTACATTTGACAAGCTCTTTTTTGCTCCTGTGAAGTTAGAGTCCATTTATATCTGGAGCGTACTATGTGCCTTCCCAATAAAGCATTTTGCCATCTAGTTTCATCCGAAAGAAATCCAGCTCATGTTGTTGCAACTCACCCTGCTTTCTCACCAAAACTGTGTGTAGTGGTAGGAGATGCACTTCAAAAAATATACTCCTAAAGAAGTGTTTCTGTCCTCTTGGCGGTTGTATATGTGTTTGTTGTTCACTTGTGTAGTTTCCTGACTGCACCTGATGATGAAGTCAATACAAGATGTACCTGCAGGGAGGTTGTCATTTCTACAGTTCCAGAGATGTGTGGATACACTTTGCATCTTAGAAAAGGGAAATATTAGGCTCCATTTGATTTTTGTTGATCTAGGGCTATTTTGCTTTCAGTGATTAATCTGGCCAAGCTTAATTTGGGCTTCAACTGAATAAAGACTTAAAGCAGATGTTCTGGGGGAAAAAACAAAATCATAGTCCTTTTGTACTATAACTCGTAACTGCTTAATAATTTTCTTTACACATTTCAGTATCACATGGAGTAAATAAAGATTTTTGTAACTTCCTGCTGTTTCATTCAACTGTTCCTTCTATTTTGATGCAGAAATTATCTTAGGAGTCAATGTCAATTCAATTACAATAAATATTCCATTTAGTATAAATGCTGTGTTTTCTGAGGATATGATATTTTGACAAAAGAGGACTGATGTATGTTTTAGAGAGCTGTCAGGTTTTTAAACTGATTTTTCTTAAGGTAGCTTTGTGCCATTTTTGACACAGATAATGGTGTCTAGAAGTAATGATGGAGTACAATACAGGATTAAATAGAGTGTAGTTTTGGAGAATGAAAGCAGAGTATTTTCTATATGAAGAGTTAATATATTTGAATGCTTGCATATCATCTTTCATTAAGTTGTTTCCTTTTTAGTGAAGAGGGCATTACTAACACTACTGGCACATATATGATATATATAAACAAAATGTTAACTTTGTCTCTCTGGTTTACAGATACATCTAGGTACACCAAGATTCATATCCACGTATCCCTCCCTATATGTATAAAATTTACTTTACACCTATAGAAAGTGAAACTCCTTACTTTTTACCATCACTGAAATAAATTGATTTTGTATGTAGGAGAACCAAAATCAGGCTCACATAATTTGTCTCACACCTCTTTTCCCTATTATGACTAGAAACAGAGGAATCCTTATAGCAACCATCTGAAGTTTGTGTCAAAATAATGATAACCACGCATAAATGGCATGGTTACAGTAAAAAGCAAGTGAAATGTTATGTCATCTATCCATTATGTTTAAAAAGAAGGGAACAGTGCAAAACTTGATATGTCAGACTTCAGATTTCAAGGGGATCACCATTACTACTCCTCTAAGCCTTCCAGAATTTTCTTTCACATCTTTTAGTCGGTGTATCTTGTATGACTTCAGCAGTGTGACCAATGGAAATTGAGATACACAACGGCCCAATATTTTCAAGACTATTGGTATTGTTTGTGATATAACCAAGTCAACACATACAGCCAGAATAGTCTACATGACTTTCCTTTGCACCAAAGTCTTCAGACTTAATCAGTCATAATATGACCCTTCTCTGGGTTTATGTCAATGACATTAGCATAGTTCAAGACTGAAACAGCCTCACCTTCACCTATATTTTAAAGGCCAAGGGTGTTATTTCTGAGTGTTTAAAAAGTCAGTGTGATACAATGGTGAATGTGGGTAAAATTTAACTGTATCTTGGGAATTTAAATGAAACAGGTTTCTTGTAAAGTTGCCAGGAATAAAGTGTGAAGAAATTAATTAGGGAGGTAAATTCACACTGCATTTGGTAGAGGTTGCTCATTCCACATTCTTATCACAAAGAAATACTTATGTGTGTCCTGCTGATACAAAGATTGCATGCACAGCGAACCTACTGCAGAATTGCTGGAAAACTTCTACTGAAACTTTTATTACACTATTTTCACTTACATGGTTTTGATAATTTTTTCTGTATATTACCTATATTGTTAATAAAAAATCAGTACTTTTTTATTCATCTTGCTTGGGTAAATTTGCTCAGAGAAGTTGAGTGCTTCTTTTTCCAGAAAATGTGTATTGACTATGGAAAACGTATGACAAGCTTTTTTTTTTTCAGGCAACCTTTTCAATATGAATGTTATAGGATATTTTTGATAAATATTACTACTCATCAAACAAAATATTTTCAACAAAAGGTATTTTACCAATTCTTTCTGTCACCTACTAAGATAAATAAGGCTCTGGTTACAGGGTGTTTTCCATTGTAAAGAACAGTGCATCTCAGCCAAGACTTGAACAACCTGTCATTCTGACTTATGCCTGGAGTGAACAGTGTGCATTCCCATGCCTACAGCCTTTGGTAGCACTCACATTTGCTCCTGGGCTCAACTCCAAAAGGTGCATGCAAAAAAGTAGTGTATAGAAAGGTGTTCATATGGATTTTTCTTCCTCGATTGCTTTTCAGTATCTTAGCCCCACTTCCATCATATGTTTAAAAAAACCTCGGGATTTTAATGGCCCTGGCTCATTGTCAAATAGAGATTTTGCCAACTTCAACCCATGCTACTGTTTCAACTAGCTGAGACAGTCTGCCATAGCACAGACAGGTGGTTTTAAATAAGCTGCATTTTCACAGGATGCTCAGCATTGAAATCAAAACACCCATTTAGATAATCACATGTGCATGCACACGTGCCCAGCGACAAACACATGCACTGTGCAAGCTGAACTGCTCCAAAATCAACTCCCTCAAGGACTTGTCTAGACCGAGTCAAAGCCAAGGCAGATTCTATAAGCCACAGGTTAATGAAGTTTCCCTTTATTAGAAAAATAGCCCAAACCTGCACAACACTCAGTGCCTGTGCTGCTGCAGCTGTTCCTCAGCCTCTCAGTAGAGTGAGATTCTTGTGAAGCCAAGTCTTAGGACCTGAGTCCTCAAACTTGAGCAATCATGATATAAACATTCCTCCACTCCTTTTTCCTTTCAGTACCTTGGAAGGCATGGAGGTGGCAACATCTGCCAAAGTGCATCAGAGAAATTACCAGTGAGTTGAGCAGTGAATGGTTCTCTCGAAATTTATTTCCAGAGGTTGCTGTGAATGCAGTATGAGCAGATAACTATGATAAATCTATCTACTCATAAAGATTAATTGCTTCTATTTTCTCCTTCTGCTATTGTTATTTAAAGAATCAACAACCTAATTTTCATTAATATTTTGCAGAAAAGAGTATGATTTAGACTATGAGTGTTCACCCATCTCCCTCAAGTAAAATGCCGAAGATAAAACTACAAATTTATTTGCTCACCCATGTGTATCAAAACAAAATCTGTTTTCCTGCATATTCTGACCAACTAACTGCCCAGTAATATTTTAGGGCTCTGTAATATCAAAATTAAATATGTTTTCATAACTGCAGTTGTGAGGATCATAGCTCGATGTATTTTCTTTGCACAAAACAGGCAAATTTGAGTGAAATGGTAAAGCTAAAGGGTACATTTGTCATGGGGATTATGCACATTTCATTCCTTTTTTCTAAAGTAATGGTCAATATGGAAATTTTCCATATTTTAAAAATTAATAGTCCTTTAAGGAACAAATACAGACATGCACTTGAAACTAAGGAAGTTGAAATAATCGGCAACATGCTTAAAGCAAGAGACCCTCTAGGCCCACAACAGCATGGAATACAGGCAACAAAACATTCAGCCAGGTTTTACCTAGCAAGAGGGAGATGTTCTCTACAAATGAGAGACAGTATGAATACAACAACTATAATATCAACTATAAATGGAGTAATTCCAGGTAGGAAATGAGAAGGCCACTGAAGTATCCACTGCATTATTTGTTTCATTAATCACCATTCACAGGAAAACATGTGCATCCAGCCAGTTTGAAAGGAGCCAGAGAGTATCTCAGAAAGATGCATTAGGAAAATGTACTTCTCAGAAAAATCTGGGGGCCTAGGGTGGACTCACATTATGTCTGGAATATCCGCATTCCCCTTTACTTTTTTTCAGAAAGCGAACAAAAACAGAACAAAAAACAAACAAAAAAAACCCCTGATAACCAACCAAGAACAGCACAATATTGTACATAAAGTTTCTTTTTCTAAGTCAGGGTAAAGAGGATCATACAACTGCAGTTATGAAAGGTTACAAGGTGAGACTTGTAGTTCCCCTAAAACAACTAAACCTAACAGAAGGAACTAAACTAAATGCAACGACTGCAAATTAACTTTTATCACGTAATTAGCAATTGTGTTCACTTTGGTTTTCCATGGAATTGGCGATCTTACTACCTCTTCTAGGTATGGTTAGTTGTCTTAATTTCTTTTGGTAGACAACTTTTCTTTGAGGTAGAATTTGAATCAGCTGTGCCTCTCCTGTCTAATCAGAAACAGTAAGGCAAGAAAGAACTAATCTTAACTAAAATTTTTACAAGTTTATTTTGTGTGACAGATAATTCATTTCTAAAGACTCCTATGAGAACTCATATGGAGGAGGCTTAGCAGGTTATCAATACACTTTGTAACTCATATCATATCTCATTATTCATCAGCTTACATTAAAAAGGCCACCTGTCTTTGCCTGCTTGTTTCCTGTGATGAAAAATGTTCCTCTATAATGCAGTTGTTCAATTAATCTGTACATTTGTTATAAGATTTTGCACATTAGCATCTAGCATCATTCTGCTGCCAGTAAATCTCCAGCTCTTCTTGTCAGAGTTTATGCCTCTGTTTTCAGGTGTGAGGGAAATGAACTGAATAAAATTATGAAAACATAATAATTCTTTGTTCAACCTCTCATCACTTAAAGACCAAAAAAAGAAATATTTTTTTCTTATGTCTGAAAAGATCAGATAAGAGTTTTCAAGTTCTACAATCCAGTGTGGACTGGATGGTGAGATGCCATAAATTTCACAGGCAAACTTGTGCTGATGGAATTTCTAGCTCAGTTTTTTCACACTGAAACAACCCAGATAAGCTTCTGCGTTTTGAGGTATTTTCCCTAGAACAAACCCAATCTAAGCTACACAGCACAGGTCAGCCAGGCCTGTTTCAAACACTGATAGGAACTTTTCCAAACATTAAAAAGATGAGGGCCTTGGATCTCAGATCTGTACCCTTCTGCACTATTCCCAGCCTGACCAAAGAAATGCTATAGACTTGTGCATCTCTGGGAAGGTACCTTTGCAATGATAGCAATCTAAAATGAAGTCTAAAAACAACAAGAAAATACAGGCATGCTACTCCACACCACTCTCCAATCACCACATCAGTAAGGGGAGCTCATCCCAACAGCCCCAAATGGTCCCAGTTACTTAAGACTTGCTCACTTACTGCCGCGTGCCGAAGGGGAACAAAGGAACGGTCCTCACCAGGTTAGGGGTAGAAAGCTGGAACGAGTTTATTGAGAGCACCTGAGACTTTTAAAGGGTTTGGGAACTGGGAGGAGTTATGGGCGGAACGCGGCAAATATGGGGAAAGAGGGGAGGGGAGAATACAATTATGGGAAAGGGGAGGAGTGGCTAGGGTGGAGCCCG
>JAWWEW010000112.1:10177680-10225974 GCA_035583185.1 Anabacerthia variegaticeps | reverse complement strand
TAACACAGCCGGGGGAATTAACATACAAATGCCAATAATATAACTATCTATCTAAGACATATAATCACTATCTATACTAAGAAAACTTTTTCAACACATTAGCTTCTGCAACGTGAGGTAGCTTGTAAATCTCTGGCATTAATCATTTGGTTGTCAGCTCTATCCATTCCTGGAAGGACGTGTCCTGGTTGTTCTGACAGTCCTTCAGGCAGGGTTCCCCCACAACTTACTGCAACAATTTCTGTGTTATCACTTGACTTACAGTATAGGACAGAGACATAAACCAACCTGTGGAATTATGCAGGTTAAACATTAAAAGAGGAGACAGACTAAGAATGTATGCAAGGAAAAGAATCAAAGGATGCTTTGTCTCTGTGATGACCTGGAACACATCCTGCACATTTCATCAGCCAATTACAGGTTTTATTTTAGTGTGATTTAACAGCTATTTGAGAAGCTTGTATGAGCAGATTTAATTATTGTAGCTTTCAATAATATTAGCAGGTAGATATGGATGTTAATTATTTTGTTTGCATAGAAGCTGGCATTTTTGTTGTTGTTGCTTGTAAATGCATGTGATCTAAGAGTAGTTTTCCAAGATGTGGAGTGGTAACAGTAAAAAATATTTTTGCTTATGTAAATATTTGTAAAATACAAAAAGGAGAATTATTTTCTTTACTGTGGCAGCACTAACTGCTCACCAATTAGAAGGGAACCCTAAAGTCTGCTGCCTTTACCTTATGTTACTAAATGGGTATCCACAATAATTTTCAAATAAAACTAAACACAATGCCTCCTCCCCTTTGTCATGGTTACAACATGAGGCACTGCAGAGGAGGGGGAGAAGGAGTATTAACCACACAATACAGGAAAAATAACAAAAGACTCTTGCAGAAATATGATCCTATCTATGAAAGAGATACTTTTATCTTTGTTTGTACTTTAGCACTCTTCTTTCATACTTTTCATTACAATAAAGATAAGAAACCAGCACTTCAATAAGTGATTAAAATAAGCTAAAAATAAATTATAATCTTTACAATAAAAATCCAAATTCAGGCCTCAGTGATTAAAGATGGTTTATCTATCCCACTAGAAATGTAACCTACATAAGAGAGATTGGCTCCTCACATTAAAGGGGGAGAGAGGGGCTGGGGGTGTTTTGTTATGGTGATTTAGGGGTTTTATAGTCATTTTGTTTTATTTAAGGGTGAGTTATTTTAAAGGTAAGAAACCAAATAAAAATGCTTCTTATCTGTTATTTGAATTTTCTTGAAATGAACCAGCAGCTGTACTTTCCCTTCTCCCATGACAATAGATACTTCAGGATCTGGTTCTACATGTAGAATCATTTTAAATTTAAACCTAACTGATCAAACCTTAAAAAATAATAATAATTTTTAAAAATCATCAACCCTAAAAAATCTCAACCCTTACTTGGATTTATTTTTCAGATAAAGAATCCATAAAAACCTTGGACTTTTAATGTTTTAGCCCAAATAATTAATTAGACAATACGACAAATGCACCTATATTCAATGTATCCTTTTCCAGTATTGATGGAACAACTTTGGATCCTATTTCAGAGGTGGGACATCTCCAGATATAACTACTTCAAATGTCAAATCTCATAGTGAGACATCTTATTTTTGTCTCTAGGTTCCCTTTTGTGGAAGTAACTATTTTGTTCTCATCCTGTTCTTCATTTTACACACACCCCCAGTTCCTGTTCTCATGGTCTGTAGGACAGGGGACAGTGTTTAGCACATGTGTTTTCTCTACTTCAAAAAGAGGAAAGTAGACAGCAGAATAGGCAAAACAGGGGGGAAAATGTTAGAGAATCCCCTTTACAGTTGTGATGGGCAAAGGCTATTCCAGGTGTGCTGGCCATTGCGGCCTCTGGCCAGACAGACCCTGACACCACTATAGTAGCCGTTCAAAAGCATTTCTAACGACAGAGAAGGCATTGCTGTGGAATAACAGCTGGGTATTGTCTGGATGTACACCAACATGAGACTATAAAGAGAGTTTTAAAAAGGCACAAAGGAAATAACAGATGGAAATGTACTGTCCACCACCATGAGGGCATGTTTATAATTTCATAATTTCAGCAGACAGCGATCAAGGCCAGAGGTGTTACAGACGTTTATAGCAACTCAGGGCCTATTTCATTCTCCTGAAGATGAACAGGGGTCTGTTTTTATTCAGAAGAAAACACTCATGTTGTAATAAATACGACAGGGCAAATGCTCACCTAGTTCAAACGCAGCTTCTAAAAAGTACTGTACAGCTGCTAAGGACTTGGTCTTGTGAGTGAATGATTTCCTCTCATGGTTTTTTGCTTGCGAGTGACAAAGGATCAATCTTGAATCAAAAGTATAAGTCCTAAAATGAATTTAAATTAAATTTATATTGTTATTTCTCATCTATTGCTCCTCTACTATGACAACTGAAAATACAGAGCACCTGAAACACAAGCACCAGCTCAGCAATCTTCATTTGCACTCACATATATATTCACTTAAGGAGTTTTACAATTCTTTTCACAAAAGAACTTGAGCGAACCATAAAATGTATATTCCTAGTGTTCAGTGTTAAACCAAATCCCACAGAAACCAGCCCCTGCCTCACTGCAATGCCACCAAAACTGGGCACTGTAAAACACGGTTTGAAATTCAGGTGAGCCATTCCACACAACACAGAAACATGAAAAATGTACATTTACAGTCCTCTGCCAGAGAACTATTTACCCACTTGGAAGTCAAAAGAGATCTTTTGGTAACAAAGCTCCTGATGAATCGGGTAGAGAGGAGTAGACTCTGGCATTCTGCTTTTCCTGCTTTTTGCAGAAAAAGCTGCATGTATGAGGAAAGAAAGAAACAGGCATGTGATATGTTTGCACTGTTAAAAAAGAGCTGTACACATTATCAGCAGTATTTTTTCTATGGATCTTAAGACCTACCAATCACTCCCAAATCCAACTACTATGGCAGCAAATTATTTTTTCTTTATTTAATATGTACTTCAGGTTTATTTTTGACAAGACTCTCATTTTGAAATAGTTGATTTTACTTTGAGACGAAATTGGCCTGATGTAGACTCATTTACAGCCAGGTTAGGATATAATTTTGCACTCTCCTAACTGGAGTGGCAAGGATTGCTTTTGATGTGGGCTAAGAGTGAACCAAGGACTCTTTCTCACACCTATGCTGCCTGGAGCCTTTTTAGCTATAGTGAATTCAGGTGTCTTTTTGGAGATCCTGAGCATTCAACACAAGTTTTGCTGGTAGATAAACCACATCAACAAAGCCATAGACTCTGTATCATCAGAGATCATAAAGCACAACGCTGTTCTGTATACACTACTGCACAGCACAGTCTGATGTATTGTCCTACTCAGTGTCTGATTCAATAAAGACCATATTTTCTGCAGATAAAACCTATCCTGTTGAAGTTGACCGCAAGTCTGCCTCTGGCAACAAGAAGTGTAGAACAGCTCCCCTTTGCTTGGAAGGCCACACCTCAAAGCCTGTACTTAAAATCTTTTTCCTGCTATTAATTCTTTCCTAACTCTGAATCATTGTCTGAACAGGCCATAAACAGTAATCAATAATTATTTAATTTAAAATTATTTTGCTTTTTTTTCCTTTCACTTTATACAGCCAGAAGGAAGGAACCTCTCTTTTCCAAGAGAATTTTCTGTTTTATTGATTTATAAAAGAAAGATTTTGCAAATGATTCCTACAGGATCTTTATTTCATCACTTTCAGTACTCACGCATCCTAATAGTCTGGGCTGTGAAGCAAAGAAGCTGAGGCAGCAGTTCATATCCTGCTCTGTCATTCTTTCTGCAGAAACTTTAACCTCTAAAAGGACTGGGATAACAAGTAGGTGCCTTAATGGGTGTGGTGGTTTGGCCCTGGCTGAATGCCTGGTGTCCAGCAAAACTGCTTCAAGGCCTCTCCCTTTTGCCTTCCAGAGGGAAAGGAAAAAATACCAACTAGTTAGGAATTTATGACTCGAGATAACAGCCAGGGGAGAAGCTTTGATTAAATATTACTAGCAAGCTAAGAACTAGAAATAAGAAATAAAAACAGTTTAGAACCACTTTTCAAAACCACCCCCTTGGTCTTTCATGCTCTCCTTTCTCCCCACAGCGACGTGCGGACAGGGAATGGAAGTTGTTGCTTTCAGCCACTTCGAACATAGCCCAAGACCCTTAGGCAGCAGTTCTTCCAAATCTGCTGTCTCAGGGGTCTTCCTGTGGGCTGCAAGAGGACAGCTTGCTTCACCACAGTCGTCACCAGTGGTCAGAGGGGAATCATTACTCTGACTCCTTCCCCTGTGTCCTGTGGGGTCCTTCTCATGAGAGAGATCTTCTACTCTCTTGTGGGTCATTCCATGGGGTGCAGTCTTTTATGGATAATCTGGCTGTACATGCTTAGCATAGGTTTCTCTCTCCATGGGCCACAGCCACAAATCTCTTGCAGGAATCTGCTCCACCTTGGGGCCTCCCACAAGGTAACAGCTTCCTTCATGCATCCTCCTGCTCCGACAGGGGGGTCTTTGCACCCCGATGGATCCCATGGACTTCGAGGGGACAGCTCGTAATCACCATGGTCCTCACCATGGTTGTTAGGGAATAATAGCTTTGAGTCCTTTCCTTGCTTTCCGTGGGATAGCTCCTCCTCCTTCTCCTCCTGCACTGACCTTGATATCTGTGTTGTTAATCCATGGCTGAAAATTTTTCACTGTGCAACAACTCCTATTCTTAAATATCTTCTCACGCAAGGACATTACTAATGATTCAAAAGCAGGAAGTTTTCCTCAGAGCTGACTATCAGTGACTCCATAGAATAGGGGGAAACTTGTAGCAGCTTCTAACAGAAGCTACCCTTCTCCTTACCAAAAACCTAATCCGAGAAATCCGCAACAATGGGCCAAATCATTAAAACTAAATCTATTGGTTCATCTCTCAGCCTGCATATCATGTGTATGCAGAGGCCAATACATAGGTAGGCAGGGTTTAGGGAAAGTAAGCCTTCCATCATTATACGAGGATTTATAGAGAGGAACCAAAAGGAGAAGAAAAAATTGTCTCCTTTTCATTTTCAACTCTATTAGAATTGTAACTCATTCTCTCCCTATGAATGTTACATATCCTGATTTTCACAAACTTCATCTCCAGCAGTTCCTAAGCAGTATTGCTCCTTTTGGCTAAGAGATTTTATTTAAAGAAAAATTTTAGAAATTATATCATTCATGCTCCAGCCCATTATTCAATAATGCTGTAATCATTTTGCTCTAAATGTATTTGTCCCACATTGAATAATCTGCTACCTTTTCCACTTGAACAGACTCTGCATGTTGTTCCACAATCAAGGGTAATACCATTCTTCCTACACATGACTGCCTTCATTTTAATTTTCCTCTATTATTAAAATAACAGAAATAATAATTTTGCAAATTATGCTTTTATTTTCTTTACTACTAGCCCCTTAAGACCTACCCCAGCAAATTGCTTTATTAAAATATAACAAGCTTCTCTATCCCTTTTCTTCCTTTGAAGCAGAGTAGAGTGTCTGGGGATAACACAGTACCATGCTAACATTTAGATTTGTATTTTGGAATACTGATAACCAGTGTGGGCCAAAAGTGATTGCTTTTATAATCTTTTAAGAGCCTCAAAATTATTTTAGGGAGAAAAAAAACACTATTCCCGTGAGACCCTTTTTTATATAGAAAACATAAATGTTTTGTTCAACTAATGTGTATAATAGTGTAATTAAAAATATATACATATACACTGAGTATACTAACATGAAAATTTTGAAGCATGGAGGATACATTTATTCCTCTTGTCCACATACACGCACACACTCAGATAGCTAACTTTCTCCCATAGTTTCCAGGACTGCTTATGTATTTGAGTCATAGATTCAAAACAAACCGGAGTCTAGAGGATAGAAATATACTGAAATGTGTGGAAAACATGCAGGTAGTTCTGCAGGATCAGGCCTTTCAAGAGATTTCTCTTTTGGCCACAAGCTATGCCTGGATGCAGTACTCCAGATGGAGTTTCACCAGAGCAGAATAGAAGGGCAGAATCACCTCCAATCTGCTGCCCTTGCTTTATATTAAGCAGCCCAGGATGCCTAAATTAACTGGAAATTTTAAGTGTGCAGATCAAGATAAAATTAATATTATCTTGTAGTGTACCCAAATATAAGCATACTAAAATAGCATAAACAACATCAATATATAAGAATTTTGCAACACCATTGGCCCATACAAACATCATCTACTGTATCATATATCCACCAGTACATAAGCAGCCTGACCATCAAAGGGGCAAAGACAAGCAGTTACATGCAGAACTACATAGTGGCAACATAAATTTAGTAGACAGGGTTTTTTAAGTTGAAAATTTGTCACCCTTTTAGATATCCCTATCAATGTGATCACTAATTCCCTAAGAATATATAGAGATGCATAAATACATATATATATATTCACCTACAACATCTGGAAAAGCCAGGAATTCAGAAACACACTTTTACTTCTAGCTTTAGCCATCCTATTTATTTTTAATGTCATGCTGTGTGTTTCACATGATGGGCTTTGAAATTCAGTAAGGTTTTCTAAAATCAGATTACCATTACTGTAGGGGAAGAGCAGCCATTAAGAAGAGCTCATGGTACAAACTGCTGCCTATAGCTGTTCTTCTGAGAACAGTGAAAATCTCAAATGCATAATAAAAAGCAGTAGTAAACAACAGAGCAGCCATCTGCCTATCAATAGTGAATGAATGGCACAGTTCTTTACTCATCTGTATTCTTCACACTCAAGTCAATTGAAAGGTGGCTATAAAACAGTAACAAAGTATATAAGGACATATTAGACCCTTATACTATCTTTATGCGTGCATGTGTGTTATCCACTGATGAATCAAGTACTCTGAAACCTAAGACATAATGGGGAGAAACAGCAGCATTGAAAACCTTTTCTCAACAACTTAAAGAAAAACACAAAAGAGTTAAAGCATATTAAAATAACTTAAAAAATGCTGAAGATGTCACATCTGAGGCACTAGACCTGAGCCCTTCTCTAGGCATGGCTGTTCAAGATGCCCTCCCACCTTCTGCTTGTTCCCCTTCCTCCTGTTGCAGGGGAAGAGGAGTGGGAGCCTCTAGCCCCTTCAGAGTGACTAAGCTGTCCAGAAGATCCCTCCATGACCCACTTCTGTCAGGAGTAGCTATAACTGCTCAAATTGCTTGTTTTGACTGTAATGAAACTGGAAGTTCTCCTAAACCCAACCAAATGGGTACATCTAGAGCTAAGCAAACCTGAGCACTGTGGCAGCGACAAACAGGAACCTACTCCCATCATGACTGTGTCCAGAGAAAATGCTGATATTGGCTGTACAGACAGCATGCTTTAATTCCACTTCAGAAACTTTCACAGGATGATCTGAGATGAACTGCTGACTCCAGGTCCAGTTCTGGGGCGTCATGAAACACTACCTCCTTGTGAACAATTCTGCCTCAGTAGAGAAACAAATAAGAACTCTCATGCTCCCAGAAGTGATTGCTGGAGAACAGAGTTGCAGGACAGAGCATTTCATGATGCCCCTGCCTGCACTCTCCTGTTGCAGATAAGACAAAGACTCCCAGCTGAAGGTTTGAAAAACCAGGACTAATATACTTGTTAACAAGCAAACCGGCTGGCAGTAGAACTGCTCTGTTGGTACCTCTGAGAGCTCTGCTACCCTACACAACCACTGTAGTATGAGTAACAGAGCATTTGTTGAGGTGAATAAAAATAACCATCTGAATCAAGCAACATGGGCATATACATGCCACATCATGGTTTGCCAGCTAAATAATTTTTTTCTGAATTTTTTTTGTTGAAAATCATGCCAAGAAAATAAACCAAACTTGTGTTGAAACACCACTTTCCTCTTGAAGATCTGTTTACTGTGCTCTGTTTACTGGTGGAGAGTTTTTGAGCATAAATCTGATCCTTCTGTGCTGGATCAGTCACCAGCTGTGTTCCACATGAGCTCTTCCAGTCTCTTATCTTTTCGAGTACAAGAGAAATGCTTCCTTACCCATTGCAGACATGCCTTTTGTCTCCACACACATGAAGGCTATGGAATAAAAAAAAAACACAAAATTTTTTGCATTTTTAAGTTGCCATATAAATATATCCCATCAACCAAAACCTGCTTCTACAATCAATGTACGGGAAAAAAATGTGACTAACAGGAATTTAATATGCAGAAAATCAATAATACATGATCTTTGCATACAGACGTGCATTGGACGTCAGAGGAGATGATTAATAAGGGAACTCTCCCTAAAACAGGTGTTCTTTTTTCTTCTAAATTAGCATCACAAGCCAGCATTTTTTAATTTCAGAAAATACGAAGATTTTAACATGTCACAATGAGATTGACTACTCATACTTCTTTCCAACACAAGTCAAATATCAAGCGTTCCTCTCCAATGCAATTTCTTCAAGAAATGTTTCTTTAGTCTCTCATTGGTTTCCTCAGCTACCTATGCATTGATGAGGTGATTGGTCAAGCATTTAGCATCCAGTTTATCAGCATGTGCTGTCTACAAGGGCAGTTTTGCTGTACTGCAGGAAAGGAAACTGACATTAAATTCATGGTCTACAGCTTTATTCCAAACATAAAAAATATTTAGGGAAATCTACAAACACTTCAGATATTTAAACAAACCAGTGGGTTTTTTTAATGAACATTTGCCTTGCAAATATGATCATCTTTAGAGTAAGTAGCACAACAACCGATTATCACACCCCTAGAGATCATAGGTTTCACGAATTAGCTTAGAAAGAGAAGTTGTGTAGGTCACCTTTTTCCTTCCTGCCTTCACAGACTACACCGACAAATGTACAAACAAGGGAAATGCCCAGTACCATTGCTACAAGAAGCACTTGGAGAGCTGCCTGAGTACCCGTGCACTGGCATATCTCTGTGCCAGGGCACGTGGTGATAACTTGAGCTCTATAGTGCCTATGCTGTAGGTTGGAGCATGCACTTCTTATAGGACATACACTGCTGATGCAAAGCAGGGACCAAGCCTACCTCATCAGGTGTTTATCTCCCCATGTCTGGCTCTAGAAACCTGCACCAGAAAGACTGAGATTAATCTCCAACATACTGTTCTTTCTAACACCAATTTAATGGAAAGATTTACCCTGATACACACACACGTAGGAAATTACGTGAATTGAATTTAAGCAAAACCCTAGATGTAAATTCCTTACTGCTGTGTTCCAAGAAGGCAACTGCATAAAAGTCCTCATTTACATTAGATTTAATGCCTTCATCTCTCCATTATACCTGCTAGTTAAAAGAGAAAGAAGCCTGGAGCAAAATATCAGTAATCAACTCCCTCTGATTTCTGGACTACTTGCAATTTTTTACTCAAACCATTGCATATAGTTTTACTTTCATTTTGCATTTAGGGAGCCTACAATCTACATCTAGTTGAAGCACATCTGGCAGAGCTCATTTATATTCTAAGACTTCCGGTTGTTATGGTTTAGTGGTATTGACCTTTAACTGTAGTTTGCACAAACACCCAGACCTTCATGCTTGCCAGGATGGAATTTATCTCTCAGATTTAATATGCAGAACTGAGCTGACTGAAACTCAGTTGAATAGGTATATAAGTCTGGCATCTAAGCTATTTTAACATTATCCTTAAATGTTAAGCGTGCAGATCTGTGATCACAATAATTATATTTTGGGGTAAATCAGATTTAAATGAAAAAAAACAAAAAAAAAAGGTTGGAAAACTGGCTCAGCCTCTCAATTTCTAAAACCAGGTGTTTTACTTTATTGGCAAACCATCACATTTAAGAAATCATGCAAGAGGTGACCAAAAAAAAAAAAAAAAGAGGCTACACACTACTGCTGACATCTGAAATGCATTTTCTTGCCTTCTCACATTTACAGGTTTTGTTCTTTTTCCCCTCCTCCTAGCTGAAGGAGCAGATAGTGTTATTGGGACACAAGTTTGCTCAAGAACCTGTTAAACATTGAGGAGTAGTTTCATGACCAATAAAAGTAATGAAGACTGAATTCTTATGAATTTGTGTCTCCTGTGGCTTTGCCTTGTGTAGATTTTCTGATGTTTAATAAGGACTGAACTCTCATAGGAACCTTCTTCCAGTGGAGGCAGTAATAGGTTCTCCTCTTTCTGGCTGCTCATTCTTATAGACATTCTAGAAATGTAGTGTCTCTGAGACTTCTGCATCTCTGCAATTTGGTTGAAACTATCCAATAGAATAAATAGATCTTGAAGAATGGGGAAAACAAATAAGTGTATCCTTAAGTGCATGTGTATACACATATATATATGCAACAATGTCATCATGCAAGTCACCTTTCCTTGGGAAATCAGGCTAAATCATGGCTCTCATTGGAGGTTTACAGTGCTAGATACTGCATTTTGCTAAGTCTTTAAATGGTAGCTTGAAGCATGTGTTACCAGCAGGACATTCTCAGTAAATTTGCCTTTGCCCAGAATAAGACCCTCTTTTGCTTGAGTCTTGTTCAGTAATGATTGGTTCAGATAGAATAGTCAGTTCTTGACCAGCTGCACAAATGCTTCTCTTCCCACCAAAATTTTCACTTCACTTTTTAAAACTGCCAACTTCCAAGAGGCCCTTGCAGCTCATTGAAAGTCCTCTCAGTGCAAAAACTGGTCTGACTGTTTTTCTTATGCATGCCTTTGCTCCATTTAAGTTAACCTCTTCCACTCATACCATCAGGAACTGAACATTTGAGTTCCTACATGAGAGTCTCTGCTTTCTCCTTCTTTCCACCTTTCAACTGAGTATCAAAGTTTATCTTAAAGAGACATTCTCATCCTTAATGGCCTCCAACCTTATCGATAGGTTGATCTGAATTGTAATAAAACCAAGAGAGTTCTTGAATTTTAGACTCCGCAGCTTGGAAACTTCATTTTACAAGTCTGCCAAGACTCCCAGTTGGCCTTCACCTCTGAGCACCATTTCCTAAGTTTTGAGCATCTGACAGAATAAAAGAAAATATAAAACTATTTGCCAGCATTACCATCATCTTCACACTCCAAAAGATTCAAATCCTATCAGCAAAAAAATCCCAGTACTCACACAAAAAAGTGAATGCATTTCAACTCAGTGTTAAAACGTGAGGTGGAGGAAAGGAAATTAATGAACGAGAAAGGAGCATAAGGAGTGAAATAAGATGGTTGCTATGTTTTCATTGTTTTCTTTTGCCCAAATACACAAACACTAAACAAGACAAATGAAGACCTAAACCACAAAAAATGTTTTTCCCTAGGCACATATCTACAGCAACACACTTACTGACAGTTGCTTGGTTCAAAGGATTATGTGTTTTACAGATAAACTCCATCTCTCATGGGAAAAAAAAGAATTTTAAGACTGAAGTCATGAACGCAATACAGTCACTGGTGGTTAACTGCACATTAAATTCAACTCCACAAAAGGAAATATTTAAAATCCTTTTTATTCCCTGAAAATCTATATCCTGAGCTCCACTTCTTCCCTACCAGGCTCAGTGAAGATGCTGACCTCTAGGCAGAAAAGAACAGCAATTTCTTTTCTTGCTTCATACTGCTTTGCCTTTCTCAAGGTAATTTATAATGCCATGAGCTATTACAGTGGTAAATATGGACTCTCAATTTTAGAAAGGAAATTAAGCAGGCTCAGGTTTTCAACTGTTTAAGCAGAATTTGACTAAGAAAAAAATGCTCACATATGCTGCAATAACTAAGGAGAACTGCTTCCAAAAGTGAGTTATGTATGGAAACATATCAATGGCATTATAATACAAAAGGAGATGTTCTCTGAACTTTCTAAGGTTCTTTGGAAGATATTTTGCCTATATTTACTTCTAATAGGCAAAAATGAATGAAAGTACATGTGTATGTGCTGTGGTTTAACCCCACCTGGCAAATAAATATCCCGTAGCCACTCACTCCCCTCACCTCACCTCGCTTGGGGGGGAGGGGAATTAGAAAGAAAAAGAAAACCTCATTGGTTGAGATAAGAAGAATTTAATAACTGAAACAAAATAAAGTAAAGATAATGAAAAGGAGGGAGAAGAATAAAGCTCAAGAGAAATAAGTGATGCAGAATACAGTTGCTCACCAGCCACTGACCAATTCAAAATCCATCCCCAAAACAAAATTGGCACCCCTTTTAGGGACCTCCCCCAGCTTACATATTGGGCATGACATTCTACAGTGTGAAATAGCCTGTGGCCAGTTCAGATCAGGTGTCCCAGCTGTGCTTCCTCCTAGCTTCTCAAGCTTCAACTTGCTGGCAGAGCAGAGCACACTGAAAAGTCCTTGACTTAGCATAGGCACAACTTAGGAACAACTAAAACTTCAGATTGCTATCAACACTATTCTCACACTAAATTCAAAACACAGCACTATACCAGTTACTAAGAAGAAAATGAACTCTATCCCCACTGAAATTAGGACAGTATGCAAAATTAGACACTGTCTTCACAGTTCCAGTAATAGACTTGATGTGCACATAATACAAATTTTTACTGAAATATCCTTCTCTGGATCTATTCCAGTGTTCATACAAAAACAGGAAGGGAATTCACTTTAATCAAAATAAAATATAAATAAAAAATTCTCAAGGAGAATTAAATGTCTTTAGAATTCAATCAAGATGTCCTCGTTGCAGTAGTTGGAACCAGTTTATCACTGTGTGGGTGTAACCAAAACTGTGTATTCTACACCCTCTATGTCATTTTTCATGAATTGTTAATAAGGGATTGTTTGCAGCAGCTGCCTAGGGCACACCTGATCCCTCAGGCTACAAGCTGGGTGTTTAAGGACTCTGTGAGACAGGGAAGTTTTACTGTCTTCACACCAATAACTCAGCCATGGTAATTCCCCTCCGCGGAGATCTTAGCACCTTCACACCCAGTCTGAGGGGTCAAGTTTGCTAATGGGCTATCAAGGATTCAAAAAATATCCCATGACTCACAGAGTAAATCACCCATTGTGAAACTCTTCACCCAGGGAGAGGTACTGGGCATTCCCATCTGAACGTGAGCATATATAATCCTGGGGTCTGGGGACTTCTGGTACCACTCATCGGATCCAGAGGAGGACCAGGACCTCAACAGGACTGTGACTGCCACTCTTGACCAGACTGCCACCATCATCCTCATCAATAGGTTTTCATTTCCTTTTACTTTGTACTGGGGGGACACCACATGGCACTCAGCACAGGGGCTACTGAAAACCATTCTCAGTTAACCCTGGGTGCTGGGTTATACCTCTGGTTTTTTGTGGGTTAAAACCAATTTTTATTTGTATCATTGTATTTATTGTAATCGTTTTAGCAAATTGTAACTGACTTTTTAATCATTTTTGAGTTGGGTTCACTTTTGCTGTCAGTTTACCTTTAAACCAGCACACAAGAATGGAAAATATAAGTAACTCATTTCTAATATTATACTACTGTTACCACTAGATCGCTCTGGTTTTGTTGTTTCTTCCTAAATCAGTAATGGTTCATTAGTGTTATATCCTAATTTGTACCTTAAAATGAAAGGAGTACTGCCTATATAATTAAAAATATCTTCATATATGTCTATGGGTATGTATATAAGATATTATATATATACACACACACCATCATATATATATATTAAAAACAAAAGATCTTGTAATATTGTGTACATTTCAGAGCTCATCATAAAACAGGTATTTCCACAAAGAGTACCCAGGTTTTGGAAACTGGAAAAGCTGACAAAATCAGCAAAATTTAGACTGTGAGTGATTCTTTCCTTCTTAACTGCAACTTAATCTAATTGTTTAAGAATTGGTAAGCTCTGAATAGCCATAGACAAAGTTACCACACTGCTCCATTTGCCAGAGAAGTTTCTCAAAACTCCACCAAGAAGAAACTCCCTCTGTCCAGGACATTAATCTTTTCTCAGAGAGCTTATAGTTTTAATTGTTTAAGCAGTTTTGTTCTGCACAAAGGGAAAGATCCAAAGAAATATTGAAACATTTCATATGCAAAACTGACAAGAAATTGTGTGCTTGTATCCTAGATTTTCCTCACATGCACAAAGCTGCTAGCCAACCTGCTTAGGCAGGTTTTTACTTTGCATTGCAAAACCCTGCACATTCAATGATCTGCTCCTGAACATGCCTGGAGACACCCTCATCTTTGTGTAACAAACCTTCTCTCCAGGTGCTATAGTCTTTTGCACAACATAGTCTAGAATCTGCAGAGCAGGTAACCTAAGCTAAACCATGCTCCAAATCCATCAAGTGGAAAACATACTTGGAGCACACTGAATCACTGAGTTCAACTAAACCCACAGAAACTACAGCTTCTGTCGTTCATGGACATGACCGAAGAAAGCTGCTTTGCATTGTGACTATCACACAAACACCCTCAGGAGCAGACTCATACCCCAGTTCTCCTCTCCTCAAACTGCATGCCTTACTCCTAGACATTAAGGTCATGCTTCTGATTCCTTTATCCCCTTAAAATTTCCTCACTAGGTATTTGTCAATCTGATGTCCAACTTCAATAGGAATGCTGGTGGATGATTTTCAGAGAAATGTAAAGGGGTAGGGAAGACAATTTCCTAACAGCAGGTAATACATGGATGATTTTCTCAGACTGAGGAGGGAGTTTAACCCCAACCTCCCTGTTCTGTCACCTGCTGCTCTTACTGTCTCACAGCCATCACTGACTTTGCATTCAACTAAAAGAACAAACCTGTCATCTCTCTCAGATGCCTGTGGTGGCTGTGACATTCCAGTTTTACATTAATACATAACTGAAGGCAGCAAATACATATCTTAGTCTCAGAAAAATAATGGAACTGAATTTCAGAAACAAAGTTCCTCTCTCTTGTACTTTTATCAGTTAATTTTAAAGCTTCTGTCTCAGCATGCTAGAGGTTATGAATTTCATCCTCTTAGCTAACATCTCAAAGCCTGTAAGACATGGCCCACATTTCCTCCACATCATTCAAAAGATGGAATCTGTGCATGTTTTTCATCAACTGTGAGGTCAAGCATGTTAGTGAAGACATACCTGAACATTATGCTGGATTAATTTCTTTCCTATAGCCTATTTCTGTTAATCAAAACATATATATCTACTCAGCAGGAGACACTATTCTCAACCTTGCCAAAAAAGTCTCGTTGCCTTTGGGCATTCTTCTATTGGATAAAATATTAATCTATGTAAACTTAAAGGCCCCTATACAATCAAAAATGTGCTACACCTCAGGTATTGAACATGAGCCAAACAGCAGTAGGAGGAAACAATTCCTCCAAACAAGATACTGACTCACACATACACAACCCTGACAGAACCCTACTGGTATGCTCTTTCAAAAATATGTATGTATACATATATGTCTATACTTTATATATAAAATATTTCCACAGACCAAAATATTAATATACCCATTCTGTTGTTTCTTCTACTTGCTCAGCAGTTTCCAAAGCCATAAGGCCTATGCAATTCTTTTCCTTTTGCCTTTTAGACAGGAGGATCTATCCGAGGGCATTAACCGTATGGCAAAGCCAAGATTTTTCAGTTCAATTCAGTGTTCTGCTGAGGACTCTCCCATTCCCTGGATGATATCTCCAAATTTTCTTAGTTTTATTTATCCCGTTAAAGAATTTGTTCTCTTATTAAAGGTCTGATGTAATTTCAACCTAATGATGGATATGGTTGCCTGTTTTTTTCTGGTCTTAGCACAAGTGCAGTAATTATGCTTTTCCCACATATTCAACATATGTGCTCAGTACATACAAATTCAGCTCTATAAATCTGCTTTAGTTTTTTAATCCTCCAGTGCCTCTGGCTTTTCTTTTATTGCTAGAACACAATTTGTGGCAATATATTAGACTGTGCATGAGCATCTAACTTAAAATAAACAGTCATCCTGTTTGCGTTTAGATCAATAGCCTATTCATTTTCTGTTCCGCTGCTGCCCATAGCTGCTAAAGAAAAAAAAATCACCCAACAAATGCCACCTTTTCTTCTTTTTGTGCACATCATAAAAGTGATGGCAAACTCCCTTCCTAGCTGTGTTTCTTGTGCATTTTCCCATATGCTCAGGTCACTAGGAAATCACTTCAGCTGATGTCAGTTGACACAATAGAGCTCATTTTGTTGGAATCCAACTTCCCATTTCAGCTGTGCTGCTGTCATGGGACTCCCTGTCTTGTGTGTCTGTAATTGTTACCTGCACTTAACATGGCTTGCTGCTCTGCAAGCTGAGAGCTCTGCTGATAAAAGTTGCCGCAGGAAATATTTCAGTGTTATATTCACGGAAATACCAATTGCATGATAACAGGAGGAATATGGTCGCCAAGATAAACAACCCAGTCTTCTAGATATGCTATTGGCTTGCAAATTGCAGGAGTCAGAAAAAAAGCAAAGCGATCTTTTACTTTCTGGGGTTTATGGGGTTTGGTTTTGGTTTTGACACTAACATCTTCTAAGGTTTTTCCTACAAATTCAAGAACTAGCACTTTCAAAACAACAGTTGAGGGGTTCTGGTAACTGCCCAGTTGAGGGATGTATGGGAGAACACATAAAGTATGCAGAATGGAAGTGTCACCCTAAGAGATGGGCAGATGAAGACTGCAGCAGTGCTGTTTTTCCAGACTCCAGCAAACCCACCACACCGTGGACCCTAGCTGTTGAAGTTTAAGAGTTCTCTGTGGTTGCATTCTCATTGTAGGGGTTTCCGTTTAAAAGGCTTTGTTGTCACCTCTTTCCAGTTTTCCCCCAGCACGGTGTAATGCAATGCCCAGCTCCCCTCCATGTTGCTTTCTTCCCCCGTGGCTTTTCTGGCTTTCACTCTGACCCTGACATCTGGTTTTGGCCCTCCATTCCTGTGCTGGATGGCAGTTTTTCTGCTTTTGCACACCCAACCTCTGACCTTGCCCAGCAACCTCCCAAGCCACATAAAACGCCTTGCAGCTATGCAATAAAGGGCTTTTTGCTCCATTTTCACCCCACAAGGAGGTGAGGTGTGCAAGACTCTGTAATTCCTCGGTCACCGCCATCAGGGATGGATAAAACTCAAAATATTATGAAACCCCTTAGAAAATTATAAGCACTGAGGACACTGAAACTGTGGAAATGAGCTTTTCCAATACAACAACCTGCCATTCTTTACTAGATAAATACACAACACGGAGATACCACTTTTGCTGATCCACAAGGAAGATAATTGGAACAACCCAACTATGGCTCATCTTTTCCATGAAGAGGACTTATTTCCCCTTTTGCAATATTTCCACTATACCTTCCATCTGAAGAAAGGCACCATTTCCAAATGCCTTGTGTTTCTTTTTATTCAGCTCAGCAACCAGCAGTCAATATTCCCTGCAGCTGGAATGTATGGTCCTTTAGTTTCATGAAATGCTACAGAGCAGAGAGAGAAGCCTGCTCAGGTTTTCCATCTCTTACACACTGTGTTCTAGCAGATATCAACATCTACATTTACTTTTTGAACCTTATGAAACAAAGTAAAAGATTATTTTTCTCTTTAGTGTTTTCACACCTTTGGACTTTATTTCATACATCTATGTATTTGCTAGAAAAGCAAAGGCCAGCTGATAAATACTTCTAAATTGTTCTGTTATCAGTAAAAAATAGGTGTTTTGTTATCTGTCACTTCCATCCTTAGAAGCTGGCTGTTTGCAGCAGGGATTCAGGTCTGAGCATTGTCTTAACTACTTATGGTAACAAATCCCTCCACGACTAGGTCTCTGTTTCCATAGCAACTGTCCAATAATTTGCCAGATAACATTTATGTGATAAACAAGTCTAGAAATCATTGTTGACTCACATTAGAAGAAATCCTATACATTTTGCGCTGCACTCTCTGAGGCAGCAGTTGCACTGTGCAGCTCTGAGGTTTCATATTTCACATTAGGAGGTACTCAATCTTCTCCAAGAAGTAATAGGATTAAGCAATTTCCCCAAGCATCATAGAATATTCAACACAACTCATTTTAATGTGATCAGGATAAAGGCAACATCCTCTGCATCTGTCACCACACTACGCATTCACAATTAATTAAGAAATGCATCTGCAAGCAGTACCTCATGTAAAAGGGTTCCTTGAAGGAAAGAAAACTAAAGAAAAAGCGGCCAAGCACACACATAATTCCTAGAACTTTAAAATTTTGTTTAGGAAATAAATAAGGATATAAAAAGTAAATAAAAAATCTGAGCCAGACCACTGTTCTTTGCTCATCTTTTGGTTTACTACTTGCTGTTGCTTTTTGAAGGCAGTAGGCACAACCATACAATTGAGTGTTGGAAGCAAGCAGAAACACAGTACATTTGCCCCAGAGGAAAAGTGACACTGGCAATACAGCACAGCCCAGTGGCAGAGGAAGCTAGACAGAAATATGAATTCCCCTCACTTGTTCTTAAAAAATAGCACTTCAGTGGAGCTAGTTAGTCCCAGGTAACAGCTGTGCATGACTGCAGAACAGGCCTGCCTCACAGGTTGGGAAATATGTATTCCAACAGAATTAAAAAGAATGTCTGAAGCATTTTAAAGAAATTTAATTTGACTTTATTATCTGACAAAACAGCATAGAAACATCAAAGTCCTCAGCTGACCATCACAGTCAAGCCCATGTTACTGACATCTGCTGCCATCTTACCATACCATCACTAGAAAACATTTAAGTCCTAATGCAAACTAACAGCAGCCCCTCAGAGACACTGCTGGCTCATGGGGAAAGCTGCTTTTCCATTTTGTTATGTTAACACATTTTTACAAAACCTGTTTCCTGTATTTTCCTGTTTCATCTTTTCAACATGGAATCCAACACACTTTTGGCACAATATTGTTGACCTCAGCAAAAATTAGGTTATTGAGGTCACTGACATGGGTTGTAACTCAAACTCCCCTCCAGTTCCCCTCAGCTTCTTGACTGTGAAACTCAGACCATAACACATTTACACAAAACCAATCAAGTCTCTGCATTTGAATTAAGAACCTCTGCATTTTTTAACCGGACACGAGTTCAGATTAGATTATCATTGTGTTCTCTTTAACTTTTAAATCTGTGCATCTTTAAAAAAATATGCATTTCAACATGAAATCCTTAGTGTCTGCAATTAGACTTGCATGAATTATTTATCAGGAATCCATAACAACAAACAGGTTTCTCAAGAGTTTAGTTGAATTTTGCTCCGACCAATTTATTGCTTGTGGCAAAAGCCATACATAAACAACATAATTGTCCTTTGAATTTCTGAGTTAGAATCTCAATGCATAACACAAGGTTGTGCAAGTCTCCAGAACTTAAGTTAACATGGACCAATGCCAGCAAACAAAAATTATTAGGTTTTGCATGGTTTTGTTCAGTCTCCTTGGAATAGTAGCTTAATGAAAAATAAAATTAAAAAAAAAAATCACAGCATTTTGAAGTACTTATAATGTACATTAATAATTTGATTTTTCCTCTGAATTAAAAAAACCCACGGTAATATACCCTATTTTCTAATTGCCTAGTTGCATAACTTAGAACTAATAAAATTCAAAAGAAAAAATAAAGAAAACATAGATTTCCATTTTGAAGGATATATTTTCTGTTAGATAAATAATATCCTTGAATATTTAAATTACTTAGAATCATATTGGCTTTGTCTTATCTTAAATTCTGTGTTAAAATCAACAGAAAGTTTGATTTCCAACAACTGAATATCAATTGTTAGATGTATTAAATATCTTTATCATTGTTTCCATTTTGTAATGGAAATCATTGATGATTACAAAAGTGAATAGAAAAACGTAGATATAGAAGAACTATGCATTAAAGGTACTAATATCATTAATTCACATTACAATTGATTAGTGAGTAAATGGTTGAATTATTTCACCTCTTTAAGCTATCATTTCCATCTTAACCTGAAAATTTAACAATTTGTTCTTCTCATACTCCTCTGAAAGCAATACATTAGATTCAGCCCTTCCCATTTGATCAGAAATTCTGTGAGTTGATAGATAAATTGTAAGCAAATTCAATCATCTTTCCATGGTACCATTTAAAGTACACCAACATCTATTCAGATACATGCATCCACAAATTGTAAGATTTAGTTTATGTTCCAACAGATTAGATACTGTTCCATTTCACATACTGTGTCTCATTCATAGAGTGCACAGAGCTGTTTCTGTATGAACTTACTCCACACAACTCAAGTGCTACAGAATACACCCCAATATGTTTCAAGATTAACCACTCTCCATTAAATGATGCACATCTCTCCAAGGGTGAGATGAGTTTTTTGTATTGCAATATAGAGGGTTTGCTCATCCAGTTGCAATTGTGCTAGCTTTCAGCACCACCAAAAGATTTAACATTTATAAAAATAAGTAAATTCAAGTTATATACTGCCTTAACAAACACAACTGAAGCTTCTGCTCTTTATACAGTGGAAATAAAGAGATAAAAAAAAACAACTTTGCCATGCTAAAGCATCCAAAATTTTTCAACACGGCTACATTTTACAAACCAACTTTGAACTCCTTCTGTAGCTGGCACAGTTATTTTTTATACAGGGATATTTTATGACAAGTTTATTATGCTAAATCTGTCTACCAAAGTGCACACTTTACAGATGTTGTGGTTTAAGCCCAGCTGGAAACAAAGCTCCACACAGCCACTCCCCTCCTTCCAGCCCCTCAGCTGAGAGAGACAACATGCAGAGATTACAGGTTGATATAACAAATTACTGGAAACAGCAATGAGGTAAGACAATGAACGGTAACAGCAACAATCCTAGTAACAACAGTGTATAAAAGAGAGGGCGTTTTACATGTGAAATGCTCACTGACACAGAGCAACCGTAGCTGGCACCATCTCACTGCTCCCTCCACCACATTTTGTCCCCAGCCAGAAAGGGATGTCTGTGTCCTCAGAAAGGAGAGTTCCTTTCCCACTAGCCCTGGTAATGACAGAAGATGGTATGGAATAACCTCTTAAACATGCCTACAGCCACACTCCCTCACTTACTGCAAAAATTAACTATGGCTGAAACCAGGACAACAGAAAAATCATTTTGTAGTACAATAAGTAAGGTAAAGCACTTCATAACCAAGTATTTTACCTTGCATTGCCAACAAGTGTCAGCCAACAGCTGTGTTTTGAAAGAAATCACTCCAAGATAATTGTAGCTAATTTCCAGCCAGCCATAGATTCCACAGGGGGGTGAAGTTTCACTAGTCAACAAGCCATCATCTCATTCATTTCTGCTCACTTTTCTAATTAAGATATATGTTCTTCATGTTGTCATGAACTTCACAGGAACATGTGATGTTACAATCCTGAAATATTTCATACTTTGAGCCCCTATTTTAATCACTAATGCACGCATTTGAGTTCATAGGTTTGAAGTTCAGGGTACAGAACCCTAATTATCAAGTATAATCTTTATAAAAATAATTAGTTTTATTTCATCTGAGATAGCATATTACATCTTTTTCAGACTCACACATTCTTCCAGGGCTATAAGAGACTGGCCATCAGCCTTCTACAACACTCATGCTTAAGTGAGTAAGCAGAAAACACCTTTAATACAAAATTATCCTGAAAGTATCAAACTGGCTTTTTAGAGTTTTTGAGCTTTCTCAATAATCTCAAGTTCTCTCTCAACAGACATGTGCAGTTGCAGTATTCAACATGTATGAAAAGTACATACAAAGGAGCTACAGGCAATTTCTGAAACCTACATAATTACCAAATGAAATGGAATATAATAGAAATGGTTGCAATTATTTAGCCACACATAGTAAAGGGATTAGAAAGAAGATGTCTGTATATTCAGCCTAAATAAAATATAAGTACTGGAAAGCGTGTGCCCCCCGCTATGCTGGTGCACTTCCTTGAGGGCATTTTTAGTCAGTGGCATTGACTGGCATCTTTTTCTATTAGAGAATCACAAATCCGGATCTGAAATAAGTAGATAACAGTAAGAGCTTTTTTTATGTTACTATAAATAACACAAATCAGAGCTGCATATTACATTCTCACAAAGTATCACCAGGAGCTGGAGACCTGCATGCCCTTTGAGTATTTAAAAATGTCACCCTGTAGCACAGAGAGATATGGTGAGATTCTTCGCTATTTCCAATTAAAATGCACCCTAACATTGCTACTGCTCACTGAATCTCATTAGTTATTACGTGTGATGCCTTGACTGTTATGAAAGACAACCAACTGGGAAACAGCAAAGAAAGGTTAACATGACAATGCCTTTAGGTTCTCAAGTAGTATCACTCCATAGTTAAAAATACTATGATAAAAAATGAATCCGATAAATATATTTATTTAATTTTAGATTTGCTTCTTCAATGTGCCTCATGCTGAGGACTCAGCCTATTGGCTGTGCTGAAGATGCTATGATACCACTGACGTTTCACATTTCCTTGTAAAAGTCACTTGTGGTCACCGCAGATATCTTCTATTTACTTTCTGCAAACCACTTACAGAAGGAAAAAAGGCCACTCTTTGGTGAGCCATGGTCTGATAACATGAAGATTGAAAAGCTCAGGTGATAACTGGCGAATATCAGACAAGGGGTAAAATCCCTTCAGACAAGATGGGTGATGAACTCAAGGAGGCTGTAAATACCATACAAGATTTTACTAAGCTGACTGAAAGTCCTTTGACTTACATTTGCATCCCAGGGCACTCCTATTCAGTGTAGCTTTTTAAGGGGTGCTCTATTCATAGCAGACAAAAGCTCATTCAAAATAACTTACTGGAAAGTTTTTTTTCTATTATTCTTTTCTAGTCCCCAAAAGTTCTGAGATACCATAAGTGAAAGTCACATAAGTTTACATTTTCAAAGTCTACACCAATGTTTGGATGATTCTGCACTGCATTCCAGATTTTACTGCAGCTTCAGTGTTGGGAAAGATGGAGTTTCCAGCACAAAGGAGTGACAAATCATTTCAATAACCTTTTAAATGGTTATCAAAAGGCACAAAGAATAGGGTGATTAGTATGATGGAGCAATTTCCAGTCCTGGAAGTAAAAATAAAGACAGCTGAATAACAAAAACAAATATACACAAAGCAAGTTCAACAATTCAGATAATATTTTTCTCTTATTAATGTGATAATAATATTCACTGGTCATTGTTCACAAGAACTGAAGTGATTATTTAAACCTATAACTTTTTCTTTCATGTTATTTTCTCTCAACTAATCATATTTTTCTTTTTTTGAACACTTGTGTAACTGGGTCAACAAACAGAGTTGAGGCCATTTAATAGCTCTTAACAATACAAAAGTGCAGTTGAAAGGCTTGGGCTGAGATTTTCAGGTGACTCATTCATGTGCTGCTCCTGGCAACTGAGGTCAGAGGCCATTCCTTCATTTGTCTCAAAGAAAGTTAGAAATACATAAATAAAATCTCATTTTTAAGAAATTCCTTAGTAAATTTTCCCAAAATCAGAGACACTTCACCAAAGAGAGTCTACCATAATATTTCATGTCAACTGTTTATGGTTTTGGTCTGTTAAGCTTCTGTGTAGGATACCTATTGCAATTCTTCTGTTTTTCACTTTCAATCTAATTTATCTATGAAATCTCTCAACAATTTTAAGAGTAACTGAAATGACTGTCAGATAATGTAACATGATCTCCTGGCTTCCATTTCTGATTAGAATCTCCAATTTCCTGTTACCATATCCTGAGAACCTAGTTTGAATCTGTTGATAATTGAGACATAATTGAAAATCCCCAGTATGAAACTGATGTAACTATCTGAAATTCACAACCTTTTCTTTAAAAAAATTATTAAAAAAAAAAAATTGAGCCTTTATTATTTCAGGGGAAAATGGTTAAAAAATGTAAACTCTTAGGAATCCAATAAAAAATGCTAAAGAAGAGAGTTTCAGCTTTCCCCAGAAAAATCTAAGTTACTTACCTGTGTGATACCCAGGATCTAGCTCATGACATTTATGTATTTAGTGGTGGCAGTTTTACTCAGGTGACAAGCAGAAAGAATTCCAAGCCCATAGGAATCACATGTTTTCTGAGAAAGCAAATGCACAGCACTGCACAATACTTAACTCACAACATGACATTTACCAGGATTGGTGATGCAGTAACAATCCACCTTTTCTGTAGACTTGAGGGGAATTTAGGATTTTTTTTCCCCTTTTATTTCTTACTGGCTCTTCTCACTGACAGCCAGCTTGGAGATTTAGTACCCACTTACTTATTATCTCAGAAAGAGACACAGCCCCAAATCACTGAGATCTGCCTGCCACTAGTACTGCTGAAAAAATACAGAGAAATAAAACAAAAGACTAAAAATAGCTTGCAGCAGTATAGAGGTTTATTAAATGAGTTTATTAACAGAGCAAGTAAAAAAAAAATAATTTTTTACTTTATATGCATTCTGTGCTGTTCTTCCAGTATAGCACATAATATAAATTCTCCTTTCCTGAATGAAAATCAAGTAAACAACCATTATTTCTATGCCTAAGGAACCGCTGTTTAGACAAACAAGGGATTTCCACACAACACATATGCAAACCTATGGGAAGACCCAGGACATTTGCTAATATATCTTCTCTATTAAGCAGCTTGCTTGTAGCACTGCTTGTTGCCTTTGCCTGGTATCTCATTTTCGAAGAAGCTCAGAAATTTTGCATCTGTAATGACTGTTCAGGTTTAGCTCTAATACTTATTTTCTTGCACACAAACCTTTATGGAAATTGCCTTTTGTGTTGCAGAGTTTGTCCAGCGTAAAATCCTGGGGCATACCCCTGTTTAAAAGAGGATACACTTTATTAGCTTTCATTTAACATCTGCTTGTGTTGCAGACAGATTTAAAAAAAAAAAGAAAAAAGAAAACAAACCCCACATTATATAATTAGCTCTGATTTTATTGATTACCTGTTGATGTGTGTTACTAGCAGCAAGTCTGATAAGCCTCGTGCAGGAAAGACTGCAAACATTGTACAAGAAATTTAGAAAGTGACTGCCACCCATAGACTAAAAGCAACATAACACAATAGATGTCTGTAAGCAACTACAGGATCAAGAATAAGAAATCACACAGAAAGGCAAGAGCTTCATCTCCAGACTTTCATTCTTGCTGCCATTTACAAATGACATAATCTAGAAGCTGAATGGAGACAGGAAACTAAACATCCTTGAAAGAATTTTTTGCAGTTGCTGACAAAATCACTGCTAAGCTGAAAAAAATGTATATGTTTGAGCTGCCTAAAAGCTATAGTGTTAGATGAAAAAGTATTTTCAAAAACATGCAATGAATTTAAAAGTGCTCTGCCCCACACATAAAGCTTAGCTTTAAAACAAATAAACAAAGAAGTGCATTCTTAGCGTGCCAATGCAGTAGCAGTCATACAGTGAGTGCTTTGGACATTTAATATGTCCTTTCCACACTCCTTTTGCTTGCAGAGGCTCACCTAGTGTGTCAGCAGAGGCCTCTGCTCCAAGGCCCTTCACTTGCAGCAAGACAGTAGCACATAAGCAACATAGCTTTTGCATGGATCAAGATCTGAACAAGCCACATTCCACCCAAGCACAAAGCTGGTTTGGGCAATGGAAAGGTTTCATGTAGCCCTCTTCAGCTGGCACTAATGTCTCACAGCACCACAGTCTTTAGTTCTCTTGCTGTCAGAGCGTGAAAACGGGTTAATCAGTCGTGGGGGAAAATAGGTTATTTAATCCAAAATTTCCAGGCACTTTTGCTGTGAGCTTGAAAAAGTCTGTCTTGTAAAGATGAAAGCTGGAAGAAGAGATAAGAAGGTATTCTTTAGCTTTGATTACAGTAGGCACTGATAGGCTCTCTAAGCTTTAAAATTTTATATAAAAGTGTTACTGTGCCAATGATACAAATGATTTTGGAGAGATCTCATTTCAGCCTTTATTTCAGAATATTTATGGATGATGTATCACAGTAGGGAAAATTAAGGAAGAATGGCCTTAGCAGAAATACACTCTCTAGAAGCAAGTGGAAAATCTGTATAGAACAAAGGAACACCAGCTTCTCTTTGCTTAAAGTCATATGTGCAAGATCAGATCTCCTTTACTGAAGTAGTGCAAATAATACATACTATGCGAAAGTGCAAAATGTTCACCTGCATTGTCTGAACCTACCTCAAAATGAACATTTTTTGCACAGTTTCACTTTTTATGGATCAGTAAAAATTACATCAAGCATCACATAGTATATCAGGTAAATTTTAATTCCCTGGGTATGATCCCTAGGGCAGTTCTGTTCTTTTTTCTCTTATTTAGAGACTGGATGATTTGTATCAGAATTTACATCAGAAAGCTATCTTACACGATACATAGTGGTTAGGATTCAAATATGCCACAGGCTGTATCCTTCCTGGAGGAGATAGCGTTATTATTTTACAGTAGTAGTAGTAGTAGTAGTAGTAGTAATGAAAGAAACATAATGGGAAGGGGAAAGGTATGTAAACTAATCTGGACTTTATTCTGTTGGAAATGTAATGCAAGACAACAGCTAGTAAGAGAGACCTCCTATCACCCTGGACAGCAGTAACATCAAGGCTCACAGACAGCCAATAACTTGTGCAAGATGAACTGATGATCCCCATACATTGTCCAGTGACAGATGATTTGCTTCACAAAATCATCAGTAATTGGTACAAACATGATAGTTTCTACCAAGTTTGGTCACAGTGCAAAAAACATCACACCACCAGCTTTCATAGTACTTTTAGTCCTTCCTCTGACCATGTTTAGTACTACATCTCCCATGTAAGTGCCATCACCTAGTGAATTTGATTTCTACATTGTAGGCTCCTTTGAACTGTGATTGATATGAATAAGCATATCTCCTATAAAAAGCCATTCAGAGTAAAAACAGAGCAAACCAAAAAATACATTTAAGGCACATTTCAAAGATACAAGTAGAAAACTGAAATAATAAATTGAATTTAAACACCAGGGAATACTCCCTTGTGAAACTCATGGGTGCTTCAGCTTTTCATTTTCTTGTAAACCTTACTTGCAAACTTCCCATTAAGAAACAAGGCCCAGAAATTCCCACCTGTGAGCAGCATGTCAAAGAGAACTATGGAAATGTAAGTTGATATCTCCATTAAAGAAAAAGCATTTTCCTTCAAATTCAGAACTGTCACTTCCTTTGGGGATGCTACTCCTTGATAAGCTGGCCTAGTGAAGATATAGACTCTCAAGTAAGTCTTCTCACTAGGGAGTAATTCTATTGCCAGGTATACCATCCTCTGTATGTACATATGGACAACTGCATTCTATCATGTCCAGTGCTTGTCCCAATTAAGGGGACTATCAATTCTGTGTTTGACAAGAATGTCTGTTGTACAAATATTGCATAGATCCCTTGTAACATATAGTCCTTCCCTTGCAGCAGCTCTTTTACCCAAATCCAACAATGGCATTGCTCTATTTCCACTGCTAATTTGATTTTTAGCTGGCTAAACTGAATTATTACTTAGAGAGGACAGCTTTAATTGCATGCTGGCTAGGGTACATACATGAATTCAGAATCTTGACCTTGTATATCAAGAAGGAAAGCTTGCCCTAAATGACTGTAGAGAGTTGTAGTATTATTCTAATGTGGCACTACTTCATCAATTCCTGCGATGTATTTCTCCTGTCACATTATAAAGCCAGTGCTGACATAAGTCCAAAAAAATTAAGTGTTGTCAATGGTTAGTCTTTTGCCATTGCAGTACTGTCTCTTGAACGTAGTTCAGGCTACACCATACTTGAGGTATTGTTACAATCTTCTTAAATACTGCAGAAAGAACTTCATATTTGAATATTTTCCCTGAGGAAAATTAAAACTCACACAAGTAGTTATCTGTTGATACCAAAACTGATATTATTAATTGCCAAGAGATGTAAAGAGAAGAAAGAAGAAAAGGTTGAAAATGCTAAGATTACTTTTAGAAGCAAATTAAAAAGTACCATCAAAAAACCTACCTTTTGTCAAATTAGTGGGGGGCGGGGAAGAGAAGGTGTTATTTTTCTCTGTCTCTGCTGCTTTTGATGTTATTTGTTTAGCTGCAGGTGGGTGTCCTAGCTGCTTTAGTTCTCTGGAATACGGCCAGGAGGTGTGGATTCATCTTTCATGAGGAGCTGTGTCACAGGCTGTCTCAGGCCGAGTGAGGCCAGGTCAGCACCATTTTGTCCTTCTAAAATACAGTAGTGGTAGAACGATATATAATTCACACATGTGGCATGGTGGATCTTGGTTCTTCTTCCAGCTAGCAGAGTTTCTGTCCCCAGCAGCAGGCAGGCAGGCAGCAATCAGTGTTGAAGGAAAAAAAAAGGTGAGAGAAGTTGATGGGGAGGCAGGGAGAGATTTTTTGGTTATGGTAACCAGTTCTCTCCCTCTTTGCACACCCCTAAATTTCCAGTCTATAATTTTTTATAGTGTTTAACAGAGATAACAACAGCAGGTCTTTTAGCAGGAAGCATTTTGTGAGAACTTCTGGCAGAAAGGCTGACAGAGAATTTTTTGGTAGGAAGTTTTGGCAGACAGAAACAATGGAGAAACATAATTTACTGCATTTCTATATTATCATGTGCCACAGGTACCAGTAAGTACACTGTATTTGTGGAAATAACTCTCTTTTTATCCTCTATAATTTCAGTGTCCTTAATCTAAGTAAAAACCAATTGTGCTCGAGAGTTGAAAGTGAGCATTTTATATTCTGCATGGGATTATACAAATTGGGCAAAAAGGGCAGAGCTGAAGCAGTGTTGTGGGGTTTGTGGTTGGATTTTATAAGAGGAGGGGTGGCTTCTGTTAGAAGCTGTTAGAAGCTTTCCCTGTCTTATGGAGCCAATGATAGCCAGCTCTGAGAGGGAATTCCTGCTTTTGAATCATAGTACTGCCTCTGTGTTATAATCTATTTAAGAATAGAGGAGTTGTTGCACAGCTGAAATTGCAGCCACGGATTAGCAACAGAGACATCAAGGTTGGAGCAGGAGGAGAATGAGGAAGGAAGGACCCCACGGGAGCAGGGGAAGGACTCAGAGCTATGATCCCTGTAGCCCGTGGTGCAGACCATGGTGATGTAGGCTGTCCCCCTGCAGCCCACAGAGGCCATTGGGGTGCAAAGACATCCGCCCCCCGCCAGAGTGGGAGGATGCATGAAGGAGGCTCTTACCTCGTGGGAGGCCCATGATGGAGCGCAGTCCTGCAAGAGACTTGTAGCCATGGCCTGTGAGAGAAACCCACGATAGAGCAGGTACAGCTTATCCAATGGAGTGATCAATGGGACAGCAGAGGACTGTCTCTCATGGGAGAGACCCCACAGAAGACAGGGTAAGGACTCAGAGCTATGATCCCCTTTAACTGTGGTGAAGCAAGCTGTCCTCTTGAAGCTCATGGGAAGACCCTCAGGACAGCAGATTTGGAAGAACTGCTGCCCAAAGGGTTTGGACTTATGTTTGCAAGCAGCTGAAAGCAAAAACTGACTGCAAACATTCCACTCCCTGTCCCCCACGTTGTTGGGAGGACGAGAGAGAGCGTGGAAGGGGGGGGGGGGTGGTGGAGGAAAAGTGTTTTTAAGACTGTTTTATTTCTTACTTTTTATCTCTTAGTCTGTTACTAGTAAATTTAAGCATTATTCTGAGCCTGTTTTGCCCAATAAAGTTAACAAAGCCTCCCCCGGCCCTTATCTCTACTCATAAATTCTTAACTGGTTGTTTTTTAATTTCCCTCTGGGATAAGGGAGGGGTTGAAGCAGTTTGGGTGAACACCAGGCATTCAGTCAGGGTCAAATGGCCACAAGCAGTATTTACAATGTGTGGCTATGCAGAAACCAGGGACTGCAGATAACAGTGTTCTTTAGCAAAAAGGACTTCTGGCCATTCTTCAAGCCACACATATTCATGCAGAGTGTATAGAAACAGACCAGCTTCTTGGTTTAAACACTTGCAGGAGAGAACAGACAACTGACTGCTGCTGATGAAGAAGCAGTAGTAAGCACAGAGCAATCTAGACACAGAGGATAACTAGAGCAAACTATGTAACTGAGGAGCTAGCAGCCTTCTTGTATAATATGGCAACACAGAGCTAACTCCTGCTCCAGGAAGGCACATGTATAATTTTTGAGGTCTTTTTGTTTTAAAAGAAATAGAAACAGATTTTTAAAAAACTTACCCAGAGCTGAGGCAAATCACTGGTCCTCAGCATGACCACTCGTCGATTTAGTCACTCAGCACAGGGTATGCAGGTCTTAGAGTATCTCTGAAGCAATAAGCTGTCTTCAGGCAGACATTGCCCTGTGGCCTCGGTGAGCAGGGCACTAACATATCAGCTAAACAACAGAGACAGGTTTCTGAAGTTTTTCTCACCCATGAGATTGGCAGAGCTGAAGAGCATTTAAACTGGGGGACTGGAGACAGGACAGGAAATGAATGAATGATAGGGCAGGGCTACGAAACAGTTTCCTCTGAGAACAAGTCCACAAATGGAACAATTTCCCATGAAAGCATTTGTAATACACCATGTATAAGACAGGCTATATATCAACCTCAGCCTACCTTTACAGGAAACATTTTGTTTTCATGGTACATTTAGCTGATACTGAACTATAATTGAGCTCATGTGATACTACCTATTATGCAAATACATTCATTATGATTCATGGTATTACAATAGGTAGTAAATGAATTGATAATTACATGACACTTAAAATAAATAGGATAGCACTTTGTAAAATCACAGCTAAGTGTTAGTTTTTACAACACATTATGCTCATATCCTATTCTTATAACAGCCTGCAAGAGGTCTGGAATAGAGCAGCAATATCTGCAACAAACTGACTGCACTGTGCTTTCTCTTTATTAGCAAGAAAATGCTACTATGTGTTTTCAATGCAATGAAGAGATTTAATTAGAAAGCTGACTATAGTATTTTTGATGTCTTATCATCCAGTTGTTGACCATAGGGAACCACATGGGATATTTTAGTTAACATGAACTAGGTGACATTTTGCCCTTTTGAGATGACAACTACATTCATGCAGGAAATTCCATATAGCTTTCTATAGCACAGGCATTGTTAAAAACATCATCAGATAAAAAGCAGAGTGAAATGAAGCTGTTCCTGGATTTCACAACAGGTTACTACCTTATCTAACTAAATGGTATGAATTTAGAGACTGAAAGGAAATTGGTGGAGTGTTAAGACTTGTTTTTAATCAAGGGATGATGTAAAACTGAATCTACAACTCCACCAAACCACTAAAAAAATCATAACACACAACTTGGGAGAGAAATATGTGGTGTCTTTTCCTAAATAGTAAAAGCTGGGTCAGTGACAAATTCTATTTAATTTCTTCAGGGAAACAAGGAATGCCAAAATAAAAACCACATCTGCAGCAGGAGAGTACCAATACACTAAAGATTTTAACAGTGCTGAGACATAGAGTCCGCCTGTGCCACACTGACTGGGCAGATAAATAAAGAAATTCACTTTCTAGCCCATTGAAGCTGGCTGCTTTTGCAAGTGTAGCCTATACATTTAACTTAAGAACACACTACAGTTAGCCAGCCAAAACCAAAGACCATCATCTTCTCAGTGACTGAATTTGTCTTGTTTTCCATGCCTGCTCCAAAGCACTTTGGTACAATTTGAAGAATTTTAAATTATCATGACTTCTACTGTTAGAAAAATAGACTTTAAACAGAAATATCTAATTCCTAACATAACAGGCAGCATCAGAAATACCAGATCAGATCCTGACTTATTCTGCCACTTAGTGGGAGCAAATTCCAATAACTTTGCTATACTAAACTTTACAAGGCCTTTCTCACTAATTCATCTCTCATTTCACAGTAACAAACAACTGCCCAGATTTTTACATGCAAAGAAAACAAAATATAGGAAGTTTGTGGCCCTCTCCATTTCTGAAGTTAATTGATATGCAGGACCTGCAACAGTGTGAATTTTCTGTCTAGCTTTCTGTTCATTTTGCAGCTCTCAGCAATTTTAAATGACTAGCATGCTCTAGCAGTTTCATAAATTTTATAATTAGGCTCAGAACCCTCTCCCTTCCCTGAAAATATGTGTAGGTGAAGCACCTTTCTTCTGGTACTTTATTAAAGATCATCACTGTTGATTTCCCGTATGGCCATCTGAAATGGTTGAAGACAGACAGCTAAACTGGCAATCAGAAAGCAATCAGTGGAGGTTAGTACAACATCTGTCTTCCCATCTTTTCCTTAGGCAAAGTGTGGTATCTAAAGAGACACCACCAAATGAAACTTAGCCCCAATTAAGTGTTTTATGCAAAAATAAGAGTCAATACAAGATGCTTACAATTTTAAGTAATAACACGGGAAAGCACATTTTCAAGTGCTTAAAATACATTTTAAGTAAAAAATTGCCCTGGTTTTGCTGCTTCGGGACTGTGGCACCTTACTGGTGTGTCAAAAAGTGACAGTCATACTCGATCAGAACCTGTTTGAAAACAGAAACAAAATGACCTGGTTGCTTTCATCAGCTAAAAGTAGATAGATGCTAAGCACAAGCCAGATTTTAAGTAAAAAGTGTAAATTGTATTTCATCATTTCTTCTCTAAGTAATATAAGGAGTTAGAATATAAGACTATTTTAATGTTTCATTACTGAAATCTTATGACTTCCCCCATAAAGACTGACATTGCAGGTA
Organism: Anabacerthia variegaticeps; assembly: GCA_035583185.1. Lineage (NCBI taxonomy): Eukaryota > Metazoa > Chordata > Aves > Passeriformes > Furnariidae > Anabacerthia > Anabacerthia variegaticeps. The sequence continues at coordinate 10,193,200 of JAWWEW010000112.1, read as the reverse complement.
GAGACCACAGCAAAATCAAATGTCCAGTTGCACTAGCCAGATAGAGAACACCAGGAGAGAGCTCTTGCTCCCTCTATAGTCACCAGCCAAGAAAGACTAATAGGCAGGGGGAAAAAAAATGCCTCTATTCCACTCTAACTTATAGAAGCTATTTGGGTCTAAAGCCTCAGAAGACCAGGGAGAAGCTTCATGATCTCTATACAGTCTTCTAATAAACAGAATTTCACAGAGGCGTTCAACAAAAATAATTTAGAAAGCTCACGAAAAGGTCAAGGGTATTTGTTTTTTTGTAAACGCAGATTCAGTAACAGGTGGGAAGCTGATATTGCTCATTTATCAGTTCCTATGAGCGTCGTGGCTTTTTAAAAGCTTCAGTCAACAGGTTAATATTTAATGGCTTTCTATTCTGCCTACAAGAAGTAGGAGGAAGGAGACAGAAGAAAAATGGAGCAAAGTAAAGCTAAATACAGAGTACAACGTGGACAGAAAGGCAAGGAAAAAAAAACAAACACAAAGAAAAAACACATAAAAGCATAACAAGGCTAAGACAAAGAAAATAATCTAGTTGTAAACAATGATCTACATAGTATCTGTTGATATGAGCTCCACTTATGGTCAATATTCCTCTGTGTTTAATTCTATATATAACATACATTTTCCAAATAGAAATCTATTCGATAAGTAGAACTGTATCAGCTTTGAAAGGAAAAATACTTAAATTAATATACACTAAGACATTAAAGATTGATGAAAGTCTAAAATGAACATGAGAGCTTCCTGTATCCAGCTGGCACAGGGGGAGGCAAGAACACCTTGCAAGCTATGAAAGTAGGCTATAATCTCCCTAAGTGCCAGGACTTATCAGGATCTGGGAAGGTGGGCAAAAGGTGAAGACTGGTGTAACTGCTTTTAATGCAGAAAGTAGCTTAAGATCTCAAGTAAAAAACCATTTCTTCTTTGGTTCACTCACAAAGTAGAATGTGGGGTTTATTTAAAGAGTTGTCTGTTACTAGGAACCTTTATGGTCCTGACAATATTCAGTAGATCAGAAATTTCTTCTCTTCACGTAATTTGACAAACACCAAAGTCATGTGAAATAATACATGCTCTAGTAGAAAGTGGTTGGAAAGCCTGGAGTAAACATTTGTTGTTCCTTCCAAAATACTATCTTAAATTGAAGTTTTATGAGCATGAGGCCTTCCTCCTACTCCTGAACATTTTTACAGCAACAGAAACGTTTGGCCCAGACAAGGACATGAAAATAGAGAGAAGCAATGTTTTGTGACATCCATAGCCTTATGTATGCTGCTTACAGCTTTCATCCAAGATTTATATGCTAAACCAAATAGGTAATTAAGGAACAATTAAATTAAGCTTTATAGAAGGTGATGAAAATGGCAGTAAAGAAGCCAACTACAGCACTGCAAACAACATAACATAAAACAGCGTTTGGAGAACACTGCAATGCACCTACTGCCTCATCTGGTGATGCTGCCACAGAGAGTGAATCAGTAAAGACCTGTGCTAGCAGCCATTTTAGGAAGCCCCACAGCCAGATTTGGCCCTCAGTCAAGATTCTTTCTCACCATGTTATTTCACAGAAAGAAAGCCTAAGCTACTTTCACAGCCAGGAGCAATTACCAGAGTTGATGGCTGATGAGCAGACCCATCCCCCCAGAGGCCTGGAGGTGGGACGGTCAAGTAGGCAATGGTCTGCCTAAACCAAGCTATGCAAAAAGCTCAAGAGCCAGGCAGGACTTGGCCATGCTGCTGGGATCAGCATTTAAGGCAAGAAAAGAAACCAACATACTAAATGCAAAGGACAACAAAGAGTGCGAATAATGGAAAGTGCAGGGGGATTTCCTTCCACAAAAACCATAAATCAGGCTAGGGGAATTTGCAGTAAAAAATAATTACCCTCACAAGATGTCTGGACAAAGTAGGAGATTGTTTCCTTCCAGATTGAGATAATTAATGGGAGATAGAGTCACCCTGGTGTGTTTTTTAGGCTGTTGCAGATGAGTGCAATGCACAGAGGGTGACAGCTGTACCATGCCATTCCTGTGATCTTTGTTCAACTTTCTTTAAAATTTTTATTCATTTACCAAAAATCACGAGATAGTAGTTATTTTATTGCAGCAAAACTAAGAGATGAAAGAGTGTAAAATGAATGCATTCTGTAATATTAATCATTTATAAGAAGTGTGTAATTGCCAAAAACTGTTAACAGATTGCAGGTCAATAGGTTCAAAATGCAGATGCAGCTGACGATGCAAAGTGGCATCCCCTTAGTCTCTTCAGAGAACAACTTGTGATGTTCATCCATAATAACCTAATTTGAAAATTCAGGACAAGATGCAGTTGCTGATGTAAAGCAGCATCTCTTTAATCTCTTCAGAGGACCAATGCTACTTTACACCAGCTGCTGCTTCTGGCCCCGTGTTTGACAGAATAAAATGATTCCTACCGAGATCCTCAGTATTTGTCACTGGAGAAAACATCCCAAGCCACTTCTTTCACAATTTTCCTTGCAAATGTTGTAAGCAAAGGTAACCAGGCCCTGGTTTAAGACTCCTGGAATGTCATCAGAGACCATCTGCAGCTTCCAGTCCCCATAAGACAGTGGATTTCCCTGTCACAACAATTGGGAAAAGAGTTGCAAAATTTCTTCCTGTGACTTGGCAGGGGTAGGAACAGCTATGAGTGATGTGCCAGTGTGAGGACATGCTGTACCTTGCAGGCACTCAGAGCTGTCAGACACCAAGCAATTGCCCAGAGCTCAAAATCATGAGGGGATGCTTCAGCTAAACCTCTTGTGGGCAATAAAGATGAGGTGTTGTCTTGTCAGATCCCCACTAATTCAGTGTGACAGCAGCATGTCCAAACACATATGAGCAAGTGTAATACCAGCCATCAGTGGTGGACTTCTCACCAGAACCCATATCCACCGTCCCAAATAGGCAGGTACTGCCCATATTCAGCTTCACTGCTAATGGTTGCCTAGGTACCTTAGCTCTGGGCTTTCACTTGAGCCCTGTGCTGAGATAGGGCATTTGCATTTAGCTCTAACCAGCATTTTCTTTTATCTCCCAATGGCTGAATGTATATAAGCATAAATCTTCTGGTTAAAAACAAACCAAAGAAAATAGATTAAAAAAAATATAAATATTACCCCATCGTCTGTTGAAATTCATTCCTAAGGCTCCTTCCACTTCAAAATGTTTTCAAATATCAGGAAAGCCTAGGGTTAAATAAGTAGCCAACAAATCTTATTTGCAATTAAAGGAAAATTGCAGGAAAAAGACACATGTGAAACCAGCTATGCACATTCATTCAGATACAAACTAGAGATGATGTTCTCTGCAGGATGTTCAGCTGCCACTGTGTAGAGACAGATTGAAAAAAAAGGAAAGCAAGCAAGCGAGCAACACTGACAGACTGAGTAGAACAATGGCACCAGTCTAAAATTCAGAGACGCAATCAGACCTTGCAGATTTTCATCTGCTTTTGGGCACTTTCCACTGAAAACTTCATTGTGCAGGCTAACATTTATTTTTTCTATTGCATTGTTATGTAATAGCAGCAGATATGAATATTGATACTAACATTACTCACACAAAGACTATGTTTTAAAAAACAAATATTGCAAGAACCTAAGTAATGTGCTGAGCAGTTGTTTGTATTAATTGGTTTAATCTCTTTTATCAATCCCAGAGACCCCTTCACAGCAATTATCTGGTTCACATTAGCAGCCTTTTATTTTATTTAAACTATCAGACAAATAAGATAAAAGCCTAAGACATACACCTGGAATTCATGTTTGGATTAATTGAGAGTGTTAATAACTACACAGGATCAGCAGGACTTAGTCTTCCAACATTCAAAGCAGGCAGCAGAGCATCAGAAACTGTTTCTCCAATACTCGCTAGGTACCATGACAAGAATAATGCAGAGGTCCCTTTTCAGGGAACATTCGGATACTTTGGAGGCCTAATCTCCAGCCATCTGTGGCTACACTAAATATTATTCCAACTGCAAGGAGGCATCGCTTCCATACTTCTATTTCCTGCTCATCTGATAGTTCAGCTATTGCCAGCTCTCAATCAAAACATGAGATCATGAGGTCCCAAAAGCTGGGGCTATCATTGTATCAGTCACTCAACAGAGCCTTATGCAGCAGGCCTTCAGATACTCCCCAACCCCATGAATGATAGTATTGATGATTTTTCCCATTCCCTAGATGCAGTGGTAATAGCTGTGTTAGAAATACATAGGCACAGTAGACAGAGGCAGATAGACTGACCTTTAGTCTTTACGGGGTCCTCACAAACAGACATGTAGGCTGGGATATGAGGCTCTTCTAAAATACCAATTTCACCAGACTGGAACTGGATCTTTACAAAATCAATGCATCTTGGATAGACTTGTTGCAGTTTCACTGTCTTTACTGAATTATGCTGAGGCATTTCACCTTTACAGTGATATTGTTCCATTTACTCCTGAATTTTATTTTTGTCTTATTTAATGACCATGTAAAGCAACTCCTTATTGTATTTCTCACCTAATTCATACTTGACCTTTTACAGATTTCCTTCCTTAACAGCAATAAACACACTTCAAAAGATTGAGCAATCAAAGCAAATAAGCTCCCAGGAGCTTTTCTGTGTTCCTAAACTTAGTTTCATTTCTCCAAGCCTATTAAAAGAAGAATCCAATATTCCAGACAGAGCATCCCTTCTTTCCTAATGGTCTTCTCCATCATAAAATTCAGGACTATTTGTCAGAAGCAAACAAGTTTCTGTGTGCATTTGGAATCTAGAATTTCTCCCACAGAGGCCCACAGGTACCCTCTCCCACTCCCTCCAGTCACATCTCTAAAAGGACAGTCAAAGCATAGTTTAGCATTGACAGGCTACTTTGGTGCTCTAGAGTAAGACTTCTTTCCCAAATACATTTGATAAGTAAATGTCATGCACATACTGGGCAAGTAAGCTATGACACAATAATCACTGAAGCAAAGAAAATTTCTATATCATAAAATGATTAGGATTGGAAGGGACCTTAACAATCCTCTAAGTTCTAAACCCCTCACCGTGGGAAGGGATCATCAAATACAGTCCTTCATTTTGCAACATAGCTAAGCATTGACACATCCAAAGTACTGAGATTCAGCAGTATGGTGGGAAAATAGCAAGATCCTACTATTAATTAAAGTATACTTTCTTAGCCAAAATAACAATGTGACCTACAACATGATACATACAGCAAGGGACAGGAATATACTATAGCTCCAGAGTAGTATTGACTCCTTTGCATTGTCTCTGTTATGAAACAAATGCAAATAGCTACTGAAATACAAAAGCACCTCTGTACCCACCATTAATAAATGTGAGACAATCAAACGCTTTCAGGCAGCTGACTTATTTTCATAATTGTTGCACTTAGAGCAGACCTTAGGTTCTTGCAAGGAATAACTTACTCTCAGAAGTCAGCTATAGCCCAACAATAAGAACAACCATCTGTAGTAACAGGTTGAGCATTTTTAATTCAAACACTGCAAAGAAAACCCCTCCATTTCCTAGGTTATGGGATTCTAGGCAATAGTCATATATACAAGCACCTGAATACTATATATCACACAAACACAACAGTCCACTAGAAGTAAGCTATTGCCTGTTTCAAATTCCTGGTTGTAAACAACAGAGCATTTCTGTTCATCCATCACTGCATAGCTGCTAAAGAAACCTAAATACACTGCATGCCATTGCTTCTGCCTCCTTCAGTTATAGCAATGGAAATTAAAAGGCATTTACTTATCATAAATTGGGCTCAATGCATTAATTTTATACTGTGCTTGAAGATAGCAGCCAGACCTACTGACAGCCTGAGCATGAAAATATCTTCCACTAGAAAGTGTATAACAAGGACTGAAAACTAGAAAAGGAACAAGGAGACTTAAGTGTTGATTAGACAATCAGTCAGGGCTTCTGAAGAGTTAATGAATGCAACAAATGTAAAGTACTGCAAAAGTAATCAAACTAAGTACAGATGAGTGCTGCACACCTCAGTGGAGTCCAACAGCTGGTGTTCTAGCCCACAGTCAGATATTGTATAAAACTGTCCTCACATGAATAAGTATGTGCAAAACTGTCTTTCACACACAGAAAGCAGTGTCTGAGGACTGGGCAATTAATTGTAGTGGGAAGCCATGAAATCTGAAAATACCACATGTAGAAAATATAAACACAGGAGTTCACAGTCTCTGAGAACTGAATTCCACTTGTCTTGCAGTATTTGGATATCTGGGACTTACTGTGCTTGTCAAGTCGTGAGTAGTTGTCCCTTTGAATGAGATCTGGCATTGCTGCTTTGGGACAATACAACGTTACACTGCAGCATCAGGAGGGGAAAACCAAGGGTCAGTTTGGAGTCTGATTCTGGCTGCATAATTTGGCACACCTGGCCATGGACATGGGGTCAGTGCTTACCAAATAGTTTTGAAAAAGGGTCAGGGATGTGACTGTATAATTCAGTCATGAATTCTTTACAGAGTTCAGAAAGCCCACCTCCTAGCATACAGGTAGCATGTTAAAGCAAAAACAATTCCTGTCTTCTAAAAAGAGGGATATCAGGGCATGAGCTTCCCTGAACCTAGTACCAAGACACTTACCACACAAATAACTTAACTAACATAGTTGAAGATTATTAAATGTATGTTCCAAAAATTTTATGTTTCCATTTCCAGACCTTCCCACCCCACACATATTTCTTCTGGCACTATTCTTTTCTTATGGTTGTTAATCATAGAATCACAGAATATGCTGAATTGGAAGGGACCCACAAGGATCACTGAGTCCAACTCCTGGCCCTGCACACGACCCTCCCAAATAGTCACACCATGTGCCTGAGGGTATTGTCCAAATGCTTCTTGAACTCTGTCAGGCTTGGTGCTGTGACCATTGCCCTGGGGAGCCTGTTCCAGTGCTCAACCACCCTCCGAGTATAGAACCTTTTTCTAATATCCAACCTAAACCTCCCCTGATGCAACTTCAGGTGATTCCCTTGGATCCAGTCACTGGTCATCACAGAGAAGAGATCAGTGCCTGCTCCTCTTCCCCTCACGAGGAAGTTGTAGATGGCAATGAGGTCTCCCCTCAGTGTCCTCCAGGCTGAACAAACCAAGTGCCCTCAGCTGCTTCTCACATGGCTTCCCCTCAAGGCCCTTCACTATCTTTGTTGCTCTCCTTTGGACACTCTCTAAGAGCTTAATATATTTTTTATATCGCAGTGTCCAAAACTGCACACAATATTCAAGGTGAGGCCGCCCCATTGCAGCGCAGAGGAGGATAATTCCTTCCCTCAACTGGCTGGCGATGATTTGCCTGGTGCCCCCAGGACAAGGTTGGCCCTCCTGGCTGCCAGGGCACTGCTGACTCATATTCAACTTACCATAGACCAGGACCTCCCTGTCCCTTTCTGCGGCACTGCTTTTCAGCATCTCATTCCCCAGTCTGGACGTACATCCAGGGTTGCCCCATCCCAGGTGCAGAATCTATCACTTTCCCTTGTTGAATTTCATATGGCTGGTGATTGCTCAGTCCCCCAGTTTGTCCAGGTCTCTCTGCAGGACCTCCCTGTCTTCGAGAGAGTCAACAGCTCCTCCCAGTTTTGTGTCATATGCAAATTTGCTCAGTATCCCTTCAAGTCCTGTGTCCAAGTCATTTATGAAGATGTTGAAGAGCACAGGACCCAAGATGGAGCCCTGTGGAACCCCACTAGTGACAGGTCATCAGTCTGATGTTATCCCATTCACTATTACCTTCTGTGCTTGACCCTTGAGCGAATTGCTCACCCACTGCATGATTTGTCATCATTGTTTCTATTTATAACAAAACACCATAAACCAAAATCTTTTCACACTTAGACATGTTGCTACATTATGTTCTGAGAGCTGAAGTTACAGGATTGTCTCATGACCTTAATTCTTTGTGTTGTAAAGCCATTTCTCTCTACCGCAGTGAAATGTGAACACAGAAGCAACCAGGAGGTGTTACAGTAAGTCAGCATAAGGAGAGACAGAAGAAATTTTTAATTGTTTCATCCATGAGACAGTACATATGGGTATCAAATATTCAGAATAGAGGTTACAAAATACGATTGTTCTGTGTTTCTCAACACTGATCATCCAAGACTGTTCACATTCCATCTTAAATACATTTGCCCAGATTATTAGAGTGAAGTCAGCCTCAAAATTTTAGAAGCCAGCAAAAATAACACTGCAGTATATCATATTCCATAATAATATATCTAAAGCAAGTTACTTGTTTCTAGTAGGCTTCTGCACATCTCAATTAGCAATTTTCTCCTTTCTCCTCACCTGGTACTTCACCCAATTAAAGTGCAGAGATCATTTTTTCAGGCACTAAATACTTTCAGATCATGGCTTAGGCTGTGAGACAGATTATCAGATGGCTGACTACTTCCTTCTCATGTGAATACAAACTTCAGACTGATTGCTGGAGTGAAAATTGAACTGCAGCTTTTGCGCGTTTTATTTATATAAGTTATGGTAAGTAATTTAGCTTGAAAAGGTCATAAAAAAGAAATACAACATAAAGTGAACACTACGGATGCAGATACGTGCTTGTGTATGCACCTTCCAAAGGTAGTTTCAGATCATATCTAAGCCATGTAAAAATTCAGAAGTTATGTACACAAAGGAGTCTTAGGGCAGCTGTTTCCCAAACAATTTGGAGTCTGGCTTATGCAGAATCTGACCTTTGGGAGAAAACTTCATAGTTTGAAGGAGACCTATTTCAGAGGCAACAATACAAAGCACTTAGATTCAAACCACACTTAATAACAACAGATCCCCAGCAGCTCCTTCAAACAAACAGAAACCCCACAAAGCTTATCCTCTCTCAAAAGCATGATTTAGCAACAAAACTCAGAGAAGTGGTGGCTAGGTGACAGACTTAAAAACAAGACCAACACAGCTTCAAAAACATCATCAAAAGGCATTATGTGAGCAAATAGCAACTGAAATACTTTGGAGAACTAGGCTTCATCCAGACCTAATTATGAGGGAATAGCTCCAAGGACAACAGAGCTCTCAATTAAGTACTCATTTTCAAGGAAAACACAGCATTTGAGTAAAGGCTCCAAATGTCAAATGGTCAAATTTCAGACATGTAAAAACCCTTTCAAGATTAAATAATAGACCGAGAAAAAAAAAAAGAAAAGCAACCTTAAGGTAGAATATTTCTTTTCCTTCTTCACAAGGGGAATCAGGGCAGAATTCCAAGTACAGCTTGCTCAGAGCTAGTGCAGATGAGCAGAACTGGCTTGCACTATCATCCTTTCTTGCCTGGCTCTCAATTCAGTTACTTGAACTATGCAAAACCAATTGACTACATTTTGTGCATATACAGGTTTATGTACTTCCTGTTTTATCTGTATAAGACATCTACCCCTACAATATGCTTACTGTGCTTTCTATTTTCTGTAAGACCTTTAATTTCTAGAGGAGCCTATATTCTAGAGGAGAATATACTCATCTAGGAGAATGAATAGCATTTTCATTACATGCAGAATTGGTGACAGATTAGGACTTCATGCATTTACTTACTGAGTAAAGAGCCTTTGAGAAGATACCTTCAGTGGTATCTTGGCAGCTAAACAAACTGTATGAGGTACTGCCCCTGTAAATACAGTCCTGTTGATGATTGTCAGATATGTAGGAATGTAGTGAATTCAAGATCATCTCAAACATCACTGCTTAAAGAAGTAGCATTTTAAAGAAACATGCCTAGTGCAAGAAAATAAGATATTTTCTATAGTTAAAAAAAAAAAAGTTGTACTTAATTTATATCTACTTAACATACTCATAGCTGCCATCTAGTTGAATTTCATTGTGTACTCAGGGAAAGAAAGAGATGGGAAAAGCTGTCATTTTATCACCAGGCAAGTGAGGAAAAATACATTAGAAAGATGATTAAAAGGATCACAGATACAATATGAATCTATATTAATGTTTTTAAAAGTCTGTTTAATTTCCCGTATTAGAATCAAAGCAATTTAGTCCAGTTTAATTCCATTTGAAAACCAAATATCTCTGAAAACTTTTTATAGCATCTTTTTAATGGATCATGTAACCTATATTTTCTTTTCTTCCTTATTCATTCACTTCTTCTTTTCACCATTTTATAGTCTGCTTCTCTAAGTCATTCATAGTAAGTAAAGTCCTACGGTCTAATTTTTATATTTAATAATTTTAATATGCACTATGTTCTAAGAGAAACTTTTATTTCATTGTCCAGTACATTTTCCTTAATTCTGCTTTTTATATTTGCCTTTTCAATATAATCTCTTAATTATTAGTTCATACATCAGTATATATACACATATCTACTTACATATCTGTAACTTTTCACCCCACCATGGAGAGACAGGAGTTGATAACTCAGTTGGTTCCTGGTCTTTCAGTCACTTTCCCCACTGTTCATCTTCTCTTTCTTTTTTGCTGTGCAACCTCTATTCTCTGCAGAAGCCTCCTCCTTTTTTCATTTTCTCTCATTCTTATTCTCTACCAGTGAACTGCTTCAACAAAGACCATCAGTCGAAATAGACAAGAGGCTCCTCAAGGAGATGGTTGTTAGGGCTGCTTTAGTCTGCACAACTCTTCAGTGCTTGGTGTTGGGTTTGTAGGATATAAACCCAACACACAGCACTAGTACCGGGGCTACAAGGGAGAGCTGTTGCATTAGGCAAGGAACCACTGCTGTTTAATCAAGCTCTAAGTGAGCTCAGAAAAAAGTGGATGAAATCAGTTCAAACTGCTCCCTATCTCAAATAACTGAATGAGGTGTGTTTCAAGAGAAGCTAAGCACACTCTCACATTCATGTTTCTAGACCACACAGAGTCCAGGACACAGGTTAATAATCACTGTAGGCTGGTCTGGTTCCTTTCAGATTCCTGTCATGCAAACAGTATTGCCCTAGCATTGCGAGACCACACAACACTTTCTGCAGAGATGCCTATGCAAGGCACACCTGATAGCTATTTCCATGAATTATGTTCTCCTAACGTCTCCCTACAAAACCAGCAAAGAAGTCAAACAGTACTTTGGATGCAGCATAGAGGAACAGTATTTTTTATTTCAAACAAATCAGTTGGCTGCCTGAAGGAGAGTTGATAGAAACATATGAGAAGATGAGGAGAATAGTAATCTTCTTGGACCTCTTATTCTGCCGTAATTTTTCTTGGTTCCTGTTTTCCCAAATCTCTCTCTCAGAATCAAAATAGCTACACAGTTTAAATGGCAAGTGCTCTCATAAATGTCGTAGGTTTCTGTGGCTGAGTTTTGGTAGAAGGTGGGGCTACAAGGGTGGCTTCTGTTAGAAGCTGCTAGAAACTTCCCCTGTCCTATGGAGCCAATGATAGCCAGCTCTGAGAGGGAATTCCTGCTTTTGGCCAAGGGCGAGCCAATTAGGAATCATAGTGATGCCTCCGTGATAACATTTAAGAATAGTGCTGCACAGTTAGAAATTCCAACCATGTGATAATAACGCAGACATCAAGGTCAGTGCAGGAGGAGGAGGAGGAGGAGGAAGAGGGACCCCAGGGGAAGAGAGGAAGGACTCAGTGCTATGGCCCCCTGTAGCCCGTGGTGATGACCATGGTGAGGCAGGCTGTCCCCCTGCAGCCCATGGGGGACCATCAGGGTGCAGAGACCCCCCATGGAGCAGCATGGCATGAAGGAGGCTCTTACCCCATGAGAGGCCCAGGTTGGAGCAAGGTCCTGCAGGAGACTTGTGGTCACAGCCCGTGGAGAGGAAAACCCACACTGGAGCAGGTACAGCTTATCCATGAAAGACTGCACCCCCACGGAGGAGTGGCACACAGCACAGCAGACTGGGGAGAACTGCTGCCTAAGGATTTGGACTCACGTTTGCAGCGGCAGAAACAACAACGGACTGCAACCCCCCATTCCCTGTTCCCCTGCACCTCTGGGGCGAGGAGGGAGAACATGGAAGGAGAGAGGGATAGGGGGAAAGTGTTTTTAAGATTGTTTTATTTCTTGCTCTTTAGTTCTTGTTTTGTTAGTAATACATTTAAGTATTATCCCCACTCTGAGCCTGTTTTGCCTGTGAAGTTACTGAGACCTCTGCTAGCCCCTATCTCTAGTCATGAATTCTTAGATTTTTTTTTCTTTTCCTCTGGGAAATGGGGGGCCTGAAGCAGTTTGGGTGGCATTCTGCCAAGGTCAAACCACCACAATAAATTAAAAAAATACCAACAAACCACACCAAAATAAAAACCAGTGAACAAAGTACCATTAATCTCATTACCTCTCATTTGTTATTAAGATAAAGCTGAAGTTCCTGAAATTGCCGTATTATATCATAGTGTACACCTGACATTTTTCCTATAAAAGTCATGAGCACATTAGTGTCACAACAGTGGTAGGATTTTTAGCTTTTTTTAAACATCACTCACACTAAAATTAAATTATATTTGGAAATAATGTTTGGAGCCAGAAGTCCGGAAATGCTTAGAAAAAGGAACTAGTATTTACCTAGCACTCACAAACTTTTTATAACTTGTCAGAAACGGTGTTGATCTTTATTACAAAACTCTTTTTTACAGCTAGGAAAAATATATACGTTAGAGATCTGTACATTTGCAGTTAATCAATTTCTATCTCAAGAGCCCTGTAGGAAATAGACGGGTTTCAACAATTTGAGCTATCATAGTGCACTAACATGCGCAGTGAATGTAATCAGAAACCTCACCAAAGGTTTATTGTGTTCCCATTTGCTCTAATTTTTGTGTTCATTAAACAGCCTTTCTGCTTTGATTAAATGCAATGGAAACATGAAAGCAGAGATGAGCAGCAAGCTTGAAAACCAGATGTTCAATGGATTGTTTTAGTACATCACTAGAAAATGCAAAAAAGTCTTGTTCAGTCTGATGGGTAAGGGACCAGGGAGCTTCAAAGGAAAAGGAATAAGTAAACACCTAAGGCTTCCTACCCACAAAGATTGAACCCCTATGGTTCTAAAGGTAGCAATCACTGACTGTGCCAAAGTTAACAGTCATTAACTCAGGGCCACATTCAAATTCCTACTGGCAGGCAACAAGTGGCTTAAAGACAGGGGCAATGAGCTACATACTGTGACTCAGGAGTAATAAAATGTGTAAGTATTTACATGTCTATTAACTGTATGCATACATACACTAAATATTTGTCACTTGCTCTTTAAAGCTGTTCTGTGACTTTTTTATTTCCTTTCTCCTCTTCTACAAATCATGAATATATAGAAGGACAGAAAGCTAGAAAACAGTCAGTACAGAAGTATCAAACCTGGGGTGTAAAATGCACATTAAAGCTCTCCCATACTACTGCAGTATTTTAGCTGAACATCCCAAAAACCTGTCATTCTTCTTTCAGTGAAATCTTTTCAGTGCCACTGGACTAATCTGGGAATTAAAGCTCAGATCTGTAACAGCCCATTTTTATCATATGCTTTATTTAACAGTTCATTGTTCCAAAAGGTTGTGGGTAATTCACTTGATATATTAGCAATTATCTTCTTAGGTATAACTGGATATTCCTTCCTATGTAACTAAAACTGTTAAGAAAACTAATCTAAGACATTATAAAATAATGTAAGACCAGAACCTCTTCCACTTTGATTTAAGCTAGTTTTGTAGACTCCAATATTTCCAATCAGATCTTAACTTCTGATGCTAATTGGACTTTATCCTTAATATAAAGTGTCAGCACTTAAACACAATTCACTTTAAAAATATTTATGAACAAAGCCTCTTCCATTGCTTGGTACTTTCATAAAAATACAAGATGAAATGGTTCTAAAATGCAACTCTAGAAATGTGAAGATTTCAAAACACAGAAAGCCTACTTCCAAGAAGAAAACTGTACAGTTGAAGACTCAGAGATATGGAATCAGTTCCTTTACTGATTTTCTGCCAAACATATCATGAGAACAAGATCTTGGTTCTGAAGTACTGCCTGTGCAAATCAAGAGAGTGAGCAAGAGGCTTTTTAAACTTATGCTTGTATAAATAAATCCAGGCTTGTATGACAGTGAGCCCTGCCTTCACTTGTCTCACTAACTGTATCTCTGAAACCACAGTCAATGCTTAAAAGCTGCAACAACCAGGCAACTGTACACTAGGTACACAACACAGAATCCTTCTAATTAGACACTTAACTGTTTCTTCTGTAAGCCAAACCACTGACCCCAGCAGAAGAAGCTTTGAAGTGTTTGAAGTAGACAAGTATGAAGGAATCCGAAGTGCAGTTTGAAAGCTCATTCTGAGGGTCTCCAGCCTATGAAGCCTGTTCTCCTGCAACCTTCTTCATTCCCCAGAAGCCCAACTTCAAATGACCCACTCATCCACACATAGAACACAAATAATCTGATTTACTGTGGCAGGGTTCATGTGTTGGTGATTGTTACAATCTGCTTAAATATTGCAGAAAGAACTTCAGATTCGAGTATTTTTCCCAATAACATTAAAACTCAAACCAAGTTATCTGTTGATTTCAAAAACTGATTTTTTATTAATTAATTGCTGAGATGAAGAGAGAGAGAGAGAAGAAAGAAAGATTGGAAAAATGCCAAGATTAATTTTTAGAAGCAGAGAGAAAGAATACCACCACAGAACTAATCTTTTTACCAGGATATCGGTGTATGCGTGTGTGTGGAGGGGGAAAGAGCCAGTTTAGCTGCTTTTGTTTCCTGTCTCTGTTGGTTTTTTGATATTATCTCTTAGCATCAGGGGGTCTTAGCTCTCTGGAATGCTGCCAGGGTGCTTGGGCTCTGCTGCTCACGCCGAGTCACGCCGCAGGGATCCGTGCAGAGCTGGGCCTTCCGGGCCTTCAGAAATATGGAAAGTCGGAGAGATGAGGCGAACACGTAATGCAGTGAGTCTCAGTTCTCTCTGGGCTGCACAGTCCCAGTCTCTTGTGGCAGTCAGGCAGCATGCGGTGGTGAGGAGAGGTTGGGGAGCGATTCCCAGCTGAAGTAGCCGGTTCTCTTTCCCCCTTCCTTGCTCCTAACTCCCCAAAATTTGTCTTCAGCTTTGATAGCATTCAAAAGAGGGTTGCGCGTGGTTCCTTGGCACGTAACCTTGTTCAGATGTTCGAAAAGATAAAATATTCTACACTGATGCCTAAAATCCTGGAAAATAGGCACTCAGAGAAAACATTAATGGAGAAGTATAGACAATACCTTTATTGGGAGTTCAGAAGCTTTGGGCCTCCTCTGGGCCTACAAAATGCACGTTGTTTCAACAAGGATCTCTGCATCCAAAAATCCCTGAAGAACCCTGCCCTCAGAAAGATTACAGTTTTTATACTCTTCCTGACAATTAACATATTAGATATCTATAACCAATCATCATTTCTAAGTCTCTCAGTGGTCCACCCATCAGGGTCCCAGGCTATGCCCCCTGCACCACCTCCAACAGTTTCTGGGCTCTTCTATTGTT
>JAWWEW010000112.1:10085925-10177580 GCA_035583185.1 Anabacerthia variegaticeps | reverse complement strand
CATATTAGATATCTATAACCAGTCATCATTTCTAAGTCTCTCAGTGGTCCACCAATCAGGGTCCCAGGCTGTGCCCCCTGCACCACCTCCAACAGTTTCTGGGCTCTTCTATTGTTTTGACTTCAAGTTATCTTACAGGTGTCTCTGTAAAACATCATGACCTTCAGAAAGCCTGAGAATGTGTGAGAGAATCACTTTAGTAACTTCTAACACCACTTAATGTGTGAACAAGAAAACCTATACTTCTAAAACTCTAAAAATCTACAAAATACACACCAAACCTTTAGGCATCAATACAATTACGGGATTTTCTGGCAGGATGTTTGTCTGTAGGACTGTCTTAGCTAGAAGTTTTGTTTTGTGAGAATTTTCAGAAGCAAGATGTTGGGGTTTTTTAGAGCTTTACTGACACAGTTCATCACGACAGGATGTTTTTAACAGGGACTGAGTGTTGGATGATGGAGGAATGTTATTTACTCCCTTTTGTGTGTGTTATCTATGTACAACACTGATCTACTAAACTCCTCAATGGGATCAATAAATAAGCAATGCATAAATGTACTGCATCAAAAAGTTTTCTCATTTAATTTAATAATACCAGCAAATTTACTAATTAGTTGCAAGGATTCCATAATTTAAGCATTCCATCAGACAGCTCTTGTTTCCATGAGTAGTAAACAAAGGAGTTTTCTATACCATGTTGACACAGAAAAGTTGATCTTTTAACAGTTAAAAATAATAGCAACTGCATTGCCTTAATTTTTAAAGCCAAATTTACATGCTCCTGTAACAAGACAAATCTCTTCTTCAAGCCTAAACTATTTAAAATGTCATAAACTAGGCCCTGTCTGGCCAAAGTATTTCAATAATGATGTTTATCCTAAGGTATCTTTTCACACACAAAGCCACTCAGGGGCACTTTTAATAGATATTTCTGCTTTAGAAAAGACTACCTAAACCTGAAACCCACTATGTAAATGTAACAGCAAGTCAGGAAAACCTTTGCTTGCATAGACCCATGAATTTACAGTATTTGAAATATTTTTTCTTCCTTATTCATGAAACATTCCAACTACAAAATTCTGTAGGCCAATACATCCATTCACTAACCAGAATTATTCTTTGTAGCTAATCACATATACAAATTCCTTAATATATTTGGAAAAGCTGTAAGACTTAGATGTGGTAAATAATATTGTCATTATTTTAATATCTATAGAGTATCTTCTAAAACTCTGTGTGTCTCACTTGAAAGTAGTATTTGCTGAAGAAGAGGCAAGCACATAGCAATGACACCCCAGCATCTGTTCCCCACCTCTGGTACCTGTTACATGCAGAAGCATCTTTCTTTGTTTTGAAACCATGACCATTTAATGCCCTTTATTTCTTACACTGGAAGTGGCAAAAGCAACCACATTCCATCTTCTCCTTGATAACCCTAATTTTTATAAACTTCAGTGACTTCTGTCTCAGTTCTCGCTTGGCCAAGCAGTTCTAACCTACTGGATCAACCCTTGTTCAGAAACAATTCCATAACTGATCAACCCCCTTGCCATTCACAGAAACTCCTTAAAATCAGCTCACCAATATACTGTATCTGTAACTGCCTTTAAAAATTTCCTGCCAGTTGATTCCTTCCTTTCTTCCTTCCTAGGTTATTTCCCTGCAATGCTCAAAAGGAAACAAAGGAAGACAAATATATTGCTGAGTATTCTACAACACTTTGACAGAACAATTTTCAGCTTTCTATAGCTCCTAGATAAAGCTACACACCAGTAGCTTTCTGAAAACCTAGTTGGTTTTCAAGTATAATTACAAAAAAAAAAAAAAAAGAAAAAAAGAGGAGGGCAAGTAAGGTTGATGCCAACCAGTCTAAACTACTAAATCTCATGAACTCCTAAGGAAAAAAAAGCTGGTTTGTGCATGTTTTGACAACCCAGCTCCCTGATTGGCTACATTAGCATTTCTGGGATTGACCCATTCAGAGCAGCACCCAGTTTTCATAGAGTGTGTTAAGAAAGTAAGGATCTCATTTTTTTAACTCTGAAAGCTGTTTTGGGACATGCAGCCTTCCCATAACCAACCATTTCCAATTCTCTCAGGGTACTCAAAAGAGATTTTTGCCATGCTTCTTTCATAAAAAGGCAGAAAGCAAAGACAGCTTAAAAAAAAAAAAAAAAACAAAAAAAACCAAAAAAAACCAACAACAAAACAAAATAAACCCCATATCTTTTCTAAAATGCTTGTTATCAAATTCATATTATTGTCAATCATGCATTACTTCAACCTTCTGTAGATATGCTGGTAGACATATCCTTTCCTTCATACTAATATACAATCCATGAACAATAATCCAGATTCTTCAGGTGTGGAAAAGGATTGTATTAGCTAAGGCTTACAGCACCACCCAGCACAGACATCTTCACTGGTCTGTGCACTGCCCACTTCTTTTGCATTTTAGTGCACTGTCTTACTTTCCAGACTGGGATTTTTAATGTCTTTTGCCTGTTGTTATTCAGAGTTTGTTTGTTTATTTTAGGAGGGGAGGTTAAAAATACAGTAAAAGCTCCACAACATAAAAACTTTAGCTATGTATCACTGACACAGTTTCAGGTTTTTGTCAATTAGGTATTTCTGCTTTCCTTGTTGAAATAAAATTATATTAATGTTCTTTCAGACCTACCTATCACTCTATTTTTAAAACTATCTTTATTTCTTTGTTTACTTCCAACATACTACTGAATTCCAATGAAAAATCTCTGGGGCATTTCACATTTACTCAGTCAGCTCTCCTGAAGGCAAAATGCACTCTTTTGCTGTTTCTCAAAAATGTGCTGGCATGACAATGTCGAATATAATGACATCTGAAGCTGAAAACCCCAGACAGCCACAGCTTCAGTGCTGTCTGTCACAGTAGGCTCATTTACTAAGGTTAGGGCAAAAATAGATCATGTCACTCTAGCATATTGCATATAAAAGACACCTCAAAGCTTCAAAAAAAGCATTCCTTCCAAAATTTTATACCATTCTCATTAAATTAAAACCTCCAAGCAGCTTAAAGTCTGTCTTGCAAGGCTTATCCATAAAACAATTTCCTGACCTCTTTCTGTACCTTCTCTAGAGCACTGTGGAAAGCACCACTGAGTACCTGTGGTTATTGCCTCCATCATGACTTTGCTGTATCAGCCAAACTATTTTAAATGCTTCTTGTTCACTGAATATCTCCTTTCTCAAAACACATTATTCCCCCTGCATGAGGCAGAACATTCATTTAATAAATTCTGTACACCTTGCTACTTTTGGATCTGTCTGTTTTCAGTTTGTCTCCCAGGTTCTGCCCACCCCACCTCTCCCCCCTTCCCCCCTGCCAGAGGCCTTGGAATTAGTTCAAAATAGGATACCTTGGAGAAGTACTTTATCATAATTTCTATGTTATCTTACAGGCAAGGGCATAAAACATTGATTTTTAATCTCTTTTCTCTGTACAGTTTATTAGACTTTCTCCTGGTTTGTTCTTTCACTTCAGGGAAGTGCTCAAAGTCCGAAATACTTTTTAGATGACCTCAATCATAAAAATCACAACATAATTACATTACAGAAGAGAAGCAGTACATACCAGCTCAATGAAATCCTCACACTTAGCTTTGATCATACTTCTCACTTTTAATTCTGCTAAAGAAAGGCTGTTGCTGGGTAATACTAGCCAGATCATCAGAAGCAGAGAGAGATACCAACCTGGGCTCCAGTTTCATATCCAAACTTCCACAGAGTTACATTTTTTCCTCCAAATATTTACTTCTAGGCTGCTCTAGTTTCTATTCATAAACATACATACACTGTTGTCAAACTCTATCCCATTAGGCTAAAAGCAGACACCTTGTTTCCAGCTGTATGGCTGCTCTGTTCATACTCTTTTGCAATGCAGAGTTTCAAGTTGCTTGTGAAAGCACATATTCAAACTAGAAAGCTTAACAGGCAGTAGTAAGATGTTCCCACAATTTTTACTGCACTGTGGTAGTTTTACCAGCCTTTCTGATTAAAGCTACCTCTGCCTCGCAAAGCATTCAAAATACTTTCTACACATCCATACTGAAGCTACCTCAAGTAATTGTATTCCTTTCACTTGTCTGTTTTTGCACGTCTGCAGTAATTACTTTGTTCACTTTTTTTGTGTGTGTTTTTTTTCAAATAACTTTTCTTTTAGAAACAGAATTATGAAATTATCCATATCACTGCTGTGAAGCATTTCCATTATATAAATGTTGACATTTTCCTGCATCTAGAAACAATTCTCTGAACTGGATGGTAGTCTGAAAGCAATAGAGATTATACGTGATGTGGGGAAGAAGATCCACTAATTTTTTCCGCTTCAAACCAGGTCTACTGAAAGTGCCAGTACAATTCAAACTGAAGTCCATAGAGGTATGCAGATACTCATTAGCTGAGGCTTCAATTTTTTGTTTATAAACTGGTGAGGATGTATTTGTAAGGTAGATAATGTCACTTCCATGTTCTTTCACATTTCTTCTAAAAAAAATAGGGCCTAAGATAATGGTCTGGGTTAAAGGAAATAGAAGGCTGATGTCAATATAAACTCCTCTAGTGTTTACTCCACCAACATGGCCTTTTAGTATGAAAATAAATGAACATCTCCAGAATACATCAGGTATCAAAGTGCTGCTTATTCATAGATGTTTTCATCACAGTAACTTCCTATGCACCCTTTAGAGGAGGCAGATTAGATAGGACTTGTATGAATATGCAAGCTTTAAATTATTTTTTATTGTTCATCCAGAGCTATTAACTGCAAACAAGTGAACTGTATCCCAACAAATAACAAGTTCCAGCACAGGGAAATCTGGATAGCGTTCTTTACTACTTCATCATACAGGTTGCAGAAACTTGCTCATTGGCCACTGTTTGAGCTAGAAAACTATGAAGAAATGGAGTGTTTTAAGGGATTTTAGCACTTTTTACTGTTTGTGAATTATCCAGTAATTTTTTTTTTTTTAAATACTTTACCTCTGCAAGTCATTTGGAGATGTTGTTGTACACACACCAGAACAAACTAAAGAAAACAATACTTATGTGATGCTTGATAAGCAGCTAAGCACTGTTCAGGATCTATCTTCCATGCATAGTTAGAGAACAGATCAATGTTTGTAGTGGGAAGACTTCTCATCTTTATTCTTCCCATCGGTCCTGGCTTTGGGGTTGGCATCTATGCTGTGACACAATGCACAGCACAGAAGCCACATAAACTGGGTCCTCCCCAATTTGCTCACTTCCAGTGCTAACAATGAATCCTATTTGAACTGATCTAAAAGGCAGTATCTAGGGGAAGTAAGTATTTAACTGCCTGGAAGTATTTACTGATGAAAGACAGCCTAATAGTAGGGACTGGATCAGACTAGGTACCCTGCCTTCCTGGTGTGCTTCTGTGAGAATCCAAGCTGATTTCTTTCTTGGAGGCTTAGATCTCTAGAGAAATTAAGCCATATGTCCTTATCATAGAGATGCTGGGGATTTTTCTCCATATGTGAAGATTTTTATTCCAGCAATTCGAGTAGGGAAATGTATGCAGCCTGGCAGACCTCAAAGTGCAAACCTTTCTCAGCTCACAATACTGCCTAAAGTTTTAGAGCACTTACCACTATCACTCCTTTGAGTCCTGAATCCCTTTAACCATAAACTCTACTAAGAAAGCAGGTACACTAAACAGTACCATAGAAACAGGCCTTACGCTGTACCTGCAGACACGACAGGCAAAATAAATATGGCAGCAAAACTGCACCATAAATACTTCTATGTCATTGCTTTGTAATTTTAACCAACAAAAATTTGCTTTGGTATAAGGCAGTCTCCTTCTCAAAGCCAGGTATTTCAGCTAAGTCTCAGGAATACTATCTCAGGGCATTGGACCAAGGATATTAGGAATGATCACTATGAAGTGCATTGCTAGACCAAATCTCAAGATAAAAACCCCTTCTTTTGCAGTTCTTCTGTACTCATAGATCATTTCTAGCATCACTTTAAAGTGACAGTTTTCCACACCAAAATCTTCTTTGTGAAATATATCTCAAGAAGGAGGATCAGGCCAGCAAAGGAATTGCACCTTTTCAGAGAGACAAACCAAACTTTTCAGACATTTGGAGCCAACACAGTTACAAATAGAGATACAGGCAAGCATACATCTGAAATGCAGCAATAAATTAAGAGACTGTCCACAGCTAAAAAACCTTCACTAACCTATTCACATGAAATTGCCTCCACTCTAGTTATTAACAATAGTCCATCATGTAAGCTTAAATTCAGACATGGATCAAAAAGGCAAGCCTTCTGGAAGCTAAAACTCTACTGAAATAAAATCACTTACAAAATGAAGCTTAGAATTTTCCCTCTTAGGAACACAGAGATTATGCCTTCATTCACTGACCATTACAGTCAGACCAATTAAAATTTGGGGGGGGGAGGGGGGCAGAGGGGAGGCAGGTTGGCCTTTTTTTTTGTTGGTTTGGTTTGGTTTGGTTTGGTTTGATTTGGTTTGGTTTTGCATTGCATGCTTGGTTTTAAGTTCACAGTCTTTCCCAAGTCTTTTAAAAGCATTTTAGAGCACTCCAATGGCCTGCAGGGGAAAAAAAGACCTTACAAAATATAGGATTTTCAGGCAGGCTAGGACTTTTTAGCATGTTTGACTGCAGTGATTTCACCCTTGCAAACAAAATTATCTAGGTAATTAAAAAAATAATTGAAGGGGAAATATAGATTATAAGTGGAACAGAATTTAATTTGTATTGTACTGTAGTGTACACTAAAGACCATATGTAGAAGGAGTTACTGAAGTGAAAGTCTAGACTTCTCAGAAAGGAACCTTCTAGGTGATCAAAACTAAAAAGCACTATTCATTCATTTTCATTTAATAGCTTATCTGTGATCAGTCCAGAGGAAGAATCCAACAGAATAAATATTCTATAGTATTATATACAAGAGTGGGGAGCCCAGAGAAGTGGCTGAGTCACCTCTCTGGAGCTACTTAAAACATGTGTAAAAATGGCACTTAGGGACATTGCTTAGTGGTGGCTTGGCAGTGCTGGGTTAACAGTTGGACTCAAGGATCTTAAAGGTCTTTTCCAGCCTAAGTA
Organism: Anabacerthia variegaticeps; assembly: GCA_035583185.1. Classification (NCBI taxonomy): domain Eukaryota; kingdom Metazoa; phylum Chordata; class Aves; order Passeriformes; family Furnariidae; genus Anabacerthia; species Anabacerthia variegaticeps. The sequence goes on along the minus strand of JAWWEW010000112.1, from coordinate 10,170,438 downwards.
ATTCTATGAAAAGCACATGATGTATGTTTCTCAACAGTTCAGTATCACATCTGATGTCTACTATTTATTGGCTCATTAAATGCACCCTTTGCTTTGAGACAGGAAGTCTAATTTCACATTCAGCCTTATGGGGACATCCAGAAAATATAGCACATTTTCTGCTGCTCAAAGCAGTCTTTCAGGGAGACTTAATAGCAGTGCTTGTGTAGTCTTTGGCAAAGACTGCATTTGGAAAACTTTAATGGCACAGAATCACTGTTTTTCTTGCTGCTGGTGTTGCTGTAAATGAGGAAAAAAAATTAATAGGATTAAATTACATATTTTAGGCCCCAAAAGTTGGTGATTTACTCTCTGCAAACAATGTTTTCTGACACAATTATATTGCAAAATGCCCTAGTTATGACAACCTGCAGCCCAGAGATGCCACACAATTATAGCTAAGTGTACAGGAAATTTTTTGTCACAGCCCTACACAATATTTCTGCTTTCTCCCTGGGCTTTCTGACTGATCTCATTGGGAGGCTGGGTTTTGAAACTGAATGGTTCACAGCAAAGCCAATGTGTGAGTTCTGAACACCAAGGTCTTAAGTAATGTGGTCCCTCAGCCATGGAGAAAGTAATTTTCCCTATCCAGTCCTTAGAGACAGGAAGAGTAAATTAGGATTACAGTTAACAGGACTTCAATCTGCCTCTCCCAATTTCTGAGCATTTCTATGCTGGGAGTCACATTCTGGATTGTGGTTACAGACCTGCTCCCATGAAATTTTGATTTAACTTAGGCACTAGTTCAGAAAGGTTTGTATTTTGGAGAAGCTTTGGACAAGACCAAGAAAGGCTGTAGTTGGAGATCGTTGATGTTATCAGTCACAAGCACGTATCTACCAGCCCAGATTCAGACCCAGTTTAGAGCTGTATCTGAACACTGTCTCCCCCTGCAATAGGAAGGGTATTTTGAGGTGATGATTTAAGGTGTTAGTCTGGTATGTTAGCGTGCAGTATGATGAATACGTCACATCGATCACACTGATACGTTCTTTGCAGGAAGAAAGTTATACAAAACAGTTCTAAATACTGATGTCACTGGAAATCGTGAGTCCCAAAAGAATATTTAGCATATCAAACATACGGGTATTGCACTCACTTCAAAAGTAAGATTTCCAATAAGGCATCTCTCTTCTTTCTCAAGGGTAGGTAGCATTACTAGAATAACATTTTAAGGTGTGATTTACTTGCTGAGATGGTTATTCTAGCTTGACTGACGATCTCCTGTGTTGACATAGTAGTGAACACACTTGCCTGTTTCCAGGAACCCATGTCAGAGGAGAAAGGTGTCTTGCACATTCTTTTATATTCATTCCAGAGCATATAAATATCAAGAAGCATACAACTGCTAATTTTAAACATTTGGGCACTGGTCAACAAGTGCAGTGAGACCAGCTTGAAGCATCCCATTCGGTTATGGTGGATCACATCTAACTGGCTGTTGACTTCTTCCAAGACCAGCTTCTTATTTTTAACATATAAAACCTCTCATTCCGAAGACAACAAAAGATACACACATAAAAATCTTTCAATTTATGCATCAATACCTACTGTCCCCTGGGAAATTTATGTCATGATAAAATATAGTGTCTGTTGTCAAGAAAGACAGAAAAACAGATGTTATTCTGCACAGTATAAGCAAATGTAGATTTTCCAGACTGTCACCTAAAGACATTTTGGAACAACCTCTATATTCATCATAAACATCAACATATCCTGTTACTGTCACTTGAGATGATAATTAAGAGCCAACTGCATGACGAATCATCCAGCTCTTTATTTACTATGTAATTTAAAATGTTACAGCTAAGATCATCATTATCTAACTTTCAAACAAGACTTGCTCAAGCTGACTGATTCTGTTCAGAAAATTAGCCTGAGGTTTATCTTTGTCACCAAAACCCTCATAGGATAGCTACAGAAGTTATCGCCTGCCAGGTAATATTATGTGAGAATATGGGGCAACAGCTCTTGTCAGCAGACATTTATGCTATTTACACTGTAAGAAGGACTCTTACTAGAACAGTTGACCTAGAGATTAAATAAAATGGGAGAAAAATTGTTCAGTTTAGGACAAAAGGATATTACATTATAAGTGTTGATATTTCACAAATAGTCACAGCATTGTAGGGGGGAAGGGAAGTTAGCAGGTTTGCATTCACTGTTTAAAAACTGGCAGCACAGGATACACACAGTAAAGAGGTAAGTGCAGTTCTTCTAAACAGCTATTTGCGTTGTTAAAAAACAGATTGTGAAAGTATGAATGAAGGTCTAAAATTTGACATTTCAGTATCTGCAATGTGATAAAGCATATTAAAACCAACCTGCCCAAAGTGATCATTCCCATGGCTGACACAGGTTTGTGCTCTCCACTGGTTCCCACAGCGTGTTTCTATGCTATTCACATTTCACTTATACCTGCATCCAGAAATAACCTCAGAAAGAAGATCCAGCCATCAAGGCCTTTCAAGTTTTGCTTTGAGAAAAGGGCCAGTGAAGGAAAACCAGAGAACCTGTTTCCATCTCTAGGTCAATTACAAATGCATTAGAGGCTTTTGCTTGAATTCTACCCCTATTTCAGAGGCCTGTGTGCCCCTGCACCACTGCACAGCCTGAATACACATAGAGATCTGTGTTAAGCCTTACACTTGCTCCCTTCATAAAGCTTACCCCCTAAGACGCTGTCCTACCTCAGCCACTCCTCCAGACTCCACCTAAACTGGAACTCCCTGGGACCCCATGCTATGAGCAAGCAGAGCAGGACCTGTGCCTGCCTCCCTGGCAACCTGACTGACCCCCTGCACTGGTTTACCTGGTAGAAGGAGTAGAGAGCAGGCTCTGTTTAACACTGATGTTTAGACAAATTATATCCCTGGATGCTGTTATATGAACGTGTTCCCCTTTTATATCCATTTTCATCTTCTGTAAATAAATGACCATCACAACACACAAAAGACAGTAACTTGTATTTCCCAGTTTTTAATATTACAAAGTCACTGACATTTTATGAAAGGGTCCCATAGGGACCACAAGAGCCACAGGAAATTTGACATATGTGACATTATCTCCACAAAACACTTCCATCAGTAATCCAACAGTGATCCTAAATGTTTACCTCATCCAACCATCAACTACTGTCATTGTTATTTCATTAAATGAAAAAAAAGAATATGAATATATGCATAAAATATAATCCCTCTAGATCAGATTCTTCTCCACATACTGAGAAGGAAGGGAGAAGAGTGGGCAATTCCAGCTACTACTGCTGTAATTGATACCAAACATTAATAATTTTCAGTAGATATTAAGAAATGCTACACTGCCATATTATCAAAGAAATATGTGACCCATCTGTGCAAGCTGCCTTCAACCCTAAGGGCTTGCTTGGCTGCTTTGGAAAAGCTAATAACATGTATCCAAGGCAGTAGGACTTGAAAACCTGAATTGGAATAGAAATATCATTGAAAAATCAAACCTTTATTGCAAAAGTTTAACTTCTTTATTTAAAGCTATTTTTCATCAAGTTCAGGTTTAGTGTCTACTCTTCATACAGACTGATGACTTTCATAAGTCCTGCATCAGTCAATACTGAGAAGATCCCCTAGATGCTGTGGTCTACATCTAACATAGCTCTAATGCAGAGGTACTGATAATACCTATATTTTCTCAAATTTAAGCAAGAGAAGGTATTTGTCATGAACGTGCTAACTTTTGTATTAAAACAGACTGCACAGCTCCTCTTTGCAAATGAACTTTTGTTGGTTTGTGGCCTAAAACAACATATGTTCATGGGACTGGTGCTTTCCAGGAACACCATGAGAGGAGCAGAGGAAATACTGGTTTGTGTCTCACTTACACAGTCTGAGGACAAATGGATTTCAGCACTAGGTTTACAATGCTTGCCAGAAACCAAGTCTAGATGAATTTTGACAGCACATCAAGCTCATTGTCAGAACACAGTATCCACCTCCACAACCTGTCCTCAAAACTGTGCTCCTAATAAGACATTTCCACTCAAGTAAATTGAACCTCAGTCATGATTAGTTATGCCAGGTCATATTGAAGGAACAGAATTCAATTTGCTCAGTAAATACTTAGTAGAAATGTTAGTACAGTCAGCTTTAAAGTTGTCTTACATTTCACACTGCAAATACTACAGCAGTTAATCAACAATCACACTGCTCGCACATGTTAACAATGTCCTGTTAATATTTCTCAAACTCCATTGTAGCATTTGGTAGGATACATGAAAATGAAGCAAAAGTGAATTCTTGGGATAAATTCTAATCAGCTTCCTTAGCTACCTGCCACTTTCAAAATAAATTAGTCCCTGCAAGGATTACCACCAGCACAAGCACTAAGTATCCACCTACACAGCACATTCTGGTGTTATACTTTTAATTCACTAGTCTCTTTAGCTAGGTTAGAGGTTTCTACAACCTCTCTTGGGGTAAAAAAGAAAAGCTTAGATGGCCTTCTAATATAATTTCAAACCTTTAACAGGGTGTTTAAAAATACAACAGTTATTTCTTAACAGCAGAGATTAGAAAGTATCCTTGTACTAAAATAACATTCAAACCAGACTGAAAATGTCTCTGAAAAGCTTTTCAAATGGCAGTGGTAATGTGTGCTAAACCTCAGAATTTCAAGCCATTTAGATCATTAGCTTATTTAAAATTACTCTCAAAAAAAGTTACAATGATGCTTGGAAAAAAATTGCCACCAAATTAAAATCATTAACCATGCCTGAAATGTCTTAATCTTAAATTATTTCTACTTCAATGCAATGTTCCAACTGACATGGCTATTAATTATTATTGCTGATGTGTACTCTCAGCTTCTGCAGTAAAAAGTTTAATTCCTTAACTAATCTCTCATTAAAAGAGCATTCCTTAATAAAAGTTAAGATTTCTATACCTATTATACTCAATTTAAGACAATAAATCAAATTTTTCTCCCCACCAGATTCTTTACTTCAGTTCAGGAAAAAGTATTTCTAGATATGAGAAGTATTACACTTCACTGAAAATAAGACAAGATTTAAAACATCAAATTTTCAAACGGTGCAGATACCAAAATCATAAGAATGGATGTATTACATTAGACCCAAAAATCTAATAATTCACCCCAGTATCTACCTCTAGCCATTGCTAGAGAAAGATGGACAGCAGAAAAACACAAAAGTTATTAGTACAAAGCAGGTCTTCACAACAAGCTATTAACCCCTGAGAAGGTTTCCCACATGAAATTTCTTTAATAGCTTCTAGAATGCTCAATAATTTTATCTAGCTCATCCCCTGATTCACCAACTACTTTTTTCTTTCAAAGAAAACCAGGCCATTTCTGAGGCATTATGTTCACTTGAAAAAGCCACAGTAGCACTTTTCCAATGCATCACATTCACTTGTCATCTATTAATTTTATCCTTTGTGAAAAATTTGTCAATACATTTCATACAGAAGGCACCTGCACTGATCACTCCCAAGCTACTGGCTCCCTTAGAAGCCCTGCGGGCAGCACAATTTTGACACCTCCTCACAGACCCTGGATCTCCTTTGTAATTAAAGCCACAAATTACCTTCCACAGTAATCTTCATAAAGATTAAAGTGTAAAATACTCTTTACTTCCCTCTGGAAACTACCTGTGTCATGCAGCACAGGACAAGCACCCAGACAGGCTCCCATGAGCTACCATCAAGGTCAGGGTTATATTAACTGTCCGATAGGAGATGCACGAATGTAGTGAAAACTCCTTTGGGGACAGGTTTGATGAAAGAGACACACTAAATGCAGAGGAAGGCAGAAAGCCTGCTTGATGTTACATCTCTCTCTATGGTGTCACAACACACAGGGTGGGTGAGAGGGTGCAAAGGTCAGCTCTGCCTTGTGAGAAAAATCTCTTTTATTAAACTTAGAAAAAAGGCAAATATCCATGAAACAAAAGAAATATAACAAACAGGAAAATTTAATTACAACACACGTTGGGTGCCCAGGTCACACAAGATCCCCAGAAGCATGCCTTCCAATTCAAAAATCCTACTTTTGAAGGTTTTCAGGGTCCCACCCCACTTGCATAATCAGAGGGGTGTTCCCTTTCCTCCGATTGGTTCTGCCTTGTCCCACCACATGCCGGGGTGGAGTTTTGGGCAACATGGCAGCCCCCATCTGCCCGCATGGGCGGCCACGTGGCTGTGGCTGTTCCGGCTATATTTCTAGTTAATACGTGATTGCCGTATTCTGGAACGCTTAATCCCTGGTATCCGTTCCAAATTGGACTGGATGCCTTACAACTTCCATGAAACACCTGTAAGTTAGTAACAAAAACAAAACAAAAAAATAAACCCCTGGTTAGTAACCCTTGTTCAGTTTATTTGCTTGTAATAAAACCAGTTTTTCTATCTCTCATAGCCTCAACTGTGACTGCATCTTCCCAAGAGAGCAGTCATGGACATTGAGGCACCACCAGCTGAGGCTAGGGAAATATTAGCATCACTTACTGCTCTCTGGGGAAAATGCCTAACTGTAGACCAGACCATAAACTGCCTGACTCAATTTCTTCTGGCTGTTACCAAAGCTATTGTATTTTCCTGCAGCCTTTTCATCCCTTGACATCCACTGACAGTTTCACTTTTCCCTTAGTCCACTAGTGTACCCTTTTTGTGGGACACTGGAGAGACCATTGAGTGGATGATGAGGGAGAAGGGCAGATTTCTTCAAGCATGGAGAACTAAGGCTTGATTTATCAAGTGTAAATAAGATCTTCACTCATGGCCCATGGGACTCCTTTTAGCCAGAACCTCTAGATCCAGAACCTGAACCCAACATTTCAAATATTTTGCCTAGAGTACACTGATGAAATAGCAAAATAATAAAAGCTTTAAGTGCTACAAACCAAACAACAGAAGTAAAGGGGCTGTGTGAAACCAAGTCAGACAGAATCTAACCCTTCACAACCCAATCACAAAGGCTTAAAACAAAACAGAATAATCTTTGTCAGCATCTGCTTTCCACCATTGGACCATGCAGCCTTGCTCAAAACCTGTTCCTAATTGAATAAAAATCAGCTGCAGAAAGTGAGAAATCTGACAGCAGTTTTCTGATCCTCACAAAGGAATTTGATTGCAAGAGGAAAAGCTGGACAGAGAAATAAAATGCTACAACACCACAAGAAAGGAAAACGAAATAAACAGAGAACCCATGCAGTAAATTCACAAAATGAGATCCTTCCAAAGCATATAAACAATCCCTTTGCTTTTAGCTTTTGGCAGTGTGCTGGTATTAATGCCTTTCATGCTCAGGTCTGAGACCTAAGCAATCTTTTTTGTTTGCAGGACCTGTCCCATATGGTGGAACAAAATAATACACTGAAAGCTCATTGCTCTCACTGGAAACAAAGCTTTGGTGGAGGTCAATAGAAATCTCAATGGGAAACAAATGCTCTGATGATGAGACAGCTGCTGTATGATCATATCTTCCAGTCAGTGACAAAGAGAAAGAAGGTAAATGCTTTCCATCTCAGTTCACTTTTTCTTTGTATCTTATCTTCAGCTATGGGGGAGTGTATGAAAAATGTATTTTGAAGTATGTCTAAGCAGGAAAAATTTTATTTGGCACCAATAGATGAATGAGGTCTGAAAAATAAGCTTAACTAAGGCAAACCACACATTAGAAAATCAGCCCTCATTTACCATCACTAAGAACATGACTAGAGCAATACAAGAAAGTAATAAACTGTCTCACTAAAGCTAAATTTTCTGGTTTTGTGAATCAACAGAAAATATGCACCAACTCAAAATCATCCCATGCTTGGGTGCATACTTGCATGCACACATTTATGGGCACATAGAAAAACTTGCAACCAGGCTGATGTGCTGGTTTAAAGGTAAACTGGCAGGAGAAGTGAACCCAACTCAAAACAAGATTACAAGTCAGAATTACAATTTGATAAAAAGATTACAGTACGTACAATGATACAAAGAAAAAAAAAGAAAACCAAATTTGTCCCACAAAAGTAGCACCCAGGGGCACGAACAGAATGGAGTTCATCAGACCCTGTGCTAAGCACTACATGGTCCCCCCGAAGACAAAGTAAAAGGGAAAAAGAAACCTATTGGTGAGGATGATGGGCACAGTCTGGTCAAGAGTGGCAGTCACAGTCCTGTTGAGGTCCTGGTCCTCCTCTTGGTCCAACGAGTGGTACCAGAAGTCCCCAAACCCCAAGATTATATATGCTTAGGTTCAGATGGGAATGCCCAGTACCACCCCAGAGTGAGGAGTTTCCCAGTGTGTGATTTACTCTGTGAGTCATGGGATATTTTTTGAATCCTTGATAGCCCATTACAAGGCATGACCCTTCAGGCTGGGTGTGAAGGTGCTAAGGCCTCCCCGGAGGGGAGTTATCACAGCTGAGTCATTGGTGTGAAGACAGGAAGCTTTCCTGTCTCACAGAGTTCTTGAGCATCCCAGTTTGTAGCCTGAGGGATCAGGTGTGCCCTGCTCCGTCTGAAAACTTACTACAACAAACCTGATTTTTTTATTCTCTGCTGCCTCTTTATCGCCTCCTCCATCACTCACAGATTAGCAACAAGCAATATATACAATTGAACTCCATTTGTGGATGGAATGCGACTTAAGATGTGGCTATCATTTGACCTGTATCACAGGCAGAAACAATTTTGCACAGTGACATTCCAAGTTGTGTGGTCTGAATGCACAGTCTTAGTAATGATTAGCAGTTGACCATTTCATGATTCCCCTTAGCTGCATAACAGGCTTTTAACAACCAATGTTGGTATGATAAAATGTGGCAAAATAAATGAATATTTGGAATTTGAGCAACTTAGTTATTTATATTGTCATATACATGCTAATCTCAAGTATGAGTTCTACAGTGACAGAACAAGCACCCTGGAAATCAACAGTTCATGACAAATTCCCAGCCGATCTTTTACTGTCCTCAGAAGTATCTGTATGCAAATTTTGTAGCCTCAATTTTGTGCCTATATTTTACAACTCCTCAAGTAATCCATACAGGTTAGCAAAGCATGGATACATGCACACTTTTGTGGTAGGGAAGCTCAAAGCATCTATCTCTGCACATCAGTAGAGTCCCCACACTGCTTCAGGTGTTTCCGTCTTAATGCTAACTAACAAAACACACTAAATAATTTTCTGTACATCATCTCCTATAAGCTACCCACTAACTATTTTCACTGACTAGTGGTATTCAGGCTGAAGTAGATGCTAATATTGTTGGTCTGTGTTTGGCCCAGCCACCTGTGAGGAGGTGTGCTTCCTCTGCCAAGTTATGTGAAAAGAGGCTGATAAAGACAGTCTCTGGCCTTGAAGGAGGCATTTCTGTGTAAACTAAAATTAATTGGGCTCTCTCTATTGGCTGATGGCCCTTCAAGGGCACTTGAAGGAGAAAGAGAGAAGGAGGAAGTAAACCCCTAGACCTACTTAATGAAGACCCTCTGAAATATACTGCACAGGCACAGAGAAACCCACACATGCACAGCAAAGTACCAATCATATAGCTGGGGGGAGGTGCCGGGGATCTCTGTCTGGGCGGTCCTGGCCAGACTTGCTCAGGTAGATGCCCCTCGGGCAACTTAGATAAAAGGCAGATGGCTCATACCTCGGGGCTCGCTTGCATCCCATAACAGGACCGTGTTGCCTTTTGGAAGGGATGCCCACCTTCACCTGTGAGCCAGCTGACCCTTGAGGGTGCAGCCACTGCTCTGGGGAGTTTTGGGGTTGGTGAGACAACTCCATGGGAAACACCTAGGCAATTTGGGTGTTTGCACCTGGGGGCTTATTTCCCCTTTTCCCTCTTTCTTGGGTTATTTCCTGTTTACTTGGCCACTTTTGGTAATAAAACTACTGTTAGGGTTAAGCTTTCAGCATTGTCTCAGTTTCAGCTTCCACATCCCTTCAGACCCTCCCTGGAGCACTAGTCAAGCTGAGGCATGATGAAGCAGATTCTTTCATCTTAATAATTTTGTGTTCTTTATTTATTTAAGACAACATTCAGTGGAGGGACTGCATAAAGAACATGTTGGAATCAGACCCTGTATGTTTGCAGTGAATTGAGATAATCTCTTCAGACTACTTTATCTAATGCCTCCCAGCTTTTTGTGTATGGCAGTTTAAAGATGGACACCTTAGCAGTGCTGGTAGAAAAAGAAGCACTAGAAAGATAAAAAATATGATAAGAAGAGGTTACTTGTTTTCCTTGCAGATGGCAAAAGATGACAAAACCAGCAGAAGCACACAAAGCATACACACACAAAAAGCACAGCAGCCAAAACCCAAGTAAACATAAAAAACTTGGTACTTTTTTCTTGAAAATGTACAGGCTTAGCTTTCTTAGTTTTTAAATTCTAGCTTTAAAATCCTTTTTATTTTCTATATATATCAGTGCTGCATGTGCTCCTTACTACATCGTGTTCAAAACAAGCAAATTCTCTCACATTTGGGTGCCCTGTGCAAGCTGTCTTACAGAAATCTAATATTTTAGAAAGGACTGCCTGTCTTCTCTTTTGACAGCTCACAAGGTTCTCATTTTTAAGTTAGCCATCCAAAAACAAAGAATGAAAGATTATCATCACATCTCATCCAGCCAGTCTCAGACACCTATATCCTAGTAGAGAATCAGTCATGAAGAAGTGGCAATCTCTTCCAAAAAAAACCCCAACAAACAAGTAAACAAACCAAAAAAAAAAACCCAAACAAAGAAAAAAACCCCCGAGACAGAAAAAAATTAACATTAATCCCTTTCAGCTACCTTGAGTAGGGTAGATGAATCCCAAACATTAGTGTTGATGTGGCCCACTACTTATATGTAAAAATCCAAAGGAATGTTGCTATATAACACTGGCTTTTATATACCTCACCCTGATAAACTTCATATGCAGTAATTCTATCAGATTAATGGAAAGATATTTTCCACAATCCTCATTCATATTGTATCTGCTGATATCTTAAATTTTTTAGTGTATTTCTAAGAGGCTGAGTTTAACTGAAATGACACACCAGTTGGGTCAGCCTTATTTCATCAAGGGTCTGATCAGTCCCCGAGTATGCCAATGTATATATCACTTCAATCTGTACACTATATATAATAATCCTTTTCTTTCCAGTAGCTGTGTATCAATGAAAGCAGGACAGAAATTTGTGGTTTCATCTGTGATTTTTTTCTGTTCATACATTTTAAGTAATATGGCAAAAATTCACAATGGATAAATTATGGTGCTTAATTTGAAGTTCTAAGTCTTTATATGTTTTGGCTAATTTAGCTTGCATTAGACAATTTGGAAAACAGAAAGTACTGAGGTGAAAAATAACTGAAACAAAGAGAAAGGGAATATAAAAGAACAGAAAGGACAACTTCTGAAAGACAATTACACATAGCAATCTGGAATAAAGAATTCCAGTACTAATTTTGAAAGACTGTTCTGAAGAACATTGTTGGAATAAACAATTGCTTTTACTGAAAAGGCTACACAGCTTTGGCTGGTTTCTATGCAATTTAATTAATTATTACTACAAAACCATTTGCAGATATCTCACATTTCAAAAAAAGTGAGTAATAAAAATTTGAAAACTGGACTGAGACAGAACATACATTTTCCCAATTTTAATAATGAACATCAGTACTTATCTGACTGAATACCAGGAGCTGAAAGTACTGGTGTTAATTTTCTCTGAAAGTGGCTTCAGTCCTCTTCTGGAGGTGATCTGTAGCCAGTTAATCAGAAAAGAAACCATGCTGTACTACATCGTGAAGGTCAGCCTGACACAAGCAAGTAAACATACATGTGTTACACCTCTGCAGTGTTGCATAAAATAACTTGTCCTGGAAAACTGGCATTTTTAATTCCAGTTACATGGTATGTGGGGATGATACAATGACATCAAGACTAAATAGTAGTACTTGTCTATGAAGTCCATTCAACTTGTGTGTGTATGTATATGTATACATACATATATATATATGATTCTTTACTCCATGGTTTGAATGGAAATTGTAATTCAGTTTGAACTTGTGCAAAACTTTAAATAGGAATGATTCTTAAAATAATTTTGTTTCTTTACACTAAAAGCAAATAGAGAGGGAACTCCTATTTATTACTTCTGATAAAAATGTATGAAATGTTGGAATTTTTATATAAGCAAATTTAGCAGTCTTTTCATATGCATCCTGGCAATAAGATACAAATTAAATATGAGTGTCTGAACTCTATTTGTTACAAGAATAAATATGGATTAGTGGATTGAGTCTGGATAAGCTTATTCTATTACAGTTATATTTATCTGAGATCATTTACAGTGCTCTACATTTCTCCAATACAATTTTGGGGTGTTTTTTTCCTTCCTTGTTCATTTCAGGATGTCTGCATTTAGTCAAGAGTGTCTGTACATTTTTGCAGCTAATTTTTTTTCCTACTAGACCTTTTTGCTTTTAGAGGTTACTGATAAATATTTTAAATGTGTAATTCAAATAGTCATAATTTGTTGAGAAGAAAACTGAGAACAAAACAATGCTACATTTTTCCTAAAACTACATCAATTGATTATTTTACTGCAACATTTGAAAATTCAGCTATACCATTAAGCTGATGGCCATGTGATTGTATTACCCACTTCCTTAATCTCTGCCTTTTGGGAACACAGTCCATTTGCACTCGTGTCTCCCCCCTACTCCACAGAACACTGCAGAGGCACTTACACATGTGCCCACCAGTGATATCTTTACAGGTGAACAACACATTTTAAGATGAGCAGATACTTAGAAGTAGGTGTAGATAACTACAGCACCAACTCAAATACCACCACCTCCACTGCCACAAACACACCAGCATCCTGCCTTTTATTCTTTCACACAGCATCTGGGGCTGGGAAGAATATTGCCTTATGGCAAAGAATGTCACAGTCTGTGACTGTCTGAGAATCAACTTTATCTTTTCCCTCCTCTCAATTCTATGTTCATGCAAATACCACATGCCAAGAAGTTTACAGATGGAGGGTTGAATGAACCAACAGTATCCTTGCAAGCAGAAGATTTAAAAAAAAAAACAAAAGCAAAAACAAACAAACAAACAAAAACAAACAAGAAAACCCATCAAAAAACTGCACAACCAAAACAATAACCAAAAAACCCAAATGCCCAAACAAATAAAAAATCCTAATTGCCCCCCCTCCCAAAAAAAAAACAAAAAACAAACCGACAAACAAACAAAACATCCCACTCAACAAGCTTTTCTCCCTTTTCTCACAGGGCTCTATCACTGAAGTTTCATCCCTGAGCCACAAGAGCTAACAACCCCTTTGCAACACCCCCCAGAAAATTTTTAAATCTTTGGGGGAAAAAAAGAAAAAAAGAAAGTAGACCTCTAAGTTTATATTCTGTGTTCTCTCCAATGAAGTTAGGAAACAGGCAAAAAGATCATTCTGCCAAACTCGTTTCTTAATCCTTGCCTGTCATAGTAATCCAGGATTAGAAAATTTACACTGAAGGAACAATGAGTGCCCTCTGTGAGCTTGGAAGGTTTATAGAATACCACAGATGCTAACTGAAACAAAAAGATACCAGTCTTTTAAGAAACTTCGGTATGATTCAGTCTGCACAATGCTGAAAAGAGAAAGCATCTTTATTTTCTCCATCATATGGTTTTATATGCAGAAACCATACACCAGGCAGGTGATTTTTAAAAAAATCATTAATATGTAATTATTATTTCATCTGTCTTTATAACCTTATTTGGATTAAGTCATATCAACTAAAGCTGAAGTTTCTCTGTAAGGAAAGAGATGTTGATAATTCAGTTATCATAAGATGTTTATAAAATTATTTTAAGTCTGCTCAACAATTTTCTGCATCATTCCATGCTAAGTATTGCAACAGCAAGTCTTATACATGCCAGACATCCAGAATTTCACAAGAGGCAGCTATAAAAAAATAATATGGATAGCAGCTAAATGAATGAGTCACAAGAAAGTGGACTGAAGAAAATATAATGCATCTTCTATTTATCTAAAATTTCAGTGAAGCAAAGATGATAAAAATACTCTTTCTTCATTCATGACTGCTGAATAGAGCCACTGGAAATGTAGAGAAATTCTTCCATATTCAAAGAGGAGCCAGTGAAAGTTTGTACAAGTGTTAGCCAGCTGCTTTATCATTACAGACGCTACTGTCAGGCAATAAGACTCTAGATTTAAAATGATGATTATACTCATAATCTTGTCTATAGCTCTTGGTTCTTTTACCATGGTATGGATAAACAACATCCTTTGCATGCTTTGCCAGAAAAGTCTGGTATTGGAGATCTAACTTGACTAGTCTGGCTTTCCAGTGAAAGGGCTCAGTGCAGTGGGAGAATGAGCAAACCTGGAAACTATGTTTCTGCTCTTCCTCCACACCCCAGAAGTCTTAGAACTAAGTTAATTCCCACTTTATTTTACATGCATGTCCATGAAAATACTAGACAAGCACACTTTTTGGTCTACTAGTTTTTACCCATCTCTTCTTTCTTGTTCCATGTCTTCAGCTCGATGTAGGAAGCCAACCTTGTTGGTATGGCATGTTTTCCCTTCATGAAATAAATGCATGAGCACCCCAACACATAACATACCACTCAGTCTAACAAGTCTCCTGACTTACCTGAAATGGAGAAGGGGATGGGGTTTTTTCTCCTCATTAATTGAAAATTCAAGATGCAATTTAAACACACATATTGCAGAAAAAAAAATAATTTCAGCAGTGCCAAAGAAATACATGTAATAAACAAATACTTTAACAAAATCTGTAAAAATCTCATAGTCATGTCTGAAAAGGCCTCAAATAAATACACAAAAAATCCCAAAGATTTGCCAAGTTGGAAATATATAAATTAAAGCATACATGTTTCAAAAGACCTTGAGAAGGAAAAGAGAAGAAAGCAACTTAAACCTCAGCAACAGCAAGCCATGTTCCAGTGCCAGGTGTCAGGAAGGGAACGTAGGTAAAGAAGAGAGTAAGGCCTTTTTATCTGGGGCTAGAGACCAGCAGATCATCCAGTGAGACTTTTCTACAAACCTCTTTTTAGGCTTGTTTCAGAAAATAAGCAGGAAGGACGTAGTTCTAATTTCCCCAGGATACAACAGCCTTAAAAGCTGAGAGAAATCCTTATTAAATATAATCTTAATGTATTGCATAATTTTCTTTTTTTGTGTGTGTAGCTTTAGTACTGCAAATCTATGTTTTTAAGTAAGCATATTCTTTTAATCATATCTTATGAAGAAGCTTCCTCAGAGCAAGAGCACAAAAGATCTGTTGTTGCCATGGAAGCAGCAGTCCCCAAAACTATGGCACTGCAGCCTGTCTACTCTAGGCAGTGCACTAAAACGCTGCTTGGGGAACACCACAAGAGCAAGCCTGTACTCCTCCTGCTTACCTGGTAGTGTGGGAGAATGAGAGGTCAAGGTATGTTCCATCAGACATGTGATGGGATAGTGATGTCAGCCCTGGATGGGACTGTGGAACAGGTCTAGAAAAAGTTCAGTTCAGCTGTTATACCACCCAGCTGTGCTCTCCTTAAGATGTGCCTCTCACAGCTACAGCAATGGTCCTCATACCTTGCTCACCTAAGAAGTGCAATAGAATAAATTCTGGAAATACTTTACAGTTCCTTAGCATTTCTTTAAAACTTTCTAAAGCAGTTACATACTTTTATTAGGATATGTTAAAAGATTTTAACAGAGTTTCTTTAGTGAGATCATTTTTGGGTGAGCAGTCATTTTGCAGATTTAATACAAGTTCTGCACTTGTAGTATATTAACTGAGCTGAATTGCTACTGGGAAGTTAAACATATTGCAGAGGATGCTTTGCACAGTGAAACAGCAGTAAAAAAGAAGCTATTTTGTTGAGATGATGCATTTTATTTCATAGTCAGAAACATATTAAAGTATATAGAGCATATAAAAGTAAGTGTTGAGAATTTGTCTAGGACAGTTCCAATTTGATATAAAGCACCCAATTTCTTAGACCTCTTCTTAAACAGAAAAAACCCCAAACATTTCAAAATGTAAAAGAAAAAGGCCTATTCTATAACCACAACCTGAAGCACACAGTGATCCTTTCAGCCTGATCTATAGAAATGCTCCCAGATCACCTTGATGCACTTCAGTGAAGAACCTCCTAGAAATACAGAGCAAAATCTTGGAAGGTATTATATATGTGTGTATATATATATATATATATACACGCACACATATATTTCTATTGAAACCAGGGAACAATATTGGAGGACATCATCTAGGAGTCTGATCTACTGTTTTCTAAAGGGACTGCATTACAAAAGACTCTACTCACGAAGACATCTTAGTTATTTATCGTGGTATCTCAGAAACAGAACTCCTAGTGCCATGCAGCTCCTTTTGGAACACTATTAGGACTATAAAATTCTCAAAAAAATCCCAGATATCCTCCTTCCTCATCTTCACAGTAACATCATGAATTATGCTTCCATACAGAACAGAGACACCTAAATCCAACTTCAGTTTTGCAGATTAGAGAGTATCTGGTGCCTAAAGGAAAGGGTTTTAATGAAAGGGTCTTCGTATCAGAGTTCACTAGTAAACCTACTGAGATGCATAACTTCACATAGATATTCTCATTTAGAACATGTTATAAGATGACATTTGTAATATGCCAGTTTTTGGGTTGTTAATTTTGAGGCTGGTGAAAAGTTCCTGCTCCACTTTAAAAGGAGCTGCCGAACAAAGCAAGCAGTCCCTAGCTGCTTGTGAAGCCAAACTTTTTGAGCACTCCAGCTCAAGTGCTTGGTACTCAAAAAAGCCTAGCATAAACTTGAATAGTAAAATTGTCCCTATTTACAGCTTCAGACTTCTGACATTTGCATACTATCACACCTTCCACAATGCACTGCAAAGTGAAGGACAATATTGCAACAAGGTCAGGGAGAATCTGTGATATCCTTGCTGAAGTTCTCAAACAGCAGATAAATGAAAAAAAGATACTGTCATCATTTCTTAAGTAAAAAAAAAACAAAAATAATTGGAAATTGTGACAAAGAATTTGTCACTGTTTATTAAAAGGGTTATGAGTATTTGACATGACCTTTTTAATAGGCTTCTTTGCACATCAATATAATCAGGTATTTACAAAGATAAAACACACACATACAAAATGCACTTCAGATTCTCTCTAAACTGGGAAATTTTGTTTCTGACTGTAGGAATCCAAAAAGTGCTTTTATCTTCTCCTCTGCCAGTCAAGAGTAATGTCAGATCCTAGTAGTTATATGATGAATTTCCTTATCTGCAATTGTTCTGCAGTTGCAGTTCATTTGGAGGACTTTACCTCAAGGGTGCTGTCTCTCAGCATTACAGTTTAACAATCACTAAATTTTACATCCGTTTCCATTAGGTCTGTTCAGTGAGATTCCTAAGTAGAGTTGTCATAGAGCAGAATGCCTGCTATCTAGCATTATAAAACCCATTAAGACAACTTAGGCTTATGCTGCAGACTATCAGCTTTCCAGGGGCAGTGAACTGGTTTTTTTGCACAGTCTGTCTCTTACAGACACTACAGGTAAAAGATAATCTCTTTAGTAATTTAGTGAAGGGGGAATGGAAGCTGGCAAGGGAGGGTGCAGAGAAGAGCCATGAAAATTCCTGTATCTAACACACTATTTCAATGGTCTGGCTAGTACCCAGAAAATGTGTCATACATCCATGTTTATTCTTCTACTGAGTCCATAATTTTATGATGTATTTATTGTCATTCAGGAAAAAAACACAAAATATCATTGCACTAGTAGTGTGTGCATCTTGAGCGGCTTATCTTTTGGAATCTTCAGCATACCACATTCAGTTTGTTTCTCACATCCTCCCAACATCTCTCTCACAGGAATTTCCAGTATAGATCCACCTCTTAAAACATCTTTAGAAGTTAATATCTGCCTACAATACCTACGTAAGTCTTTCTGTCAAGTGAAGTCTTCAGATCCCTCAAACTATCAATTTATACACCAAGCTTTCAAGTTCCACTTGACTATAAGAATTTCTGTCCACCCAAAAAACATAAGCTGACAACCTTCCCATTAGCCTTCTCATTGCTTTTTCTAGGACACCTACTGTATGGGTGTACACCTCATGCCAGTTGAAGATTTGTAATTAAGATGACAGTAATAGTCTGATAAAGCTGGATACTGAGGGTCTATAATTTTGTATTTGTATTGACATCCCTGGAAATTTATATTTATTAAAAAAGATCTTGCTTATAATTCCTTATTGACTAGAGTTGAAAACTGAAAGTATGCGAAACAGGTTATTTCTTTCTTTTTCTAAAATAAAGCCAGAGTGACAAGTCATTAACTGAATACATACTAATTACTTTTGAAGCACCCACGGTCCACACTCTTTCTCAGGTGTAGTGAAAAACTGCAAGTGACTGATAGTCAAACCCTGGTTTAAATAGTTTCTTCTGTATTGCAAGGGGTCTACTCTCTGACATGATTATAAGCCACTTTGTCTTCAAGTTACAGAAACCCAGGCATTCACAGATTTACAAACTTTTTCAGAAGTCATTTGCAGGCGAAGCAGTCATTGTGACACCTCAGCTACAGGGTTATAATGAAACAATGGGCAACGCAAAAATAGTATAAATCCCACAAGAGCTATATTCAGTGAGAATGCACATCTAAAGACATCATACTGGAAATCTCTGAGCATTAAGTATTCTCCTACTAAGAGCAGAATACATCTTTTATTAATGGATGGGGTTATTTCACAATGCTAAGATGAATCTTTATAAACTGCAGAATTGTTCCTCTGCAAAGAACCAGAATTTCCTAATTCATTTCTTTCATTAGGAAAGTAAGGAGAGAAGGGAGTTATTCATGAGTCCTCTTTGTTTCAGGTAAAGAGTAAGACATAGAGTAAAAAAGGAAGGAACTGGCACTAGTGCTTTAGCTACAGGAGATACCATCTTCTAAATTATGACACCCTTTCAGCTTTCTTGAATTCCTTCTACAGTTACCAATAGTGCCATTTGTATATACAGTGATATACAAACAGCCTCCCTAAAGGAGACTTTGAGTGCATTTCACTAATATTGTGCTACAGCTCAAAACGAAGACTGCCAAGTGAGTGTACTGGCATAGAATATATGACAGCATGTAGAACTTGAGAGCACAGTGAGTTAGAAAACATATGTTCCATTCCAAATCAAAAAAGTTGGCCCTGAAGTGCCAAACTTCCAAACATCAGACAAGCTTCCTTTGTCAATTCCCCAAAATGTACTCATACCATAATTTCCACAGCAGAAAAGTTGTCAGTTAATTCAGCAACGCACACAAACCACACTTTGTACAAAGACACACTCTGAACTCATATCGCATGCATAACTGCAGCTAAGCCTGCACACCATAAACTCCTAACTACCAGGCACCACAGGATTCCAATGTGGATGCAACATAAATTGCAACATGGGCATGCAGAGGGCTGCTAATTACAACACACATCCCATGATAAGTTAGTAACTCTCCGAAAGGACAAAACAGTTACATTCAGTTTGAAGAAATTGGTAGCTGGAGATGTCAGTTCCTTTCTTCACTGCCTAACTTAATCTGTTCCTGAGCTGTACTTCATGCACAAGAGGTGACATTAATGTAAAAAGTCCCTCCAGATTTTAAAATAAATGCTCAACTGCTAAACCCAAAAAAGTGCTGAGATGGGTAGTAGCACTATTTATCATTCTTCCACTGTTGCTTGTGCAAATGCTGCATCTACCATACTCTGCTAGAAAGGGTGAGGCTGCACAGCAAAGCTGCACCCAGATACCAGCAAGATGCTTTCAGTGATGGGGAGCAGGCTGTTGCCCTGCAGAACCTGAGCACATCCAAGCCCAGCAAGCTTAGGGACTGCAACACCTGTCAGATAGAAAAGAGACACTGCCAACCACAGAGCTTGCAGTGTAAATACAGATTTTTGTTTCTCTGAAAAAAGAAGGAAAGGTATGTGCTTAGAGGAGCATAGCCACATATATCAGGTTTGCATGTAAAGGTTTTTGGGAGCAGGGGAGAGTGGAGGCACTACAGGGGTGGCTGCTGTGAGAAGCTGCAAGAAGCTATCCCTGTGTCTGACAGAGCCAGTGTCAGCCAGCTCCAAGATAGACCTGTTGCTGTCCAAGTCTGAGCTCCTCAGTGATAGTGATAGTGCCTCTGGGCTAACATATATAAGAAGGGGGAAAAGTTACTGTGCAAAAGCAATTGTAGCCAGAGATGAGAGGAGTGAGAATATGTGAGAGAAACAGCTCTGCAGAGATCAAGGTCAGTGAAGAAGGAGAGTGAGGAGGTTCTCCAGGTGCCAGAGCAGAGAATCCCCTGTAGCATGTGATGAAGAGCATGGTGAGGCAGGCTGTCCACCTGCAGCCTCTAGAGGACACAACACTGCAGCAGATAAAGGCCCAAAGGAGGCTATGACCTTATGGGAAGTCAGTGCTGGAGCAGGATTCTGTCAGGATCTGTGGAGAGAGGAGCCCACACTAGAACAGGATTGCTGTGATTCCTCAGGGGACCCATCCTGGAGCAATCTGTTCCAGAAGGACTGCATCCCATGGAAAGGGACTTGTGTTGGAGCAGTTCATGAGGAACTGTAGCCTGTGGGAAGGACTCCCTTTGGAGGAGTTTGTGGAGGACTGTCTCCCATGAAAGGAACCCCATTCTGGAGCAGGAGGAGGAGTGCTTTCCCTGCAAAAGCAGGAGCAGCAAAAAGTGCAATGAACTGACCACAACTCTTTTTCCCCATTCCTCCGCACCTTCAGAGGTGAAAAGGTAGAGAATTCAGGAATGAGGTTAAGCCTGGGGAAAAGGGCGGGGGGGAGGGGGGTGGGAAGATGGTTTTAGGATTTGGTTTGATTTCTCATTACCCTACTCTGATTTGATTGGTAACAAATCCTCCAGTCAAGAATGTTCTGCCCATGACAGTACCTGGTAAGTTTTTCTCCCTGCCCTACTGTCAACCCACAAGCCTTTTGTTCTAGTTTCTCTCCCTTGTCCAGCTGAGAAGGGGAGTGATAGAGCAGCTTTCACGGGTACCTGGTGTCTAGCCAGGGTCAAGCCAAAGCACCACAGGAGGCCAAAAAGAGGTGCCAACAGCTCGAAAGGGCTCCACACAGCCACTGTCAGTCAGCTGCTGCAGTTAAGGGCAAAGTTATAGAAAAAGGTTCACCTTTCCAAGGACGCACTGGAGGTGGGGAAAGATTTGTTTTCAGGCCTTTTTATTTAAACCTACCTGACCCAACAGAACTGTGTATTCTTTTTAAAAGTAGTTCTCTTATTCTAGTTTATTAGTTTGTGTTTGTTATATTAAAACAAGGACAAGAGACAGACCAGGAGCTACTTCGATCACTTTGGCACATCAGCCATGTAGAGAAGTTGAGGCTGTTCTGCCTCAAGGCCCTGGATGACTCCAGGTTTCACACAAATGCCTTTTTAAACAACTATTTTGTCTTTCAACACATAAAAAAGTGAACCTAAATCAATAGCTGGAGCTTACAATAGATGCAGAGCAGCTGTGGTTTTTGACAATCCATGCAGCCACATGGGCTCCAAAATGAGCAGCAACATGGGGAGAAGCAGTAGGAGGGGAAACCTTGCCAAGGGAAACCATTAGGTCACAGGCCCTCAGCAGTGAGCATGGGAGGGGCAGGTAGCATTTTAAGCAACAAAACTCTTTTTCCCTAGATCTATTTTGGAAGCAGCAGAAAGGAGTCATTGCATTTAATCTTTAAGTCTTTAAGCCTTATGTGCTTATGTCTCTGTGAGCACAATACTCTGCTGGAGTTGTAAGGGACCAGAGGGGATCAAGAGGCAATGTGAAAACAGAGTGACTTCAGGCGACAGCTCATCAGACAGGTATCAATATTTGCTTTCTGGTAGCTGCCCATTACAGGGCTCATAAGTATTTCATTTTGTACAATTGGATAGACTGCAGAGAAGGTACCATCTGATGTCTACTTAAACTAGGCAATAGTAAAATCACAAATTGTACTAAACTAAGGGTGTAGCCTTGGAGACTGCAAAGTGAAGCACTGTGCTTTCTGTAGTGCACCCATTCCAGAGCCCCAGAGAACGCAAGTCATAAAAGGAAAAAAAAAAAAAACCAACAACAACAAAGAAACCACAAACAAACAAACAAAAAAACCACTGCAAATTTTTACTAGCACTTTTCATGCCAAGCATGAAAAGAAGCAGACCAACACTATGTGCTGAGCTGCACAGCTCTTCCTGATGGTCTTCTGCACAAAAACAGTCAAACAAGCATTGATACAGTATGATAAAGCATGTTATACTTGCTCAAGAAAGCCTGAGGCTGTATGATGCAACCACAGCTCACCCTTATAAAGGAAAGACTAGAGGTAAATTAGGAATGGGACAACTGACGATAACTGTTCCAATGTATATATTCTTTGCAGTACTGTAGGAAGCATAAATCACAAAAGAGCTGCTATCATTTATGACAGTAGGTGGCCTGCAATAATAACCTTTTGCTTCCTTTTGTCTAAATGCTAATATTACAATTTAGGGTACTCTTCTTTCCCATCAACAATTCTTAGATCCAGATCTTTAAGCTAGTGCACCAATACTCTGCTCAGTAGCATTTCTGCACTCTACCAGTATTGTCACTGGCAATAAACATGTCAATATAGAAAGGGAATGACTATGTAATTCTATGTAGGACAGTATATTAATAAAGGGCAAAATCCATAATCATTGTTATCTATACTTGACAAGTGCAACACCTAAACTTGAAAATTAACCAGACTCCTAAAGAATAAAGCTTTTATCAACAAAAAACATGCTTACCAGAAGTTAAATACCAGCTAGAAGCAAGACAAAGCACCTGCTTGTGCATAATAGTTAGTGTCTATGCAGGTGCCCTACCTAATGTCATCTACCATGAATACCTGGCCCAAGGCCTAGTGAAGTCAAATGGGACTTTCACAGTTGATATCAATGGGGTTTGAAATATGGTTTTACATTATACTGACTCTTTCTTATGCATACCATGCAATAAATAATTCTTTGTGCTTTTAAAAATCTATTTAGAAAAGAATAATAAAAAGAGGTAACTTTTCCTTTACAGAAAGCAAAATTTAAAATATAACTTGCAGGTATCAAGTTGGACATCAAGAGTTAAAATTCCTCCCTTCACGAGGAAGTTGCTCAGCTCTATGAACATCTGCCTTTAGCAGCAAAAACACCACCTGGAAAATGCCAGAGTCCTGGGGGGTAACCAAAGCATGCAATATCTCTGTATCTGCAGTTCTGGCAACTGACAGAAGCTGAGGCACAGCATAGTGACATACAGCAGTATATTGTGTGGTCCTCTTCTCAATGAGCTTCTCCTTCCCTCTTATTTAGATCTACCTGGATGGTAGACAGAGTATGTCCAATTGTCTTCAAAGGGCAGCCTTACCACTGGCAACTATATTTCACAGCATGACCAACAGTAACATAATACAAATTGCACTTAGTAAATTGAATAAAAGTTTAGGAGGAAAACACACAGAACACTTGATTCTGCATTATTCACCTTTGTGGATTAAAAAAATAAGAAAAAAAAAATAAAGTGATAGTAGGATTTATCATTTCCCTGCTCTCATTTCAATTATTCTCTTTATCTTATTCCTAAGTGAGCTATAAAAGGGCACACATGGAGAGAGAAGCCCTCATAGTGCAATGCTGTCTTTCCAGTATGATCTGATTATATTCATAGATCATGACTGAAAGGAGCTCATTGTAAACAGCTGATTGGGTTTTAAAGTAGTGGATAATCAGTTGGGTAAATTACCACTTACTGTCTTTAGGACTTATGAACTCTCAGAATGCAAGCCCACTGGCAACTGACTGGAGTACTATGTTCGCGCTTAGCTGCTTCAAGAATGAGACTCTCCCTGGTGTTGTATGGGGCAGAGCTATGGACCTTGAAGAAAGCAAATGAATATCGACTTGAATGATAGAGATGACGTGTCTCAGGAGGATCTTTGATGTTAACAGAAGACAGAAACGGAGAAGTAATAACACCAGAAGTATGCTGTGAATGAAAAGCAGCTGCTGGCTGCCATGGGAGAACTGGAAATGCTGCTGAGTGGGATGTAAATGTGTACCACCTTTCATAAAATAGGGAAGAGAAGTTCTTTCTCTAGTTCCTTCTCTCTCCAGCTGGGCAGAGTAAAAATATATCTGTTGAATCACAGAATCATTTAGGTTGGAAAAGACCTTTAATATCATTGAGTCTGACTGTTAATGTAGCACTGCAAAGCCCACCATAAAACCATGTCCCTAAGAGAGACTGAAATATTACAGTTAATGGCTTAAATATTGTTAAAATCACTGAAGGACTTTTGTCCACAGTAGCAAACTGTGCAAAGAAGAAACTGCTCATCTGTGAAACTCATCCCTTCACAAATATACCTCCTGACAGAAACAGGAACTCAAAATAAAATAAAGGTGGTATTTTTGTTCAACTATCTCAGTCTATGGAGTAAACAAGCCTGGGGGTAGAAGAATAAATCCACAAAACCATTCTCAGCAGCTGTGTTGAAAATCAACTCTGGATGATATGGGGGAATGGAGGGGAGGCCATAGCCCACTGACTCATTTGAATTACTCAAAACACTGACTCATTTCTGAAGGTGGCAAAGTGCTTTGCTGAGGCCAAGCTTATACCTCCCATGGGAGACGTTACCTTGCAGAGATGGGATGGTGCTTTCTATCATGGTAATTGTCCTCTGATCAGTTTTAACCTTTCCCTTCCCTCCCCTGGAGAAGGTCTGGTGAGAAATTACTGGATTAACTGTGCTGACATGAGAGGCAGCTGTCATGTCTTAAAAGGTGTCATAAACCATCAGTGACCCATGAGGTACCCCCCAGACCCATTCCTGAGGTCTTGCACCAGAGGACTGCATTTGATCCAAAAGTGTTGCAACAGATCCAGACCCTGTTGTAAGAGACAGTGTAAAAGCCCACCCCCATTCCCTGCAGGTCAGGTACTGGGGCATTCCCACCTCAATCTAAAGGTATCCTTGAAAGCTTCTTCCCTGACAATGTGATGGATCCAGACTTCAACCATCGCTATGACCAACAGACAACTAAATTGCAACAATCAAGTTTTATCGCAGTCCATGGATAGTGATTATGAACTCTTCTATCTCTTTGGGTTTTTTCCTTTATACATTTTCTTAAGTAATATTTTTATGCTTTCATATTGCTATATTGCTATGGATAATAATAACCCAAGTGGTTACATACCTGTCTTCTGTTGCAACCAAATTGTTCTAAAATCAACCCTATATATGTATATTTACAAACACATCATTCAGTGTGCTTTTACTCTAATTTACCCCCAGGGATCTATTAACAAGAACCTGTATTACTCTTGCCCTTGTGGGCAGGTAATAACATAAGCAAGCATCAATGCATCTTTTAAAGATTTGGCACTTCTAGTCCACAGGATAAGGTCTCCTTTTTTCCAGGCTAAACAACCTCATTTCCCCTTAGCCACTCCTCATAAGACTTGTGTTCCAGCTTTATTCCCCTTCTTTGGACATGTTCCAGTGCCTCAATGTCCTTCTTGGAGTGAGGATCCCAAAACTGAACACTGGATTTGAGGTGTGGCCACACTAGTGTCAAGTGTAGGGAAATGATCACTTCTCGAGTCCTGATGGTCACTATTGCTGATACCGGCCAGAATGCCATGAGCCTTCTTGGCCACCTGAGCACACTGCTGGCCCTTGTTCAGTTGTCTGTGAACTGGCATCCCCAACTCCTTTACTACTGGGCCACTTTCCAGCCACTCATCTCCAAGCCTGTAGTGCTGCCAAAACTTTGCCTTGTTGAACTTCATTCCATTGGCATCAACCAATAAATCTAGCCTGTCCAGATCCCTCTGCAGAGCTTTCCTACAATCCAGCAGATCAACACTCTTACTGTCATCTTCAAACTGACTGATGGTGCCCTGAATCCCCTTGTCCAGGCTGCCAATGAAGATATTAAACAGGACTGACCTCAACACTGAGCCCTGGGAAACAGTACTTGGGACTGGCTGTCAGCTGGATTTAACTCCATTCACCAACATTCTCTGGGCCTGGCCATCCAGTTTACTACCCAGCAAACAGTACACCTTTTCCAAGCCGTGCAAAGCCAGTTTCTCCAAGAGACTGCTATGGGAAATAGTTTGAAAGACTTTACTAAAGTCCATGTAGACAACATGCACACGGCCTTTGCCTCATCCACTAAGCAGGTCATGTTGTCACAGAAGATCAGGTCGGTCAGCCAGGACCTATGAACTCATGCTGGCTGGGCCTGATCCCCTGGTTGTCCTGCATGTGCTGCATGATGGCACTTAAGATGATCTGATCCATGACCTTCCCCAGCACTGAGGTCAGGCTCACAGGCCTGTAGTTCCCCAGATCCTCCTTCCAGCCCTTCTTGTAGATGGGCACCACAGTCTCACATTGCTCCGCATTGGTGAGGCCTCACCTTTAATATTGTGGCAGTTTGGGGCACCATAAGAAAGATATTAAGCTCTTACAGACCTTTCAGAGGAGGGCAATGAAGATGGTGGAAGCCATATGAGGAACAGCTGAGGTCGCTTGGTCTGTTCAGCCTGGAAAAGAGGAGACTGGGGGGAGACCTCATTGCAGTTACAACCTCCTCATGAGGGGAAGAGGAGGGGCAGACACTGATCTCTTCTCTGTCATGACCAATGATAGGAACCAAGGGAATGGCCTGAAGTTGTGTCAGGGGAGGTTTAGGTGCTTGGGCACTAGAACAGGCTCCCCAGGGCAGTGGCACCAGGGCTCACAGAGTTCAAGAAGCATTTGCATGATACTCACATACACGCACGTGGTGTGACTCTTGGGGATGGGCCTGTGTGGTGCCAGGAGTTGGACTCAGTGATCCTTGTGGATCCCTTCCAACTCAGCATATTCTGTGACTCTGTGATTTGCTAGCTGTCAGTCACCTGGAACCTCGCTGGTTAGTCAGGACTGCTGGTAAGGGATTGAAAGCAGCTTGGTGAGCTCTTCTAGCACATCCTTCACTATCCTCGGGTGGTTCCCATCCAGCTCTATAGACTTGCATGTATCTAAGTGGTATAGCAGGTCACTGACCATCTTCCCTTTGGATTATTGGGGCTTCATTCTGCTCCCTGTCCCTGTCTTACACCTCAGGGGTCTGAGTACCTGGAGAACGACTGGTCTTACTATTAAAGACTGGGGCAAATCTTTAATTCACACAATATTAAAAACAAACCCACCAAATATAACTTCAGCATATCTAGGCTTGTGACTGTTTAGAAACCCTTGTCATACCTCAAAGCAATAGCTCAGAAGATGGCAGAGAAAAGCATTTAGTGCTTTCATTAACAATAAATCTTTTCAAGAATTTCTGAAGCAGTCTGTAATAGCCTCTTAAAAATTCAAATGAAAAACATTATGTTCATGAAATTATGTCAACTCTTTATTACAATAATTTTCAAATGCTTTTAGCTTCCTCAATTTATTTTTTCCACTTGTCTGTGATGTAATGTTTGGTTAGATCATAACAACATTTGTGATTTTATCTCTGAGTTGGTCCTAATCCTCCACTACTGCAAGGTGAACATGGCTTCATATTAACATTATCATCACATGTTAATACACATTAGTACCAATGTGTAAATATGGGAGCATATTAATGTTTCAATTTTACAGATCAAAACCTCCTGGATGTTACTCCAGAGTTATGAGGAGAACAGATACAGTAAGTGGAAATACAGTATAGAAATATAACAAAGCATGTACAAGCTGTAGATATACAACTGGGAAATGTGAGGTCTATATTCTCTATAGTTTACTGGGCAGAACTTTGTGTGAAACACTACAGATTTCTTTGGAACATTATGATATTTAACTATTTCTTTTTGTTGTTCTTTCTTTCAAAATACAGATTCAAAATAGGAAAATGAAGTTAAAGTGTTATGTTTATAAAGGACATATGTAAACTGTAACCTTAGAAGGAAGCTTGGAAATTAGAGATTAAAAGAGTGAAGGTAAAAAAGAAATTACTAAGGAAGTGGCATGTTAGGCATCTAAAATATCATACAACATCATATACAGAGATAGATTTGTCAAGAACAACCTGTATCAATCCAGCTAGATTCATTATCTGTCAAGGTTACAGAAAATGACAAATTACTATTTCTTAACTATAATGCATTTTTAAGACAGCAGAAATCACATTACATAACCACCCTAGGTAAAATCAAAATACCCAATGACTTTTCAACTTTTCTCCGCTTAGGGATCAACAACTATTTTGCAGAAGAGGTATGAACACATGACAAACTTTACATTTATTAAATTACTGATTTACAAAGCCTGTTGCAAACTCTTTAGAAATAATGGGTGCTGTCACTCCCCAGGACCCCCACAGACCCCTGCTGTGTGAAGGCATTAGAGTTGCCTGCAAAGTCGTCAGTGAAAGTCTGAGTATCAGCAGTTTTATGTCAAATCAAGGGGTTATTTCAATCCAGGAGTGTGTTCTAGGTTTTTGCCTGTCCAAAACTTTCATTAATAATCTGCATATCAAAATAAAGATATTCTGTGCAGGTCACCAATATCTTTGCAAGCACTTG
The DNA here is from genome assembly GCA_035583185.1 of Anabacerthia variegaticeps. Taxonomy (NCBI): domain Eukaryota; kingdom Metazoa; phylum Chordata; class Aves; order Passeriformes; family Furnariidae; genus Anabacerthia; species Anabacerthia variegaticeps. The sequence goes on along the minus strand of JAWWEW010000112.1, from coordinate 10,141,706 downwards.
CATCACTGACTCAGAATTCTAAAGGATCTTGATAGAGAAATAGCTTGAAAACAGTACTAAAAAAAAATCATGCCATAGAAGCTGCAAACTGAATATTGGCCCACAGTGTGATACTGTTCCAAAAGAAAGATTCTTTTTTTTTTTGAATAGTCACCCTGAAACAACACTAATATAGTTTCCACTTGTTTTTCCCATTCCACTTCTATATAGCTTAAAAATTTGTTCTTCACCCATTTATTTTCTAACACCTTTCAAACAGCAAAGGACCATTATTCCTTCCTTAGAACTTGGCATAGAGTTTTGATAAAAATTAGTAATTTTCATCAGTTAATGATTCCAGAATTCCAGGCTTAATTCTGCATCAACTCTTTGTTTCAGTTTAAGTGTTTTCCAGTCACATTATCAGCACCTATATCAGTACCATGTTTAATTTTTCATTTACTTCATCCAACTTTGGAAGCCAGAGCAGCAGCAGGCCAGAGTAACAAGTTTATGCTCTGACATCTTTTCATTACATCAGTGCATCTCATCCTGAGTCAACACTACACAGTTGCATCAGAAGTTGTAGGTGAGAATTACTGCTGGCAATTAAATCACCATCTCAATGGAAAGAAGCTTATTCTATGCTTGCTTCTCAGGTGCTTTCTGCTATCTCCATAGTTGGGTTTATGCACAGGTTAGTAATTACATTCAGAGTCCAGTTGATGTTATTAAAAAATAAATCACGAAAGAGATGAAACAATTAATTAATCTCACATCCTTCAAATATGATGCATGTATATTTCCTATTAGAAAACAACAAAAGGAAAGACTGACTTCTCACCAGCACTTGTTTTAATTTATATGGTCCATGTGTAAAAGCACAGACTAGTGTTCAAAAACAGACCTTTTTCCTCCAGAGTTTTATTTAAACAATAATAAAATAATAAATTATTTTATTATTTATCTGCTCCTTAGACCTATACCACAATGTACAGGTGCTGGAACGAAGAGAGATGAGAGATGCAACTAGAATGGCTGATGTTTCCCTCTCCCTTCTCTCCCACCCTGCTTCTTTTTTATGCAGGGGTATTTGATCTAGCAGCAGATTACTTATAATATTTTCATAGTTGTACAGGTTGCCACTAATAGAAAGTGTGGCTTCAGTGCTATTGTTAGACTTTGGATAAAGCTCAGCTGTAAATACTTTGTGCTGTAAGTTTCCATGTTATTGTCATATTCCTGTACATACAAATCAATTACCAGTGTCATAAAAGAAGCAGAACTGTCATCTTTCTCACAATCATGTCAAAGACTTCCTGAATGTTCCTGGGAGAAACACCACAGCCACAAAACTAGTTTCTGCCTTTCCCTGTAAAATAAAATCAAATAAACTTCCACAAGCAAAGAATCACCCTCTAATTGAATTATGGTATATGCCCCAAACTTCTTTTCACTTGACGACCTGCCATATCCTTACTTAGAATTGCATTTATCCTGATCAGAATTTTACCATACTTTCATCTAAAGACCTTTGAAAGGGTGCTTTCTTTCTTTCCAGAGTATGTTTTATAAATACTATCTTTCTTAAGAATGATTATGAAATAACATGTCTGTATGAAATGCACAGCTGGACATCTGTATATATTTGCCACTTCTTTGATGTTGCCAATGTGATAACTGAACTTCAACAAATAAGAGGATATAATCAAGAGGTCTGCAAGATATCACCATGATCAGAGTGTTTGACAGTATATACACAACATGCTGTTCAAAATGCAATCTGTGTTAAACTGAAAGCTACAAAAGTGCAACTGCTTTCTACTGTGACTGCCAAAAGATAAAAGATTGCTGTGCTTATAACTCAGTGTGCTCAAATTGTCCATGTAACTCTCAAGCTGAAGAGAAATAGCATTGTGAAAATTTCAGACTAAGATTGTGTTGACATAGAATCATTTGTGTTGGAAAAGACCCTTAAGATCATTGAGTCTTGCTACCTCAACAAAGTCAAGTGATGATAGGAAGAGTGTATTTCCACAGCTCTCACCTTCTGAGCCCTGCCCAGCTGAGCTGGACTGGCTCTAAGTCATTCCCAAATTATGAGAAACAAGTAGTTCATTCATCTTCTATGCCATGGTGAAATGCTCCTCAACCTCATTCAATCATTAACAAAAAACTACCAAAATTTATCTGAAATCTCTGCAATACATAGAGATGCTTATAATACTGCATAAAACTTTGTTATCAACTGTATCTTGTCTATCAAAAACATAACTTTCTTTCTGTTAAAAGCAATGGTAACAACTATGGCATTATAGATCAAAGAGCTTCAGTATGACATCACATAACTTTGCCACCACACAGAGTTATACAAAACTGTGTACTTAATAAAACAACCACTAAAATTTGCAGAAGAACTATAAGAACAGATAAATGCAGTGCACACATTTCATATATTTACCTTCATGAACTTATTTTTTAAGGGACTCAGAGCAACAAAACTAACAAATGTTGCTAGTTGACACAGAAGAATATTAATTCCCCCTTCTACTAAGTTAAGATACATTCATTTTCCGTAAATTAATTCCTGACCATAACATGCTCATACTCTTGACACCATTACCTTCAGCTGAAGTAGGTGTCAGTTGACTCTAATGCTGTGCAACCAATTACATTGTGTAAAACTGTCTTTTGATTTAACATTTTCCTCATATCAAATGCTTTGTACAGTCCTAGCATTTTTGGATAAAGTAAAAATACTTGACATTATTCACAATGTTTTAGCATATAACTCTTGACTAATAAAATTTTTGAGAAAATATAAGACATTTGGGCCTATTTGATCATTTTAATAACTCAAGACAAATATTCTGTGGCAACAGTAATATTAGAACTAAGAAATATAATTTTTCATCTGTTTAGCAACATAATCAATGAATATAGTTTGGTCTGCTAAAATATAATTCTAAAATATACACATACATTCATTTTGTCAAGCAGATATCTTTGCTTCTAAAATAAAAGTATCCAAGATAAAATTTAGGATTATATAAATAAGATTTTTCCTTATTAACCTTGTTTCAGACCTACAAGGAATGAAGTCTTCAAATGCCATAGAATCACAGAATATACTGAGTTGGAAGGGACCCATCAGGATCATCCAGTCCAACTCCTGGCCCTTTGCAGGACATCCCAAGAGTCACACTATGTGCCTGAAAGCATTGTCTAAATGCTTCTCAAATTCTTTCAGGTTTGGTGCTGTGACCACTTTCCTGGCGAGCCTGTTCCAGTGCCCAATAACCTTTTGGGTGAAAGCCTTTTCCCTGATATCCAGCCTAAACCTCCCCTGACACAAGGTCAGCCCATTCCCTTGGGTCCTTCCACTGGTCGTGAGAGTGAGAAGATGGGACCTGCCCCTCTGCTTCCCTTCATGAGGATGTTGAAAACTTCAATGAGGTCTCCCCTCAGTGTTCTCTAGGCTGAGTAAGCCAAGTGACCTCAGCCACTCCTTATGTTTTGTGGGGTTTTGTAGTTTTGTAAGCAATATTATTTAACAAGAATTTAGTTACCAAATTGCAGTAGAATGAATTGAGACTTCATTGCAGTTCTGGGCATTCATTTTCAGTCAAGTTACTAAGTCAGGAAAAAAAGTGAATCATTTAGTAGTAAAACACTTGCAAACAGTGTTGTTTTATCCAAGAAATAAGAATGAAAAAAGTATAATGTCAAAGAAAATGAATTTTTGGAGAAAAGAAAAAATTCCTTTTCTTTTTCTGTAGCTCTATTTTAAACACATTTAGTTTAAGGAAAAATAATTTCCCTTCTGTGGCAGAAGTTCAATAGCCAGTTTAATTTCTCTTTTTCCACTGTGAATATTGCTGCAGTTTAATTTATTAAGCAGACAGTTTCTAGAGACCGTACTCACTCTGGACACAAAGAGAAAGATAAACATTTCACATATTTATCTGTCCTACCTCCCAGAAAAATCCATATTGTAGTCTCCACTTTTGGTTTATATTAGCACTGTTTTCTTAAAGAATATATTTAAACATATTCCTGTTTGGTTTCTGTGTCTCACAGCAGTGGCAAACCTATCTTCCCCCTGAAGCAGCAAGTAAGGTTGGGATAAGCATCCTTTGATCGAAGTTCTGTAACTGGGCCCTCTATGACCCAATTAGAGGGCTAGTAACTCTAACAAAAAGAAATTGCTGCCTCTCTCTGAAATGAGGACCAGAGACTTCTTTGGTGCCAAAGTTCTTGTACAAAGCCCACATAAGCCTTGTATTCAGAACAAAACACAGCATAAAAAGTCATGCACCAATATATGGGAAAATGTTGCTTCACACCTTTTAACTCCTGCATTTTTATGGAGTCTTCTTTAATACCTCAGTGAGCCAACAGGTCAAGGAATATCAGTTGTTTTCAATCCTCCTCTTACTATCAGTATAGCCCAGGATTACAGAGGTCAACTGTTAATGTTAGTGAAATCAAAGAAGCATAAGTGAAGCTGTATACAAAGCTTCACTTTATTTTTCCATTGAAAAATATGGATTTTTTCATAACAGTGCGCTATTAAAATAGCAAATATACAATTAGCTCAGCATGACAAATAGCAAATGCAAAGGGAACTGTAGGAGGATAGGGTAAGTAGTAACTTATCTCAGAATAATCTCTGGGGTCCAGCAGAGGCACTTTAATATATCTCAAGTGATTTCTTTATTCTTTTTTTTCCTTCCAACTTTAACTGTCCAGTAGGATGTATATTTGCTTGGTTTTGGAGTTTTGTTTTTTATGTAGCTTTTTATCACTTTAAAATATTATGGCAAGGAGTTCTACAATCCAATTACATATTGTAGGAAGAACCAACCATCTATTAAATGACTCCCATCATTTCTTATGCAGGGACAATGAAACAATTATTTGTTATTTAGCCCCTTTGAGTCCCTCTTAACCCTTTGAACCTTCAATTGCATCACATCTACCTCTACAATCCCTTCCCACCTTATTTTTCATTCTGTGAAAGCCTCTTTTCATCCTTCCAACCATTTTTACACATTTTTGGACTCTTCTATGATTCTGTAATGTCCAGTTTGAGATGGAAGACTCAGAACTCCATGTAATATTTAAGATACAGATGAACTACAGATTTATACAATGGCCTAATAAAGATCTCTTATTTATGTGCTATTCCTTATCTAGTAATTCCAAACCTCAGTTCACTTTTTTTGACTGAAACAATATAACAAAGTCAATGCTGCCATTTAGGACAACACCAGTATCTTGCTCTTGAGCATTAAGTCTGTTTAAAGCCCATAATTTTATTTAAGATATTTTTGCCCCCAGGATGCACCATCTAGATTGAATTTCATCTGCCATTTTATCTCCCAGTTACTCAAGATCAATCCCCCTGATGGAAATGCTGAAGTAACTCTTATCTCATTCTGCTCCATAGACTGTCCTCACTGGCAAGTATATATTCTCCTGTCTGGCACCAAACTTAACTCCCTGACTGAAGCACCAAGTCCTATTATGGGAGCAAAAACAAACGATGGGAGATAATACTAGTCTGAAGATCTCAGTCCATAAAGGTGAATGGTGACACAGCATCTGATGCACTAAAACTATCAAGTGATCCTGATACTAAAGCTGATGGCAATAGGGAATTATATCAAGCTAGCTTGAAGCAACATGCTTTCTATTCTCTGGAAAGACTTTTATCCTATCTAGGTTAAAACCAAGTCTTGAAATACTGTCAGATCCATTCTGCAGAATGAAAACTGCAGTTCTTCAGCAGCTGTACTGATGTATAATCAATAGTTCCCACACATACAAAAAGATACGACTGGCACAGCTGAGGAGTGGGTTGGGTTTTTTGCTTTTAAAAGATGTGAGGAGCAGCTGCTTACTGTTTGCTCAGTATTTGCCAACAGACTTTTAATTTCTATTTTTCTTTACTTCAGTATAGCATCCTGAAAGTAATCATTGCTTTATAATAGCATCATTGTATCAAGATACAATAATGAAAGCAGCTCACTGATTTTCTCACAATGGTTTTCTTTTCACACTTATTTTTACCCTACTCTAGCAGTATCAGTCAAGTGTGTTAGAGACAATTGCAGTCAAAACACTTAAAAAAAAAAGTGAACTGAATATTGTTTCTTGATTCCTCTGATCTGCAGCCTTGAACAAATTATTGCAACAACCTCATACAATTTTTTCAAAGGGGAATTTTTTATTATATTTTAGACATTGTAAAACTCATTCAATCCAGAGGACCTTGATCAAAGAGCACTTTATAAATATAAGTGCTTTAATTTTAAATTGATTTCTCTCACACAAGGCCTATTGTAATTGGTGGAACTACACCACTGTGAAGGCAGATCAGAGTTCCTCCTAGAGCATTTTTTATTATTTATTCTAGGCTCATAATACTATGACTAGATATATTAGCCACCGAAGATTTTAAAAACTTCCTTCTCTCTCTGTGCAAAAAACATCCCATATTCACAAGCAATACTAGATAACATTTGCTATTAATATAATTAATTAGGCCTAAATTAGGCCTAAGTCTTATGCTTCAGTTCTATTTCTACTAAGTTGCCTCATGTTTTCATCCTTAAATTCTCATGGTTTTGTTCAGTGTATAAGTCACTCCTAATTACAGTTGTCTCGCTATAGCACATACATATTCCCCAGAGAAGCACCACTCATGTACCCATTCAGCTCCTTGCAGAGGCCATTCAAAACCAAAAACTACTCTGTAGTCCAACTACTACAGAATGAAATTCATATGCAGCAAAACCTCTAAACTGAAGATATATGACCCAAGAAACTGGTTCAAACCACCAAATCCCATTCCCAATGCTTACAGACTACACCCTTTTACATGTTCCCTGACACTGTAAATTAGGACAAAATGAACATCTCTCACATTCTGTTGCTCCTTGAGCAGAATTTGTTTTGTGAGATAAATTTTTAAGTGTGGCCTTCATAAGTAACTCAGGTGATAATGAAATGAACACTGACAGAAATCAGTGATTGACATGTATTTTTGAATATTGGAAATTTTTATTTTTTTTTAAACTGCAGCTGAGCAGAGTTGTTGACAGTACAAGTCACCTTCTCACTGTCCCATGCAAGTGCAGAAACACTGTGACAGGAAACCTGTTTTCTGCAATGCATTGTGCCAAGCTAAATCTATTCCTTCTCATGTCCACAGTAAACTCCATGACTTAAAAAGGCAGCTAGAGTCAAAGCCAGAGTGCTTTTTACTTTAAGAGCTAGAATAGGACCATCCAGTTTTCCTTTGATTGCTCAGTCCACGACCTTATTCCTGCATTTGCCTCCTATTCTTGTGGAGATAGAAACATGCTCATGTCCCAGAGGTTCCAGGAGAATTTAAAGTGCACAAATTTTCAGTGCAATAGCTTGCAAAACTAACACCTACTAACCTGAGGCTTATTTAGCACATTGTTTAAAATAGAGACAAGAGAAAACCTCAAGCAAAATGAACATTAATCAGAGCATATGTTGAACTATTCACTGTAAACAATATAGCTAGCAAGTCTGTTAATTTTTTTATGAGGAAGCAGAAGAAATCAGATACATTCCTCACAAAACCAGAAACATCCTCATCACAGTCAAATTAGCTACCATTAATCTCCCTTAATATGCATTGCAAGGTGTTGTAAGACTCACACAAGTCTTCCCTCTGTAAATACATGTGCAAGAGATTCTGTTTTTCTACAAGTGCATTTTTAAATACCATTGCATAACCTTGCCATGACCTCTTTCAGACATTCCAAAACAATACTGTAGTCTTTGTCTTTCATTATGTTAAGCTCCTACACTTGTCAATTTTCACATGTTCTATGCTCAGGTAAGTTCTTCTGCCTGCACAGATTTGGAAGGGTGCTTCCTCTCCTTCTTTACATGTTTTGAGGAATAAAAACAGAGAGAAAGAGCATAAAAATGTTAACAGTACTCATACCTAAATTGAGGTGCCAGTAGGATATTTATCAGCCATTCAGATGAATACCGTTCAGCATACTGGGTCCTTTTTCACTCACTTGACTGTTTTCTTTGAGCAGAAAAAATAGAATAAGGAACACTTCTGTGGGAAAGTTCCATCAATGCTGCCCACAGCTTATCCCTTCAAGTAGTCTGGCAACACACTTGTTCCCACAGCTGGATAAAACATATCCTATGTGTTTTTCACTACTTCTCATACCAAGATTTAGCATTCAGCAGGCTGGCATTCATTTTTTCACCCAAGTCATAAAGTACCTTTTCTGCTTCCCAAGTGAATGGTGACAACCACTGGGAGGAAAAAAATTAAAAATTAATAACTAATAGTAAAACATGCATAGCAAATGCTCCAGGACATGTATGACTACAGATATTCACATCCTGTTGCTGACATTTGCTAATAAGTTTATGAAAACAAAGAAAGCATGTTCATATCAATAGCTGCAGACAAAAAGACAATGGAAGAAGATTAATGGCACTAAGCAACTCAGAATGCAAATGAATGTCCAAAGACACGTTTTGTGTTTTCAGTATTATACTTAGGATGCCTTTGTTCCAATTGCTACACTTCTTTGGGGAGGGGAAACTTTGTTGCAAATTCAGTAAATTTGTAAATAGTCTGGTTCATTCACAGAGCAGCATCCTGCTTGTTGAGTTTGAAATGGAGATTTTAGTATTATTCATTAGGTCCATAGCCTACCTAATTTTACACAAAGGCAGTGAATCCATCAAACTTCTGAGTACAAATATCCAACCATTTTTTTTTATTTTTTTTTTTACATAATATGTGGGTGTGTGGGAAGGGTGCCCCTTTACAGAATAACTGTCACATGGCACACTGAGAGTTGAAGTCTGCACCTAAGCCCATGAAAGGAGTACCAGATTGCACATGCCCAAGAGAAGGACTTTAGAACAGTTTGTTGGGTTTACATGCATTCCATGCCTGTGTAACTGCCTCCATTGGAGGGTATATAAGATTGCATGTGACCATTAATAAACTGTTCTCTGACTGGGGTGGGTCCATATCCATCAACTGTCACAGATGAGTGGACTTTGAACCTTATTCTGATGCACTGCAGAGGAAATCATTCCAATATGATCACAAATTCTACTTCTCTGCTGTTACTCAGAGTTGCTGATCAAAAGTTTAAATGAACAGCTCTTTCCTTACAGTTTAATTTTAGTTTGGATTTTTGCTTCAGTTTATCTTTATTTGGATAAAGTCTAGTTAACTCTAATGAATTAAGCAATCTCTATAAAATCAACCTCAGTACCAGTAAGCCAAGAGACTTGCCTATGGACTTATGAGACTTGTCAACATAACAATTACAGAGAAATATGACTGTATACATTGATGCGTCTATGAATATTATTTCAGTTGGTGGATGAATGGAAGCCATTTCTCACAGGGAAAATTCAAAAGATAGTAAAGGAGAGCTGTGGGTAAAATCCTGAACATCTTTCCTCATGCTTAAGCTATAAAGAGTCCCAGCAATACAACAAGCAGAACTATTTGAATGGCTAATAAACTGGTGCCAGCTTTTACAGGGCAAGCCTGTACATTCACATTCAGGGCCAGTACACTTGCAGACACAGTGATCTAAAAACATGTCATGTGCTAAGTGACAGACCATATGCTCTGCCTAGAATAGGAACTTTGGCATGCACAAAGGACTTGAATTAATGCATCAAGTGGGTGACAAGCTTTTAAACTGATGTATACATCAGCTTGTCATAACCAAGCTGTCATCATCAATTATGTTTTGTGAAAAAGTCCCCCAGACAAACATAAGTTTGCTTATTAAACCCAGCATATTGGCTGCAGACAATTATCCCTATTTTTAAAAATGTGTTCCCATAAAACACACTGCAAAGTATATTTGGATCAGTGTTACTGGCAATACCTGGAAAAAGGTGGAGAAAATCTTAATAATATTTATGAAACCTTGCAAAAACTAAGCAACTCTGTACATCAGGACAGTTTACCTAACATCAGAGTCTCTGTTTACTAGAGATGCAAATACTGATCAAGAGATCATTTTTATTTAAGTAGGGAAATATTTACTTGCTTACACTCTTCAGGCTGCAGCAAGCAGGAAACTGAAAATAAAACTGAGGGATATCTGAACATACTCAGAAAAGCTACATGAAAGAGAATGAATGGTACAGATCAAACCATAAGGTACAACTGGCAAGTGTGGGGAAGGACCTCTTTTTCCAAAGGTCCCATATGCCCTCAGAGAAGGCCCGTGGTAATAATACAAATAAAAATAAGAAAAAGGAGGAGAGGGAGAGAAGGAAATCATCATGGATATGAATTATCTAGAAATGCATGTAATATTCAGGGCAGAAGTGCTTTACTGAATGACAGTCACCAGCTCAGAGCATTGCACATAACAAGTATAGCAAAGATCCTGGTGCTATTCAGAGGAAGAGTGTTAAGTGATATTTGCAAGAAAACCAGAAGCAATTTTAGAGTACTGTCTAGCTAACACAACAGAGGTGTTAAACGCACTGGCTCTTCTGTTCAAACAGACTGTCCCATAATAAAAAAAGATTACCTTCACGGACTGGACAAAGCATTGCTGTGTGTTTTTTCTGTTCTAATACATGCATAGAAAGCAAATTATAAAAATCAAAGTGTGCTAAGAAGGGGCCTTAATGTGGCAGAATGCCCCCATTTTGTGGATGAGTACTTGTGAGACCAACGATGGGCTAATGTGAAATGTCACCTTTTGTCAAATTTGAGCTTTTGTCCTGAAAATAAATGTAACTGTTGACTGCCTTTAGATAAGAAACTCTTCTTGCACTGAAACAGATGCAGGGCACATATCCACAGATCACTTCCAAGAACTGATATCAGCACTGAAAGCAGATCATTAAAAATTAGACTATTTCCACATTGGGCTTTTTTCCTGCTCTATAGTAGCCTTAAGGGGAAAGCAAAACAAACAAAACAAAAATCAACCAACCAAACAAAAAAAAAAACAAAAACAAAAAGACAAAATTAATTTAACTGTTTCAAGAGCTTGATTACCTATTTTTAATAAAAGCATGTTCATCTATTAGACTCCACATGAGAATTCACTGTTCTTCATTTACTAAAAGGGGAAAGTAAAACCGTCTGCCTGAAACTACAGTCCCAAGATTATTTTTCAAGTACATAATTAAAACACCTTTTTTTTCTCCCTGAAAAATACGAGTTTGATCAAAATAGAACTAATAAATTGCTGCCAGCCTTCAGATGGTATTAGCATAGATCGTCCTAAAGTTTTTAAGGAGCCTAGCAATTATGCTCCATTATCATGATGATTAGAGCTTTGAATCATTATAATGACTTCTGTCTGCACAAATCATATGTTAATAGAAATGACAATTTATGGCCATCTTTGGTAGCTGGCAGCTTGTAGTATTTCATTTATATGGCAAAGACAACTGTTGCATGGTCCAGCAATGAGATTCTTCTGTGAAAAAAGTGGAATTCCCTAATACACTAGGCTTCTGCTGTCCCCAGTCTTCATAGATGTGAATAGGCATTGCCAAACCCTAATCTTTCTGAAACACAATAATCTGCCTGACTCTTTTCTTTAGGAAACTGGGATGAGACGGATACAATTCTGCATGCCACCAGGACTGTGGAACTTACTGCCTTGATGCATCTTCTGGAGACCTGATGTGCCCTGTGGCTGAATTATGAATATAAAAATGAACTGCGGCAACTGAGGTCTAACCACAGAACTTTAAAGTACCTGAAGGAAGGTTAAAATGATCATCAGGTCATATGATTACAGAGACAATTCCTAACATCTGTGCTGCATGGTGTAGTTGTGTATGGAAAGAGCAGCTTTCCATAGAAATAGTGCTAATAGTCTTGGAGCACTAATAGTCAGCTTTACAGTGAGTGCCCACTAACACTGAGTTAGTGTAACATAATGACACTAAGGGCTGGTCTCCTCTAACTGATTTAGTCTTGGGCTTCCTAGGCACCTCCATAGTCTCTCTCCAGCCTGCCATGGGTGGGGGCAACATCTCAGTCCAGTTCAGCCAGCTCCATGTTTCTTACAAGAGTAGAAAGTCATCACCTTTATGTTCTCTTCAGCTATGTGAAAATCATGTGGTCATCTTGTGTTCTCTATGAGCTCTAACACAGGCCTCTTGAAGGGGATCAAAACTGTTTATGGAGTGACAAAGTGCCATCCAACTGAATCAAGCTATATGGTCCTTAAATCTATTTTGGTGGTGACAACTGCTCATGTCAAAGGCAGAATATTCTGTACCTGATAATAATTCATCAACATATGGGGAATATTTTCAAATTTCACCATGTTTCTAACATTAAAAAACCAAACAAAAAACCCCCCAAAACTGTACCATAACACAACTCTAAGCAAGTAGTTCCCCCACAAAATCAATGTGCAATTTCTTCCCAAAAAGACAAACAAGAGAACCTATCTTGCTTGAAAATTTCTTTAGAAGTCAAAATATTTTCAAGACCAAATCACAGTAACATACACAAAATCACAATCAACTTCAGAATATTTATTTTCTTAATTGTCAATAATTCAGAGAACAAAGAAAGCTTGCTGTCATTCTAAGAAGCAATAGTGATTTGCTGGTCTTTTTGCCAAAGAAATTAAAGACAAAAAATTAGGTGATTTTTTTTTTTTACATATTTTTACTGTCATTGCTGTTAAGTATCTTGAAAACCTGAAAGCTTTCTTTGTCACTTAATATTCACATTGTCCATGAAATGAAAAAACATATCAGAAATAATAGATAGTGTCCTTGCCAGCTGTGGGTGAACCAGAAATCACTTTGATTTGTAATTCCTGGTAATAAATCTCCCCTCTTGTATTTCCCAAGCCTTGCAAATGCTTAAATTTTCTCATACCTTCTGTAGAGAGTATTTTCACTGAATTCACAACAACTAGTTGTATACTATGAGGCCATACTCACATGTCTCTTTCAGCCTTCCTCAAATTAAATTAACCACGTTTAAAATGTGCTTACTGAGAAAACAATCTAGTCCCAATCTAATATTTATATTGACAGAGACTCAGTATTTTCTTCTTTAAACTAGATCTCTTTTCAAACATTTCCTTTTAGCCAGTCCTCATCTTCTTGCTTTCTCATTCCCTTCAGCCATAAGAACACAGTGGACTTCTTAAGAATGAGATGAACCAGTGTTTTCAATCCCCAAGTCATTATAAGATTGCATGGAAGAAACTATAACTCCATTTTCCTTCATGAAGTGATAAATTGGAATTTATACTCTTTTTCAAGGGGGGAAGAACAGAAGGAAGGAAAGACACAAAGGTATATTATCATGAGTGGTAGTTAATGATTTTCTAATTAATGTTTCAGGTCTCAATTTTCAGTTTTAATTGTGCTTTGCCCTACTTGCAAGTTTATCCTCATGTTTTTGCCATGTGTTACTGTACTCCAATAATTGCAACATATCAGTTGAAAATCAGTTATGGAAAGTAGATCTTGATGCCTATTAACTGGATAATTACTATTGGTTTCCCCTCCCTCCCTCCCCCAAACTCAAATGGGATCAACACCCTTCCAAGAGTCAGAAACCTCTCATGCCAATGAGATTTCTGTTTCCCGCTTACCTATTTAGTCACTAATTACATTTTAACCACTAAAATTATCCTCACAAACAAATACATAGCTTTATTCAGAGAAGGTCTGATGTCCTGGAATGTCTATTTCTTTACAACTGCCCAGCCTAGAACCTTCTTTCCCTACTTCCTACACCAATTATAGTGGCATTGGAAAAAAGATGCAAGTGAGGGGGAGGGGAGGGGAGGGGAAGGAAAGGAGAAGGAGAAGGAGAAGGGGAAGGGGAAGGGGAAGGGGAAAGGGGAAGGGGAAAGGGGAAGGGATATAGATGAGCATGCAAAATTTGCAAGAACTTTCATAAGTGAGACATTTAGGTTGTAGACTAAGCAGAGATATTTTCATGTCCCCTGCTGGGTTTGACACAAGTACAGCTATCCCTCAGGTGAATTAGCTCCCTTAAAGTTAGAAAGTGTCCACTGTATGGTATTAGACCATTTTGACCTTCGTTGGCTGAGGACACCATCATCAAGATTCTATTTTTCCCTTATTGCAATCATTAAACAAAATGGGGAAATGATGAGAAAATAATGGCAAGTCAATAAAAATAACTAAATAAAAGACTTTGGGGGAAAAGGCAACATTAGGAAGACTAGACATACTTGAATAGTTAGTTCAGTTACATAACATAGTATTCACACAACTAGTGTAAATGTTACATATCATGTAAAATTGATGCACATATTATATGGCTGCTTAATTAGCTAGCAATATTAAGCCTATACTCAACCTAAGCATCTTTTTTTCCTTTAGTTGGTTTTAAGATGGTCTCTGGGTCATGGTCACTATCACCTTATTATTAGAATGTACAGCTGGAAAAATCCTCAACCTACCTTTATCATCAAGCTTTGAAACAGTTTTTGAAATAGGTAACAGGGAGGGGAATATGGTGAAAGGATACACAGCACACAGACAAGAAAAGAAGTGAGGAAGAAAACACATCAGTTAAGCTAGGGGAGAGACCATTTAGAAAAAAGAAATCAAAACTCCTACTTCTTTTAGCAGCACTTAACTGTTACATACTTAAAATAGAAGTCTGGAAAATTTATTTTCATGGATTTATGACCAAAAAGTCCCAGTTGAATGAAATCAAAAAGTCACTCTCAGAGAGAGGCTAAGATTTTATTTCATATGTATTTTATTTTACATTTGAGAGAGAAAAAAATATTGTTTTCGTGCATCCTGATATCACAGTTTTGACACTGACCTTTCCTTATTCCCCTGTTGTGCAGTTTCTGGAGTCACAAAGACTCCAGAAATAAACTACCACCAACAGCAGTGAGTCACCTTGACTACAACCAAGTGTGATGCCACAGCACAAACTGAAGTTCTGGAGTTGAGGTTCCCAGACCAGAAACTCTTGTGGGCACAGCCTGGGTCCCAGCAGGGAGACAGATAATACACACCAGGCAGGCACTCTTCAGATAAGATTCTTGGGACATCCATCAGAATTAAGTCATTCTCTCTAGCAATTTCTGTTGTGCGCTGTAATTATTCTCATACAATGTCCAATTTAGTGGGGTGCATTCCAAGCTGATAGCACTGCACTTTTTACTTTTCAGTGAGACAGCACTGTTTAGCAACAGTAAAACCTTGTAGCTTTCTACAGATTCAAAGGGATCTGCTTTTGCTGTTGTCCAGCTTCACTCAACATGTGTGCAAGAGGACAAAAATATACCTATTGCACACATAAACCACTGTTTTGCCTCCTACTTTGTGCAGTCTGCAGCTTAACTACTTCCCTGGGCCTAGAACATGTATATTCTTCTCCTGAGTCCAGGTCCATGTGTGAATGTTACTAATGATGCACTGAAAATAATAACTACTGGAGATATTTTTTTTTTCTATGCAGACTGACTTTCCAAAATGCCTTTAGGATCCCATTGGAAAACATGTATTATTAGCAAAATTTACTTACCTTGTACTGCTAATTAGAGGTTTTTAATTAAATTGGACAAAGCCATTGAAAAAATACAATAAGCAGAAAGGCTGCCATTGCCAGAAGCAAAGAAGGCTGAAACAGTCCTTTTCCTGTCTAAAGCCTGTGGCTCGTAATTGAACTGAAATTGAACACCAGTTAAGTTTTTTTAACTATTCCTATTCACAAATCCTACTGAAATGCCAGCAGGGAAAACAAAACCACAAACAAACACTCCCCTCCCCCTACAAAAAAAAACCCACACAAGGCCCACCTTTATAATCTTAGCAGAAAATCTTTTTAGACAAACAAAATTGTGATGGGAAACTTGTACCTTACAAATACCCTAAAAAGAAGGTAGTTGAGGGAGGAGGAAGCACAGAGGTGAAATAGAATTGTTTCAATGAACTTTGAATATACAGTCAGCTCACAGTCCAGTACCCTGAATGAACCAGGTCTTTTTCAGAGGAAGCTGACAGAAAAAGCAAGCAGGTTACATACCATAGAAATCAATGAGCCACAAATGGACACATAACTGCCAAGCAAACAGGGGTGTTATACCACCCTGCAAGGCTTGGTCCATCGCAGTTCTGCTACATGCCCTTCCACACATTGCTGCATGGCAACTGTGCCTCTGGGCATTGCTGACCAAAGAAAATAAGTCATCAATGCAGTGACACCACCTCAAATCTTGCATCAAAAATAAACAATAAGTCCTATACACACAACATATTATGAATACTTTTCTCCTTGTTTACATTTCTTTACTTCAGAAGAGACCCCTATTATTTTTCAGTGTGCACACTTGATATTTCTTTTTTAGGTAAGAAAACAGTGTGTAAATTGTCATCTGTTAATCTCACATTATTAGAAATAGCAATCAAATTTTGACAGGTTAGCAGAAGCACCTCAGAAAGTATTTCTGGTGCATGCACCTATTAAGCAAACACGCAGCAAAGTTAACACAGAGCTACAAGGGTGAGAAGCTGACATGAAAATTATGTCAGAAAATAAAGTTACTCAGAATACTCTTGGAGAAAAAGAATAATACATCAATATTCAGTTCAATCACATATTTTCTAAACTGTGCTTATGTGTATGTAGTACTGGGCTATTTTATAATATAGGTAACATTTGCAAAGATTTCACCTGTATGCTTAGTCAGAGTTAGCTACTACTGGCACCAATTCTTCAGCTCCCTGAACATTTCTTGACTCTCCTATTTTGTGAATCCTTATAAAAGTAAGTGTATTCATTTGCATATATAGTACCAAAAATTTATTTCAACAGAATACTGCCTTGGCAGATTTAGGCTCTGAAAATTTAGATAATTCTAGAATTAGGATTACCTATGTAATTTTCATTTACCATCCTTATGCACATGCTTCATGGATAGCAAATTATGCCTTCACCAAAGCAGCCCACACACTCCTCCCATAGTCCTTTTTCATATACAGAATGGATTTTTGCATACAGCCTGCAGGTACTAGCATAAGAGAGGCACTTTTCTGGTCATGGTACAGAGGTTGAACCTCTCTCTGATTGTGTCATCAGATGTCACAGAAAGCAACATGCCCTGCTGCACAGGATGGGCCCACTGAGTTCACATGGGAAGCATATGCCTATGGAAGGAGAAAACGTGCCAAGCCCATAGGAAAGAAAGTAGAAGCGAGGCTAATTTGAGTCCAAAATCACTTTCCTGCTTCCAAAACCCACTCTCTACCATGAGCTGAGGGCCACTTGAGGAGAAAACCTGCTGCACAGACCAGCAGATTCGCTGTCCCACAGTTGGATACCTCTGCAATTTGGTATCATCTTCATGATTGTTAATTTTGGCCTCCTAGTGGTATGTTAAACCCTGACCCATGTGGGCCTCATACAATTTTGTTTAAGTAGATGACAGATAAAGTGGAAAAAGTAAAGGTAACCTAGAGAAAAAACCCTCTAGAATAGGTAAAAAAAGTTTTTTATCATTCACAGTGTCACAGAGAGGCATGAGATACTAAGAATATTACAAGATATCAACAAATTAAAGAGGCTGAGAAAATTTGGTTTTAGTCCAGCTATAAATTTACTGTTCAAGGTTCCAAAGTACATTAAGTAAAAAAAACAAACTCAATTAGGAATTTTAAAAGATACAGATAAAATGAAAAAATAAAAAGAATAAGCTTTTTAATCTGCTTTATTGGAGAGCTGTAACAGCAAGTGAAAAGATCCCTTGCCCAAATTAAAAATTTTAGTTTCATGGGAATTCCAATACTCATGTACTCATTTTCTTCACAGGTTAAAAGAAAACATCAGCTTGACAGCTTTTCATGTTCAAAAAAACATGTTGGAGTTTTGACTGGAAAGTAGTGAAACACTTTCTTCCAAATCGGGGTGGGGAGAGGGTGTGTGAGCAGACCAGAAGTGTTTCAGCATATTATTTCAATGTCTGTATCTCAGCAGAAAGTTATGAAAGCCATAGCCTATATTTCAGCCAACTTTATGTGCCTACATTTGTTTACTGAGCAGTTTACAGATGCACATAGGTCTTTATTAAGTACTACTGAGCATATTGAATGTATTTGTCCCAATTTTAATTTAGTTATATATTCCACTCAAAACGCTGCCTAATTAAAGTATCCATTATAAGTCCACAATGACGCATTAATGGAAAAAATCTATTGCAGAACTCAAATTATTTCTGTTAATAATTAGTGAAAAGCTTTTAAAAAAACTAATGGTTAAATGCATACTTAAAGACTCCATGCAAGGTCATTGCCTCATGAGCAGATGCTGTAAATTAAAGGTTTAGCCTTTTGTCTGTTAGGTATGTAAAGGAGCTTCAAATACCCGTAAGATAACACAATTTGAACTTGGACATGCAAACATCAAGTCTGGTTTCACTAACAATTTCAAGAATTTTTGTTGCAAATGCAGAACAGTTAGCTTTGCCATTTGTTACAGCATCCTGCATTCTGTCACCCCAAACTGATTAATTACCAGTACCTGGTCTCAGTCAAGAAACTGTAATAAACTTCAATTATTAAATCCATTTATAGCACTGTTAATTCATGTGTTGATAAAATAAAGGGGGGTGGATAGTAATCCATGATACTTAAAAATCATTCACAAGCCAGGAAAAAATTCTTTTTCCAAGCAAAGTGAGAAATTGAGTCAGTCAAGAACAGAAAATGGTACCTGATCCATCGAAGCAACATCCAAATATCCAAAGAGACATCTCTAATTGAATGGGAATAGTTTAAGGCTATGTAACCTTTTCGGGAGTGACTGTGAATATGCAGTCCTGGAGGACTTTAAGCAAAAGCTGTTAAAGGAAAACTAATGTGCTTCAGCTTCAATTTATGCTACTGGAAACTAAGCATGCAGGCAGACTACATATCTACAATCCAGGTATACGTGCAAGTTTGAGCTTTTGTATTTCATCTTGACATGATCAGATTATGTTCTCCCTATACCCACTTGTCTTCCGCAAGCATCAGTAAAAACACTGATTATTTCTATACATACTATTATGTATATTTCATACATATACTGTGTACTCATACAGCAATGATTTTATGGGGACTTACTCCAACAAGGAGAACCAAGCACGCTTCTTCATCAAAGGTCAAAGTGATTCACATCGATACAACCCTGTACTAATTGACCTCAGCAGGAATCTCCATGGCAGAGGGACTGCAATGTCCACGATGTCTCTTGCTGTTTGAAAGCTAGTGGTAAAGGGTCATGAGGACTGAATTTCTTTCACTGCTGAGCTATTTTGACAAGGGGTCCAAGCTCTTGATAGTGCAAAGGGAGTGTTCCTCACTGCAACATGCCATTATGGCTCTATTTTGTACAATATTATACACAAATAATGCTAAAGTTCCATTGAGGACTGTGCACTACATATTCTGCACAACTGCCTGACATAAAACTAATATTCCAAATATTCAGACTACACAAAAGTTATATGTAAGCACACTGTTCTCAAAATTTATACAAACTTTTTTGTTTTTTTTTTACTCTTTCTTTCTTTCTTTCATTGCTAACATACACTTTCCCTACAGGCACAATGGAGATATTTAATTCTGCAAGAGGGAAGTACATTTCCACCTGCTCCTGCATCACTTGTTGGTTAAATGTTTTCACAAAAAAATCTTACTGCTGTAGTCTACAGACCATGAAGAATCTAGCTCAATTGTTTGATTTACTGTTCATTTACTGAAGAGGAAGGGGAAAAAAATTCTGTAAAACTGCAAAATTTAATGCACACATTAAGAAAATAAGATATTCAACTCTGCTATATATGTATGACCTTGTGATTTTTCAGAGTATGTGATACTTTAGGTTATCTTATTTACACAGTTCAGTGAGAGTTTCACAGAATCACAGAATATGCTGAGTTGGAAGGGACCCACAAGGATCATAGAGTCCAGCTCCTGACTCTGCATAGGACCATCCCCAATATGTGCCTCAGTATTATCCAAACACTTGTTCAAATCTGTCAGGTTTGGTGCTGTGACAACTCCTCTGTGGAATCTCCTCTAGTACCCAACTACCCTCTGGGTGAAGAACCTTTCTCTAATATCCAGCCTAAACCTCCCCTGACACAACTTCAGGCCATACCCTCAGGTCCTGTCACTGGTCATGAAGAGATCAATGTCTGTTCCCAAGGAAGTTGTAACTGCAATGAGGCCTCCCCTCAGTCTCCTTTTGTCCAGGCTGAACAGACCAAGCACCCTCAGCCACTCCTTATATGGCTTCTCCGCAAGGCCCTTCGCTCTCTTTGTTGCTCTCCTTTGGATGTTCTCAAATAGCTTAATATCTTTCCGATATTATCGTGCCCAAAGCTACACTTAACATTCAAGGTGCGACTGTACCCATGTAGAGTAGAGCCCTACAAAGAGCAATAAAATTGTTTCATTCTATGGATTCCAGACGAAAATATATTTTAGTGGGATAAGGATTTTACTCAACTTTCAAAAGGCCTTTCCTTGAGATCATATTTTGTTCACATTTCAAGGTCAGAATTTACACTGATACATTGGATACTTTCTTAAGACAAGGGAGAGAGTCCAATACTTGTTTTGTAAAACCACAACATATTTAAATTATTGAAAGAACATGTACATACATATATGAAATATAATTTATGCTTTTAGTATAACACTAGATGATCTTTTATAAGTCTTTAATCTTGATAGAGTAAGATTTAACCACCTGAATCAATTCTGTTTATTTTCTTTTCATTTCCATGTTCTTTGCCTCAGGGGTGTGACCTATTTGAATTTTAAGGGTAGTGAATATAAACATTTATCTTGTACCCATCATGATGCAAAGATACAACATATTCTAGAGAGCATGAAAAAAGATGGAGGACATCATTGGTGGGGTACCTTATTCAGATGGTCACAAACAGCAACAGGAACTTTAAATCCTATGCTTCATCCAATTGTGATTTCATAAGCTCTAATATTATGTTGATTATTTACAATCTTTTTGTATGTAAAGGTTTGGAACATGACAAAGCAAATACGCCTTGTTCATCACAAAGAACCCCCAAATAATGTAACTAAGAGTAATATTTTATACTAAAAGCTATTTGTTTACTGCAGATCTGAGACTGTGTCAACACAGTATCTAATTCATATTAATTTTGACAGAGTATATTAACTATTACCACTGATCTGGAATGGTAAATATTTATGACCACATATTTATGACCTGTGGCAAGAGGTAAGAGGTAACTCTGCTACCACTCTGAGTCCATAGTGGATTGACTGTAGTCATGGGGTGGAATGTGACATATACCCTTGAGCCTCTTAACCAAAGCAGCCGTAGTATGGTACAGGATCCAAAGGAGGTTAAGGCCTGAGCTGTACCTGAGCCAAGGACTCCCTCAGGAAACCCAAAAAGGACCAGACTTGGCACAGTAAGCATCGATAGTATACCTAAAAGTGGCCTACAAGTAAGCAGGAGAGGGATGTTTTACAAGGACACATAATGATAGGACAAGGGGGAATTACTTTAAACTGAAAAAGGGTAAATTAAGATTAGATATGAGGAAAATAGTCTTTAAAGTGAGAGTGATGAGGCACTGAAACAGGTGTCCCAGAGAAGCTGTGGGTGTCTCATCCCTGGGTTTGTTTAAGGCCAGGTTGGATGGGGCTTCGAGCAACCTGGTCTAGGGAAAGATGTCCCTGTTCATGGCAGGGGCATTGGAATGAGATGATCTTAAAGCTCTTTCAATCCAAACCATTGCTATGATTCTATATTGATGAAACACTGCCAGTGCAACTAACAGATCAATAACAGATGGTTTTCCCAAGACTCATTTTTCAAGGAACAAATGAAATTGAGGTTACAGGGAGTCTCATGCATACCTTTCCCATTTTAGGCAATGTGACTATGAGCCAACCACTTTTTTTCATAAATACAGCAGTCTAAGTGAGCCTTCTTTGAGCTCTCCCCTCCTGGCAGCATGACAGTCATCTTCCCCTGTGCTGGGATGACTCTCAAGGTTGCTCCTTGAGGCATAGAGACCATTCTATGAATGACAGATCTTTGACTGAGTCTTACTCAGGTTCTCCCTAAATTGCAAGTGGGCTGCACACCAGTGATTCCCCCTGAGATGGGACAGCTCTCAAGGTTTGAGACTTCATACCTGAGACAGAGATCCTTCCTTTCCCAAGGCAGAGAGATTCTCTATTCCCAACAGATCCTCTGGAAGTTGCTGATTAGTTGTATGCTAAACTAATATTAACAAAATCTACATAGTTAATTCCTTTGGACTGTCTTCCAAATCTGAAACCAAGATTGGATCTATCTGCACTTAAACTCCATCAGGAGCTTAGAAAGCAAGGGCATCCCCTCAACCTTGTGACTCAGTGGGAAGGCCTTCCTTACCCTTTTGTATCTTTGATCTCTGTGTAAATCATTCTAAATCAATTCTAGCTCAATTTTCCTTTGTATATTTTATCCATGTAGTAAGCAATAGAGTGAACCTTGCAATTTAACTCTGTTAAATTACACTTTTATAAATTCATATTAATGCTATTTTTGCTAATACCTTTGTTGGTGGTTCTTTGAGTAACCATAAATTACTCATTTGTGACCTATTGCTGTAATCAGCACGACCCTAAATCAGGATACATGAGCAATTGGCATAGTTAGCAGGATCCTAAATTAGGATTCATGACACATGCATATTTGTAAATAGCAACCATTTCTGTGCCATTTGGTGTCTGGGTTTGAAACTGATAGAAGTGACTACATACCTTAAAATTAAAAATATCTTTTATAGGTAGCATTTGCCCTCTTTAGTATCACCTTTTAGAAATTACAGCTGTATTTTTTATGCTATAACACTCTCAATTAGTCACAGAAGAAGGGGAATATATTCAACTTAGGAAACAAACAGTTTTATCTTCAATTTAAAAAAGAAAAATCATGGTATAAAAATCAGTTACTGCTATCGAAGTCACCTCCATGACTTCCACCAGAAAAATATAAACCAGGACATTTCATATTTCTTTGGGAGCCAAGTCAGGCCTTGTGAAGTCAATTGTTGCTATAGCAACATATGAATCAGGGAGAAGATAACACATCTGAAAGCAGAAAATTAATTTACCTAAGATCATCCAGTTGCCTTTTGATAGAATGTATATGCCTACTTAGAAGGGGAAAATCATCACATTTTAATTACTATGCATTACTTTCAGCAGTGTCAAAAAAAGCCCAGTATAAAATATTTGAGGCAAAAAGGAATATTACCCATTGCACATCAACCTTGCATTTAGTGTGACTTTATTTTTATTTCACTGCCTTCCAATAAGAGAGCAGTGAAAAAGCAACACCTTTTTACATATTCTCTCTCTCTGCCATCAAGGTACAAAATTAGATCCATATGTTAGGAATTTAAATAAGTCTACAACATGGTACGCTGCAATAAACCTAATTACTCTGCTATGGTTTAGAAGCTTGAGCATGCTTGTGAAGAAATACAGTTCAGATGCAAGAAATCCTTATTTCCATACATTTTTAATACAAAATAAAGATTTGCTTTCCCCTGAAATCAAAGAAATCTTATAAGACTTGTTTAAAGCATTAAACAACATAGAAAATGGGTGACCAAGAAGAGTAAGAATTCATGCATTTTCATTTTTCAAAATCTGTTTAAAATGAAATCATATTGTCCCGAGTAGTAATAAATATATTCAGCATATGAAATATCCACTGTCATGGGAATATAATCCAACATTTCCATTCTAATTATCCAACAGCTTTGAAACCACCTTTCTCCTGCTAAATGTGGCACTTACAAGTTTTCAACCCACACAGACAGTGCAAAAATACAGCTTCAGACATCAAACACTCCACCCATAGGTATTCTGGTATCTAGGTCACACACAGCCTCCCTTGTCATCCAAATAAAACCTTCTTTCCCATTCTCACACAGGAAGAAAGCATGCAGGAAGAACAGAAGCAATGTTTGTTAGTGAGAAAAGCTAAGCCTTAAAATGTGCAGAACACAACAAACAAGTCTCATCTGCAAGCAGATTTGGAGAGGAGAAAGAGCAAATCAAGACCAAGACTCCTGCACAAACGAGAGTAAAAGCATCACTAAATTACATTTGGAAGTCCATAGAATGTAAAACACCATTTGTGTCAGCTGCCATTGACAAGACCAAGTTGCTAGTGCAATTAATACCAGCAGGAAAAGCATAAAATACCCTAGTTGAAGGCAGTCAGAGCAAGTTACTAAAAATTACTAGTGACATTTCTTTGTACCATCCGGGCTTCATAAACTCCATCTGACTCCTTAAAGAAAAGCTTACATAAATCCCACAATTGTTAAAAAGTTTAGTACAAACAGACATAAGCTCCTGGCAAAAGAAAATCAGCTTCTATCATACAAAAGCAAAGATTGGGAGAAATGGAGTTACACATCAGCCTTCTTAATTATATTGTGGAAAAGCAAAAGAACAACAGAAGATAGAAGCAGTTACTGCAGAAGTTGCTTTTGAGTGCTAGACAAGAAGCTGCATGGACAGGTACCTACCAGGTATGAAACCATCATGAGAGCATCGTCAACTATGCAGTTGTTTCTTCTTTAGAAAAGGATATGCAACTTATAGCAAATCACACACCCAAAAAGGATTGAAGTCAAATGAAGTGGTTATTTTCTTGGTTTTGGTCTAGGCCTTCTCTTGAGGGGAGTTTCACAAGAATTTATTGTGTTAGATACTTTATTGAGCTTTTCTCTGAGTTTACAAGTGTGTGTATCTGTTTTGTGTTATTTCACCCATTTTTGTCCCTCTTCCCTTTCTCTTTCCCCTTTTGGGGTTGTTTGGGACTCTTGTTCTGTATATTCATAGTGTTTAATTGTATCTAACTGTAACATATGTGACTATATAAATACTTTTACCACAATTTTCTTTTTGTACTTTTTTTCTCTTTGGGGGGGACGAGGGGTGGTAGGGGGGAGAATCTGTGTGTTCAGCAGCTGGGTTTGGCAGCAAGCCAACCCAAACCTCCACAAGTGCAAAAGTGGCACACAGTATACCAAGACATAGAAACAGAAATAGACTGGGAAATGGACTCAAATGGCATGTCATGTTTACCACCTCTCACACAGTCCTAGCTGGAGAACTGCATCCTCACAGTGAAAGTGCCTTTCCCATCATTTCCTTTTAAGCCCCTTTCCTCTTATTCTCCCAACATGCTGAAAAGAGAGCCAATCTCTACCTCTCTGTCACCTCCCACAAGTACTGGGACCTGCTGCTGCTCCCATCCCCAGGCTGAATAAGCCCTATCCCCACAGCATCTTCTCCTGGGGTAGCCACTGTCTCAGCCTTCTTGATGGCCTTGGTCCCATTGACTGGCAATGGAACAGCCAAAACTGGACACTAACCAAGGAAATAACAGGAGGATAATTTCCGCTCATCTGGTGGCTACATTCCTCCTATTCTCATATCAGCTCCAAAGTGAGAGAGAAGGAAAAGACAATAGGAAGAAGAGGAGCAGAAAATACACTTGCACAAGCAAACTTGAATGTGTGCCCCCTCACTGCCATGGCATAGGAATGCAGAAGTCACTGGATTTGTTAAATTCAGGAATCCCTTTTCAACCTCACAAAGGAGAGTAGTACTTCAAAGGATCACCATCACTCTGCTAAAAGATAACTGACCCAAATCAAACCAAATCCTCACAACACCCCCCATACTGATGCTCAGTGCTCTAGACACAGCTCTAGTGCCTCAAGGACACATAACAAGGCAAACTTCTGGGAATAGTACACACAGAGCAAGGAGATCTTCCATAATCACAGGCCATGCACACCAAAGCTGTAGTTGCCTGCTGTAATTAATGAACATGCCAGTAGTGATGCTCAGGGTGTATAAGCCTGTATTTGGGAAGGGGGACAAGGGTGAAGAGGAGAGTTTAGTTAGAATTCATTATAATTTGGTGCTGTGATTCCCAGATCTATCTCTTCATGTGGAAAATCAGCGCAATGCCAAACAAAGAGATATTACAGATTTGTCCCTATGGTCAGCCACAAAGAATCATTGACACAACAAACATGGGAGAACTGATGTTCTCTAGGGTCCCCTGGGTAAAATAACTGCAAAGAAACATAATGAAATAACAGAAGGCAGAGGAGCCACACTAACCAGCAAGGAAGAAATACTTCATCTTTTGCCATGGTTTAGGGGAGCTTGAGAGATGTTATGAAAAAAAAATATTTTGCACCAAAGAGAAACATATTGCACCAAAGAGAAACCTATTGCAGCAGTGACACAGTATCACTGTGACCAATCAAAAAGCAAAATAAATCACAGGTTAATACACCAATAAGTTGGATTGATAGCCACTCCTGACAAATGTGGGTTTTTCTCCCTTCTCTGTAAACAGTTTAGAGATCACACATCATTGCCTGCTTGTGTTAACCAGTCAGAACACAGCAGGGGTACTATGACCAAATTCTGTCTACTTAACAGTAAATAAAAAAAGAACAAATTTATAAAGTAAAAAAGTTTTCAAATACTACTAAACTTTATATATATATATATACACACTCACAATGTACAAGTAAAAGAAGAGTGGGAATGGTCTTCTATACAAAGAATGGCATAGAGAAAGCACAAATAAAGAAGAGGTCCAGTGTCCTCCAGGTTTAGTGGAAAAAAAAAAAGGTAGTAAAGTAGTTCAGCAGCAACTGTCAACATCACAACATAGGACAGTTAATAGGCAGATGAAATATAAACCAAATGGACAATAAGCCTTCATTTCCACCTGCTAGTCTGAAAATGGTAGCAGCAAATTAAAGTGTTCATGTGGTATTTTGAAGCATCCGCAAGACACTCATGTCAGACACAAAGACATCTCTCCATCAGTATTAGACCTTTAAAGTTACAGGGGAATTAGAGAAAACAAATTCCTTCAAGCCTCAATAAGGTGCACAATTCAACAGAAGAGTTATTTTAACTAGCAAAGAGGGAGGATGTGGATCTCTATGTTTACATTTTATCTTCTTGTTGCAATGTAAATGTTTATTATATCCAAATTTATTTTATTTTTTTTTTACCAGAAGCAAGAATGAATTCCATCCAAGCTAAGACTAAAGCCAGATCAGTTTCAGAGGCCAAGATTACTTCTGGCAAAGTATAATAACGTTTTTTTCTTTCATATTGTGAGCTCCCTTTGCTGGTATATAAACAACTGTGAAAGGAGCTTCCAAACTACAAAGTTCCTGACTAAAAATCTTTTGCTCTTTGGCACTGGCTTTTCTTGAGGACAAATGCACTAGGAAATCAAGTGGGAAGCCAACAACTTCTAGCTTAGATTAGAACTGTTTCTGGCTCAAAAATGGTAATTGCTGAGCATTTGTTCCAGTGAATGTTTCTAGCTACTCCCTTACAGGAAGGTATCACCATGCAGCAATGGGTGCAGTCAAACTGCAAACTTGTCACAGATCTGGAGTCAGCAACATCAAGGTGGATAAATGACTTTGGAGAAGCTGAGACAGTTCCTGGTGGCCCACACACAAGTGCTATGGGGACCCAAACCCAAGTATGTGAGTATGTGTATTATGCTGTACTGTGTAGTATAATACCCAACTTGAAGCTGCTTCAGAGAGCTGCACAGTGATGTCATGATGCTAGTTCAGGTACTATAGAAGGATTTTAATTGACTGACTAAGCTGAACACAAGAATTCAGTATCCAAACTCAGCTTCAACATTTCCTAGAACTTCAAATCCATTTATGTTAGAAAAAATGCACAATAAGTGAACACATTCTATATACATTGGACAACTTCTTACAAACTAACTTAATTACAGGTATTTGCAGCTATCATAAATGCCTACAGGGAATACAAATTCTACAAATTCAAAAGCTGGTGCCCCCCTTCATGTCCTCCTGACCAGTTAGTAGTCAAACCACAGCATCTGAAGTTCATTCATTATTTATATCCTAAGCACTTGGCTAACGAGCTGGATTTAACACTTAAGTTAGATCATTTATGCACATCTCATTCACAACGTCAAGAACACCTGCCTGGGCTACAAAAACCTTGGTACTGAAAGGCAGAACATCAAGGTGCTCCCTCCTCCACAATTTTATTCCAAACCAGTCAGAATTTTCTCATCAGAAAACTAAAGTTATTTCATTCCTTGTCTTTTTCTAAATCGCAGAAGCATAGAATCATTTTGGTTGGAAAAGATTTCTAAGATCAAATCCAACCATTAACCCAGTACTGACAAGTCCACCAACAAACCATGACCTTAATTGCCTCAACTACACATTTTCTAAATACCTTCAGGGATAATGACTAAACCACCATGCTGGACAGCCTGTTTCAATTCTTGACAACTTGTTCAGTGAAGAAATCTTTGCTAATAACAAATCTAAACCTCCCCTGGTGCAACTTGAGGCCATTTCTTCTCATTCTAATAGTTGGGAGAAGAGACCATTTTGTAAAAATGTAAAAGATAGAACTATTATGTCATCATAGGGGACAAGAAAACACTGATATTTGTCCAACAACCTTATCCCTACAACAGTTACTCCCTAAGGTTTACACCATTGGGTTAGACAACAGTCACTTTCCTTGATTTTACTGCTGCTCTAGGAAATAATTATTCTGCTCGCTGAGAAATCTTTCCCTCATTTTCCTCTACCCTGGGAAAAATCTAATATATGAAATGGTAAAAAGTGTGGACAACTGGTTGCAAAACAATCTTCCATTGAGAAGCCATAATATCAAAAGAATAATTTTAGTGAAGATTTTTCTCAGACGACACAGTAATGTTTTTCAATCAGACCCTAGCAAGAACTGGCCTCCTGCCTCCCTCAGACCATCCAAGCTTTGTCCATGTACTGTGAAGTATCACTGAGGGTACATCCCATAAAGAAAATCACTAATTATCAGACCTCTGGAATGTTATGCACAGCACTGAAATACTCAGTCGACTCCATTTGCAGGGAAAGCTATTCTATTGGAAAACTAGATCATATATATCAGTTACCTCCAATTCCTTTTGGCTTTATCCTTTATAATTAAAATTTCACATTATCATGGCAGAAAACTGTCACACATTACAGGGAATAAGAGATGAAAATTAAACAAGATATATCATTGATTACAATTCCTGAAGTAGCTAACATAGTTTAACTAGCAAGGGAAATAAGATACTTCCAGTATCATTGTACTACAGGTAACACATGCAGCAAAGCAAATATTTTTGCGTATGCTGTGCCCTGACACAACTCTTTTTTTAATTAAAATGCATTTGTAAATTTTTTTGTGGAATCTCATAGAATAGCAGAAGCATGTGTGCACGTGTTACAATCTGCTTAAATATTGCAGAAAGAACTTCAGATTTGAATATTTTCCCCAACAAAATTAAAACTCAAACCAAGTTATCCGCTGATTTCAAAAACTGATTTTTTATTAATTTATTGCTGAGAGATGCAGGGAGAGAGAGAAGAAAGAAAGATTGGGAAAAAATTGCCAAGATTAACTCTTAGAAGCAGAGAGAAAGAATATCACCACAAAACTAAAGTTTTTACCAGGATATCAGTATATGGGGGGGGGGGAAGGGGGAGGAAGAGTCATTTTAGCCTCTTTTTTTCCCTGTTGTTTTCTTTGATGCTATCTCTTAGCATCAGGGGGTCTTAGCTCTCTGGAATGCTGCCAGGGTGCTTGGGCTCTGCTGCTCACACCAAGTCACGCTGCAGGGATCCGTGCAGAGCTGGGCCTTCCTGGCCTTCAGAAATATGGAAAGTCGGAGAGATGAGGCAAACTCACGTAATGCAGTGAGTCTCAGTTCTCTCCAGGCTGCACAGTCCCAGTCTCTTGTGGCAGTCAGGCAGCATGTGGTGGCAAAGAGAAGAGGTGAGGAGAGGTTGGGGAGTGATTCCCAGATGAAGTAGCTGGTTCTCCTTCCCCCTTCCTTGCTCCTAATTTTCCCAGAATTTGTCTTCAGTTTTTATAGCGTTCAAAATAGGGTTGCGTGTGGTTCCTTGACACGTAACCTTGTTCAGATATTCAAAAAGACAAGATATTCCATAAAATGACAGGATTTTCTGGCAGGATGGTGTTTTTGCAGGACTGCTTTAGCTAGAAGTTTTGTTTGTGAGAATCTTCAGAAGCAGAATCTTTTTTTGTAGAGTTTTGCTGACACAGTTCATTATGATGGGATGTTTTTTTAACAGAGACTGGATGTTGGATAATGGAGAAATATTATTTATTACCTTTTTTTGTGTTATCTGTATACAACATTACAAAAGAAGAAAATCATGCACCTCCACTGGGAAAAACAGGACTTTCACTACGGCAGTGCCATGGGAAAATTCTCTGCTTCCTCATTATCCTATATCAAAAAAATGTGCAGTTCAGATGAAGGCTTAATGCAATTCTAGCCTTATTTATAGCCTTCAGATAAAACTTTATAATAAATCAAATCAGCCAGGAGGTAGAAACTTAAAGTCTCAATAGCATGGCATATGAAGCATAGATTTTTTTTTAAAAGCAAAAATATTTCAATATTAGAACAGATTATCAATGTGTATCTTATGTAAAACTCACTCATGTCAAATAATGAAGTAATTTTTTGTAAGATCTGAGGCACAGCATGCCAATAGATTAGAAACACTTTGACAAAAGTGTTCTTTCTACACTTTTTCTCTAAACTATAAGAAATGATGACACATTGAAAAGAGTAGTTTAGCATTTTTCCCATAATATGCCACTGATTTTTAAGACTCCATGTTTCTAATGGCAAAAGAATATTTCTTCATCTCTTAATAATATGACTATGTTTCCATTACTCAGCTGCATCCATTTAAAATTCTGAATAGCAGTTCACAAACTCCAGCATTAAACCCTCTTTGTTTATGCACCTCTGTGTTGTATCTTGCAATTTAGGAGACTAAGCATAATGACTGGTGAGAAGACAATGCTAAAATTTTGAGCATCTTTGTTAGATGCATCAGTTGGATAATTTGAAGACCTCTCCAAGGTGCTGAAATTTGAGCGGTTTATTCAAATAGCAAACAGATTACTTTTATTCAAGACA
The DNA here is from genome assembly GCA_035583185.1 of Anabacerthia variegaticeps. Taxonomy (NCBI): domain Eukaryota; kingdom Metazoa; phylum Chordata; class Aves; order Passeriformes; family Furnariidae; genus Anabacerthia; species Anabacerthia variegaticeps. The sequence goes on along the minus strand of JAWWEW010000112.1, from coordinate 10,110,586 downwards.
CAAAATCCAAGAGAAACAACAGGTTGCTTGATCTGGATTTCAAAAGGATCAAAATCACATCATTACAAACATGGTCCAGTTTTCTGTACTGCAGTGATGTTGCTCAGTGATTTTTGAGGACACAGTTCTTCCTATTCCTACATTAAATCCTCTATGAAGAAAGCCACTAACATTGAGTCATTGGGCCATCCAGATAAAAGCAATGAAATACACATCTCTGGGACTGTCAGTAATTCTACAGAAAACAACTAACTCCAGAACTAAAACTGGATGGATGGAAGCACAAAGGAGCAAGAAGGATTTTTAGCCTGGGCAGAAATACCTGGGACCAAACTACTTTGAGTTTCTTCTCCAAGGTCCAGAAGAGAAACATCACAGTGCTCATCATAGCTGCTTCACAGCCTGATGGTATCACATCAAGAGCAGTGTGACAGGGAATCAAATAATATTTTGTTTTCTGATCAACTCAGATAAGGAAGGCCATGCAACATTACAGGAAAGAGCACAAACAGAAGGATGGAGAGAATTCTCTCAAGTGAAAAGGAAAATTACATGATTCCCCATCAATAAAGAGCTGCTCTTGAGGATAATACAAGCATGTTTCAACCAGAAGTCAACTTACACAGTTACAGGTTTGGAGACCAGTATACACTTTTCTTTACCAACAAATCCTTGCACCTTTGTTCGTCATTGTATTAAAAAAAAGAAATAAAAATAAGAAGTATGTTTTCATACATGAAGGTAGTAGTTACCCAGCAAAATAGGAAGTGTCACATCAGAGGAAAGAAAGCATTAGCAGAATCTTTCTATTCTTGTCCCAAAAGAATAATTCCAGTAGTGAGAAGTATTTATTTTAGACTAACCACCTAAACCACCAGAAAGCTGATGTACTAGAAAATCCAGGTAGAGTGGCACTGGTTAATTCTATCCTGAAGGGTTGTATCAAAAGCCTGTGTCTTTAGTACCAGTTTCTCAAGCAGCCCCTCTTCCTACCAGTATCAGACTTTGGTTTTGTAATCAAACTTTTCTATCTGTGAATGCATTCTTGATTGCTAACTTCAGTGCTCTGTGCCTGGAAACCTTGACATCTTTTCCCTTTGCTGAAATGTGCAAGTCTGATATCTTTTACTTCACCAACACCTTCCTCTTGACTCCCACCCCCAGGGGGGTGATGACTTACAGTAAAACACATCATAAGAACTTTGAGCACTAGCTTAGTGTGAGACACTGCTCCAGTGCTGCAACTTCCCCAAGTACAATCACCAGAATTTCACTCACTACATACACTAGCTTGGCAGCCAGGACTTGATCTTCATATCTATTTTCTAGGTAGAACTTCTCTTTGGTTTACTGAATTTTTATTTGTCACTGAGCACTGCTGCCATTGTGATTGTTCCAGAAAGTGCCAGCCCCTGACATCCAGAGGAATACTACAGCTTTCTGCAGTACACCTTATCTTCTAAATTTCCCCTTCCCTCAGGGGAGACAACAGCACATTTTCAGCTAAACAGCTGTGCTGGTGGCAATGCAGGTGTTTCTTCTGACAACTGGCAACAGCCATACTGCTCATCATATTTAATAGTAGTAAAATATTTAACATCCCAAAAGCAGCTAGCAGATAGTTGGCAGTACTATGATTATGCTGCTTGTTAAAATCCGTGGCAGATATTTATATGGCACTGTAATTGTACACAAGACATACCTGTAATTTAAGTCTCCAAATTAGTGCCTGCAATTTATGACAAGGGCACTAGCACAGTTTTATTGCAACAAAGCTGTCAGCATCTGTGCTCAGCTAAGCCTGATCTCCAAATACTTATCTGCCAGAGTGAAAACATTAGTGACAAGGCAAACAATTCTAATTGGGGATGTGGAAGAAAAAATCCACAAGCACACAAAGCACAAATAAGGAAGATGGCAAATACCTTTTCTTCATCTAACTGGAGCATTGCTGTAAAACAAGGAAGGCCAAACACTAGGATTGCCTATATTGCAATGTCATGCACCACTGCAATAGTTACAGGACACACACTCCCTTACCCCTGCATAGTCACCACCTTGCAGCTGTTTGCTCATGATCCTTCCACTACAGCCACAAAGAACCTTCCTTAAGAAATGCTTTTCTGTGCATTGAGAAACCTGTGGAACAAAATACAGTTTCTGCTGTCTCTCTTCACAAAGCTGTAAATGCATAGATTTTTAAGTTCACATCCAAGACAAGGGCGTGACAGACTTAGCAGAGAGAGAAGACCAAGAACGTTTTCTGTGCACAGGTTCAAGGCAACTGAAGGGACAACTGAAGAGACTCTAGATTTCCTTGGGAAAGAAGCAGCTTTCACTGTCTGACTTCTACAAGGAAAGATCATTCAAGTTATTCTGAAGCTCTAGCAGGAACCACATAAATACACTAGTTCTCAATCATTTGAGCTCTGGCTGCTGTTTATGTTTGGGCTAGAAAAAGAACAGTGAAACCTTCTTATTCACCTGGTTGTTTCTTCTTCCTTGTGAGAAGCTTACATACCTATGATGAGCCAAATTCAAATGCAATGCCTGTGAGAGGCCATAGATCATCATTCCCAAATATCTCCCAGTGACCAACACAGGCAAGATCATGGCCAGCCACAAGGGGAACTTTCCCTTGTCAATTTATGAGGTATCTCATCAGTAAAAAGGTAGTGTTTAATGCCCCCAAGTCCACAACTACCCAGTGACAAAAAGAGCCTTTAAGGCAGAAGACTATGCTTTGGAACCAGAGGTGGAAGCTGATAGAAAACTCAGGTGCCAGCAGTTGTGCCAGCTGTAACCAGGAGTCATGTAGGCAGTGCAGAACAATTTTAAATCCATTATTTTGACAAAGATTAAAATTCTCCAATTTCTTCCATCATCCCCTTTACTTCTCTCAGCCTACTAGCTGTTTTCACCTGCCCACATTTTTTCACCAGTGAGAGAAAAAACACACTTGCACAAAGTAAAACCATTCTTTTATGCTAAAATGCTGAAGCAAAACATTGAATCCATGTTAGTACTGCTCCATAGTCCTAACCTATATTTAGCAATGCTAAATCCTATCTATGGATTCAAACATGTATAGTATCAAGAGAACTAAAGAGCCATTTACATCCCCAATGTCATTATCACAGTGACAGTACAATCTGAAGCACAGCAATAGCTTCTCATTGATCAGCTAATCAGACACATTTCTAGCAGCTTGGTTACCATAAACAAACTACAATACAACCAAACACTTAAATTCTTTGTTAATAATTCTTTATTACTATATGTCTACAGTCTAACAGATTAAATTAATGATCCAATTCTATTCTAAAGAACCAGATTGTATATTTATAGCTGTTATCCCATAAAATGATGAGCATTCATCTTATACTGGCTGTCAGGGGGTCACTGGCATTTCCATCTCTATATTCAGAAACCAAGAGAACATCCAGGGATGCTGTTATTTGGAACACTTATAATCGTTTTTCCACCAGAGCTCAAAGAGAAACAAAAAGTCACATCACTCAATAATCTTTCAGCCCTGGTTAGAATCAATAAGCAGCTGTGCATGTCTACTCTTCTGACAATACAAACTAAAAGAAAAATAAGAAAGGAAAAGAGAGAAAGAAAACATTAATCACTGTAAATCAATAGAGTAATGAAATTTTCTTGCATTAGAAATAACATGAAAGGCCCTTAACTTAGTAATAATTTGCCACAGTTCAGACCCACTTTCTACTCCAATTTACATGAACACATATAGAGAAAGAGCAGCTGCCCCCATCCTCATCACACACTCAGTCATTTTACAATTTTTTTCATTTTTAAATTCTTTTTAATGGATATATCTTTCTCTTCTCTTAAGGATATTTTCAAAGACAAATCCAAGGCACTTTAGGAGATACCTGACTCTCACAATTAAGTTGCTTGATTCCCATACTAAAAAGTTATAACATGTTTTTCTCCTAATAAAAGCTGGTTTCTAACAGTAACCAGTTCAGCACAAATGATCAGATGCTTTTAGAAAACTAGAGGTTTAGCATTTTGTCCTCGGGTGTACAAAGGAAAACAAAGAGAAAAGGGAAATCAGAACAAGGCCTAAAGAAATGTTTCACTAGTACCCTTTCAGTCAGCACTAGTTGTATTGACCAAAGATCACAGATACCTATTCCCTGTCTGCACCAAATGCAGGAAGCATCATAAAGATCTTAGATAGCAAAAAGAAAGTTCCACAGCCCAAAACACCAACATAACAATTTCTTAGTGCTTTTAAAGGTTTTTAAGATGCAAGAACTCCATACCAGCATGTGTTGTGATAGAAGGACACTCCTTTTAGCCAAATTTAAGTGTCTCTGCTCAGGTGATCCACTCACAGGGTAGAACTGGCATGTATGAGTTTGGTATGTCTGGTTGTCCAAGTCACAGGGCCCGGGACTAGTGTATCACTATGTGGGTGTAATCAAAACCGTGTATTCTACACCCAATATATAATTTCTAATGAAGTGTCAATAATGGATCATTTGCAGCAGCTGCCCATGGCACACCTGACAATTCAGGCTACAAGCTGGGTGTTAAAGGACTCTGGGAGAGAGAGGAGTGTTTCTGCCTTCACATCAATGACTCAACTGTGATAACTCCCCTCCAGAGGCATTAGCACCTTCACATCCAGCCTGAGGGGTCATGTCTGCTAATGGGCCAAAGATTCCAAAAATATCCCATAACTCATAGAGTTAAATCACCCATTGTGAAACTCCTCACCCTGGGGGAGGTTCTGGGCATTCACACCTGAACCTGAGCATATATAATCTTTGAGTTTTGGGACTTCAGGTACCACTCATTGGATCCAGAAGAGGACCAGAACCTCAACAGGACTGTGACTGCCATTCTCAACAAGACTGTAATCATTACTCTGACAGAACTGTGACCATCATCCTCACCAACAGGTTTACCTTTCCTTTTACTTCGTACTCAGGGGTTACCATGTGGTGCTCAGCACAGGGGCTAACAGACACCGTCTTGTTTGTGTCCCAGAGTGCTGGGTTAGACTTCTGCTTTTTATGGTTAAAAACAGTTTTTCTCTGTATCATTGTGTTTATTGTAATTTTTTTTTTTAGTAAATTTTAACTCTGACTTGTAACCTCTCTTGAGTTGGGTTCATTCTTCCTGCTAGTTTACCTTTAAACTGGCACACTGGTTCAGGCTAAGATTTTTGTTGCTTAGCAAAAGTTCACTGCAACAGTAAGTCAAAACCTCTTTGTAGCCAAATGTCTTTTGAAAAAGAAGCCAACAACATTCTCTGCTACTGTTAGACTACAAATGAGATCAAGGCTGTCTAAATTTTTTTTAAAAAACTCACTATTTTAAAAAATAATACCATTTAATTTCTACTTCCTCTATTAGAGGTCTGCAGCCACCTTTCCCATAGAGAAAAAGTGGCACACAGGACACTTAAGATGGTTAACGTGCAGGTGCACACAAAGGTGGTCGGGTACTGACACAGCTATCATCTACCACCTCATCCTTAGGCCCTATTCTCCTGAAGAGAGGACCACGTGGTGCAGTGGCCCTGGGCAATGAGCCTGTCTATGCAGACAGGGGCCAGGGCAGTGGCTAGCATTGTGGGGCCACCACAGGGGAGGCAGCAGATCACTACAAATCCTGCCTACAGGCACGCCTCACCTAGACTGAGCCCATACTTTAGCAGTTAAATCCCATTTTCTATAAAGCCCAGTGAGTGGAAGTCTCTCCAGGGAGAAAAAAAAAAGGACAAGGCCTGAAGCTCTCAATCATCATCACCAACATGGCAATGACACTGCAAAAACCAGCAGGCACTTCCTCCTCTTACAAATCTGAAACAGCCAGTCTGATCTGTTCATGTTATTTGCCACTTGTTTAAAATAAAATCATATTAAATAAGAATAGATGACCCATTATGCTATGGTTCTTGAATAGTTCACCAAATTATTACACAAATGAGAAGCCTTCTGAACACCTGGCAATATGAGGTCTTCAGCTCTCTAGCCATGCCATAATTTGTACAATTTAAACACTACTGTGCAGGTCAACAATCCGCACAGTCTCAATTTACAAGTATTCAATAGCCAGAAACACATTCAGTAACAGTTTCCCTTGTGATGCAACACACCCATGCTGGGGAAAAAACAAAGACAGCACTCACAAATGGGATTGCAGAAATGCATTTTCAGAAGACCAACAAACCAGAAAAGTCATGGGAGAAAAGACCAAGAAAAAAAAAGGAAAAGCTCACTTCCACAGAAAAAAAAAAAAAAAAAAAATTAAAAAAAAGGGGGGGGAGTGGAAAACAGAGGTAAGGGCAGCGCTGTGAGGATCCAGACCAGACACCTATATTTTTCTGACCATTCTTTTTATATCATCTTTCCCTGAGACTAAGTAAAGATTAACACCCTTTCTCTTAATATTCTTACTGGTCCTGCTTGACAGAACACAGCAATCTAGTAATCCTCCACACAGAGGTCTAACGAGGTCAAGTGAGAGCCAGCCTGGTAAGACTGTCTCTGGCAGCCCAGCAAACAGAAATCAATCCTCTACCAAAGCAAGATACTGCACTGCTCGTTGGATCTGTTCTCAGCTACAGCATGAATACTCTGCTGGCCCTTGTTCCATCTGCTATATCCTCTGCAGCTCAATTGCTCTTAGATCAGCTCTGGATGTACCAGGAGTTAAATTGATTGAGAAGTGCAGTATCAGAATTGTGTGTCCATCTTGAGTCTCACTTCATGAACATCATCATGGCAGCTCAAGAAAACACATTTTTGGGCAGACTGTAAGATTTATTTCATCTAGATGATCTCATTTTTGTCCTCCTCAGGGCTTTCTCCAGGAGAAAGAGCATGGAAAACAAAAAGGAACTACATACGTATACTGAGTTAAGTGTTCCAGCTTAAAAAGTGGTCTTTGTCTATTTTCTGATAACTGCTTCAGAATGTAAAGGAAAAATATCTATGAGAGGAAGAGTCATAAAATATAGTCATCTTTAGCACTGTGTAGCTGGAAAAGTTATTTTTAAAAATATAATCACCACAACAGCTCTTAAAATACACATGAATTGTGCATTAATTTCTTAAGCCTCAACCATCAAATACAGGCTTTCTTCTTTTGCACTGGGAGCTTTTATTTTTACCAAATGACAAATGTCAGTGCTTATTAAACCATGTCTAGGGTGCTCTTTTAATATCTGAACCATTTTTGTGATCTCACTTTCAATGCCTGACAAAGCTGTGAAAAAAAGTACTCTGATACCTCCAACAGGCAGTAAATTTAACTGAACATTATTAAGAGGAGCCTTAGTCCCACAAGTAGAAAGTCACACTGTTTACCATTTGTTTTGGTTGCTTGCTAGCAGCCTTTACCTCCTAGAAGCACATAAACTTGTTTCTACTTGATTTGTTAAAAAAAACACCAGCTCTCATTCAGAAATAGTCATACATTCAACACAGTGCTCTAGGATTATATAAAGCTCTGATACTTGCATTGGAATAGCATGCAGTTCCAATTCATCAGGGCCCATGACTTTTCTAAAAAGGTTACTTCATTCTCTCTTAGGTAAATGATTCTAAACATTTCCACAGAGTCATTTTATTACCAAAAAAAAAAAAAAAATTGTTACTGAGCTGGAAGCCAGGCTAAAAACTTGCCAGACTCCACATGCATCTGAGGGGAGCAAGGCTCTGAAAAGAAAGGCAGGCTGAAGTACATTTCTTGAAGAGTGAGATCATCACCAGGGCAAAGGCCAGGTTTCCCTAAGAAATGAGACAAGCTGCATTGATCTATTCTCGCTGAAGATCTCACCTCTGGCATTCATCCAATTTTGAGGGAGAAAATTACCTCTAGTACTTTCTAGTGGTACAAAGGACAAAAAATTCAATCCATTGGGGTGAAGTACTTAAACCGTTTTAAAGATTACAGGGTTACAATATGCTTTCAGGGTACGTGATTTATTTCTTGAGCACATCCACATATTTTGCACCATGCAGTTTGAAAAACTAAAACACACCCATAGAACTGATGCTTGCTAGAAACCAACCATACCCAAAAGATAGATTTCTAGTTGGCTAAACAAATGTCAGTTCACAAGCGTAAAGGTATTCAGCTAGAAAATATAAACTAAATATAAATAAATATATATATATATAAACTATATATATTATATAAACTAAATAAACTTAATTTCAGCATAGAAAATCCTTATAAGCTCCTCTTTCATCTACTTAATCACCAGAACTCATGAAGTTCATGCATTTAATACAGACACATTTGGACTTCTAGCTTATTTGCTAATACAGCCTCAAAACTAAGTATTTATTAAATATATATTTATAGATAAAGACTATGTTAATTAGTATCAGCCATCCACAGATTACCAAAAGTGTTTGATTACAGATATGGTGCCTTTTCAAAAAATCAGGATATAAAAATATAAAACCTGAGTCAATACTTCGAAGCAGCCTTCACAGGCAGGATCAAGGCAAATGACTATTATTTCCAATCAATCAGTTTATCTGCAAGTTAGAAAAAGGAAAAAAAAAAAAAACACAAAAATAGTCCAGGGGGCACTTCTTAAGTCTGTTATGATATCCCCCTGCTAGCTTTAGGCATATACTTACACTGACAGATCAGTACATCTAGAAAAGCCAAGAAAGATTAAAAATGTTTCAAGTGCTAAAGTTTGCTTCCATATGAAAGAATGGTCATTATAGGATGAATTTCTGCAATTTTTCACAACTAATGGCAATCAGACAAAGGACAAGGAGAGGGTTTTTACACTGCCCATGGGAAAGGTTTCATCATGTCCTTGTGGCCGCCATTCCCACGAGTTCTTCAGAACTATCACATGGGTTCAGATTTCACTTTAATTAGAAATGGAGCAGGCTTCAAAACAGCTCTTGAGATATATCAAATATTAAAGCAATCATAGGCTTATTTCCATGAGCACCCTCCAAAGCCAGTGTATAGACTTACACAAAAATAATTTTGAGCAAATTGATGGCTTCTGCATCCTTCAGCTGTTTTGAACAAACTGTACTTTGTGAGGACAGATCAAAGGAAACAAAAAAAGGATCATATCAGTTGCTATAATCTGTCAGTAGTGTTACACCTAGACAAGCATCTCAGAGGCAACATAAGTTGCTTCAGACAAGAACGAAGAGAGCAGCTGTTCAGTGGCATTTGAAGATATGGCCTCTGATAGGTTCTGCTTCATTTAACAACAGCGCTGTAACTAGTTCAGGTAATATAACATAAGCATGGCACAAACCATCCATGTGATCTAACAGACTACTTCCCTTCAGAAACTTTGCAGTAGATAACTGGGAATAGCTTGTTCAAGGAATATTTAATCTAAAACACCATCATTTAGAGGGTTGGTTTATATGTGAAGCACAAAAATGTTGCTTTATTGGAGTATTTAGTTATGGCATGCCTGCTAGCATGACTACATTGCAAGCTGTATGCAGAGTATTTCTTGCAGTTTGTCGCCTGGTTGTTTATGGGAGTTATTGGGAGTGGTATCTGCCTTTTGAGCAGTTAGTGTTACTGGTATCTGTTAAGACCTACTTCACTTTATAGAGAGAACACTCTTTCACATATCTATCATCTTTTGTCAGTTGTTCTTGAACTTTCCTGTCTTTTCATTCTCCTCCATTCCATTATATGCTTTAGAGACCACCCAGGACAAACTGGAAGATGCAATACAACATTACTGGGAAATTTCCTTTATTTGCTATTCTATTCTTCATGTGTATTCATCTTTCATCTGCTTTGTCTCAAATTCTGATACACTTATTCCATGGAAAAAGAGGGAAACTCCATCAACACAAAAATTCCATAGCCATTTAAAAATATAGTAATTCTAAAAACCAGAACACATTACCCCTTACTTTACCCTCTGGAAATTTCTTAATATGATTTGATATCATATGGTCTCTTCATTGAGTGTAGACTCATACTGGAATTACTCAGTCTCCTCTTAGCTTTAAGTCAAGTCATCATGCATTATCATCCACTTTTTCAATTTTATTCATATCTTGGAAAAAAAAAGTCAAGAGTAAAGCTTCACTGACACACTGCTTAGCTGATACATGAAAGTGACCTTGGATGAGCTATTTATGTTTTCCTAGTTTCTGAGGTTTTAGACAGCATCTGATCCATAATAATACTTCATTCCTCTTATTAGGACAAATGCTATCAGTAACCCTTTGCTGCGAAGGACAGTGTGGGGTGCATGCATAAATACCTGCAGGGTTCCCACAGTGCAACAGCTGACACAGCCTAAAGTGTGCAGTTGTCACAGCACTCTCATCTGTGTTCTAGAGAAGAAATAATTTTGAAATCTTCCAGTCTGACCTCAGTGGTAGTGGTGACCTGTTGCACCCACAAAACAGAGTATTGAAGTTCAGGCACCAGCATTAGCAGAGCCACAGAAATACCCACCAAAATCAGCAATCTCTAAAAAGAGTTCTCCATGTAGCAGTCCACTGCTGCTTCACTTCTACAGTGCAGAGCTCCACCACCTCAGACACCTCTGTGCCTTCATGAAATATCCCTGCTCAACACTGAAGCTGCAAGACCTGACTTGCCTTAATAAGGAACAACACTCTTCCTCCTCTGCATTATTCTTCCAGTCATAAAGTTTTCCCTGAAAGTATGTAAAAGCCTCACAGGTTCATTACAACAGACTCTTTGGGGTACTAAATAGCAGTGTTACTCAAAATGACCTTGTGTTCTGACATCAAACCAATAGAAAGTCAGTAGGAGAATTACTTTCCCTTTAAAAAATAAAAATAAGAATCATTCTTTTAAGAAGGTATTTCAGTAGCCTAGAGCCAGATCATCTGGCTTACTGAACTGACTCATGCTTTTAGAAGCCAGCATAGATGTATTGGTTGGCCCTCTGGGGAACTCTATACTCTGATTTCCACTGGTTTCCTCACAGATAGGATCTTGTCACAACCTTATTCCCCAGGCACATTTTGTCACATCACCTGCATTGCCCTTCATGAAATAGAAACATTAGGTATTTTGCTCAGCCTCAAAGTTACAATAAAAGCCTGGAGCAGACTGTTTTGCTCTGTTTCTCTATTCATCAGTGTAAATAATTACTACTGAACCAGTAATGAAATAGCGTATCTCAGTTCTATTACTAGAAGAGTAAAATATCAGTATCACTTCACACCTTACTCAAACACCTTCTGGAAAATCAGATCCTCTACATTTACGTGTTTTAGTTGCATTAATATCAACTATGCTGCTGCAAAAGCATAAGACAATAACAAAAGACAATAATTAAAACTAGGACAGGCTGAATTAAATTTTTTGTACCGACTGAGCATAGCCAAGATAAACATACTCCTAGGAATCAAGAGCTTTTGGTATATGTGAAGTGTGGCAACTGTTCAACCCTAAAAAGATAATTGGTCCAGGGAACAAAGTGGTTTTTCAGTTCAGACATATGATAGTATAAATGTTAATGCTGGAGCTTCTGAGAAACTGTTATGAATTTGAGAAATGTCACAACTTGTTTAAAATCTATGAAAAAATCCCTTGTTTTTGCTTCTGAGAAAGCACCATGCTTCAGTAGAGACCAAAAACTTGAAAGTACTGAAATTGGATCACGACCACATTTCTTACAGGGAGCTTTAATTTCTCAGAGACAAAAAGCAATTTTTTTTATGAAACACTACTTGAAACAAAACATCCCTCTCCCTGAGATGGGGCACATCAGGTTTAGTGGCACAAGAATTATGTATGTCCCAGTCATACTACGTGTTTTTGAAAGGGAGGAAAGAGGAAGACAATTTCCATCTCACCTATTGTTTAATCCTCCAAATGTTAAAAGAGAGCTTTGACATCTGCATACACATATTCAAAGGGTAGCTTTTTCGAGGCTGAACTATCAAAAAGGCACATGTTGCTGTTTTCCTTAGGTAATACATTTACTTTATGTTGAGGATTATACCAAACAGAAGACTTCAGATACACTTCATTATAGATATATAGAGATATATTTTTCATTATAGAGTACACATTTTCATTGGACCTGCAACACCTAAGCAGATATGAAACATGGGACATCCTCCAGTAAGAGCAGAATCAATGTTGTGGTTTTTAAATAAAACATAGGTGTCAGAAACTGTGAAACATTTCCACCACAGAACAGTGTACAAGATACAGAAGTAACAAATTCTAGTCTAAAAGACTGTACTATTAGTCAGGCCTTGCAATGACTCCCTCAGGTGGTTATACTGTAGCATCCACTATAAATCAAAATATTTTTAATGCCTGAAGTGGAAATACTCAGCACATTCAGTACACACGATTTGTGATTATTTGGCTTTGCTATAATATATCTCAAGGAAGTATCAATCAGAATACCGATAAACTTCTGTAAAGTTGAAATCTAACCACAATTTTTATAAAGACCTAACTCCAAATATCAGGGGAAAATCAAAACCAAACTTCACCACTAACCACCAGCATATTTCTTAAGCTGTCATGAACTGGCTCAGATTAGGAATAAAGAAAAGCAAACCTAACTCTCTCAAGAACAGGAATTCTAAAATAAAAAGGAATAAGATGTAAAGAGACGCAGATCTCATGTCAGTCAGCAAGAAGGGAATTCACACTGGGCAGGTTCAGAAACTCTCACTTTACAATAGCCTTCTGTTTCATTTGTTTCCTGCTACTTCAGGTCATCTGCAAATTTTATTTCATAAAACTTCTTTTAGGAAAAGTCTGTGTAAAAGCTGTCTCCTTACAGACTTTTAGCACTTGCTTCTTCCAGACCAGCTGATTTGATTGACTTTTTTTCCAAGGTCATCTTAAAAAGGCTGGAGTTATAGATCAGTCTATCAAACCAATGCAAACTTCTACTTTACAATTTTTCCACAATCAAGGAAGTCCAGAATCCCCAGGCATTTCCAAGGCCAAAAGTCCATTTTGTCCATGAAGAAAGGATGAGCGAGTTGGTGTTCAGCCTGGAGAAGAGACGACTCTGAGAAGACCCTATAGCAGCCTGCCAGTACCTGAAGAGTTGGAGAGGGACTTTTTATAAGGATTTGCACTGAGAGAACAAGAAATAATGGCTTTAAACTGAAAGGGGATAGGATTAGTTTAGATATTTGGAAGAAATTCTTTACCGTGAGAGCAGTCAGACAGTGGAACAGGTTGTCCAGAGAGGCTGTGGATACCTCATCTCTGAATATGTTCAAGGCCAGGTTGAATAGGGCTTTGAGCAACCTGATCCAGTGGAATGTGCCCCTGCCCAAGGTAGAGAGGTGGAACTAGATGATCTTTAAAGTCCCTTTCAACACAAACCATTCTGTGATTTAGAAAGCTCCATGTTAAAGCCACAGGATGAAAGGATCAACTCTCCACCCTATTGTTTCAGCCTTAATAGGTTAATAGAAGTCAACTCAGAAATTTCTCCTAGGACTCTGTAGTTAGAGACTCCTTCCTACCTAGCCAAGATCTGGTTATTTCTTTCTGAAAGCATTATCTATCCATTGTGATTTCTACCAGATCAGCAGGAGAGCTCTGAAAGATGAAATGGGCTCTCTATTCAACAGCTGCTTTGTGGTTGCTTTTGCAAGTTTTCACTCTGTGAGAAGAAGCCAGAAGGAGAGTTACAGATTCATAAATAATCTCACCAATTTAAGGTGCATTTTCCTGTAGGGAAGATCAGAAAAAAAAAAAAAAGTGCCTAATGTCAGAAAAGACTTTCATAATTGCTGCAAGATCATCCAGCACTAGTTTATCTTGTCAGTGATAGCGATTTCCAGCCAAATTGCCACAGGAAAAAAAAAATGCATTTACCAGGAAGGCAGTGACTCAAGATAGGAGAGTTTGGAATAAAGGCAAAATCCTCTTATACCTTGCTATTTACTTCAAGACAGGTGTTGCAGGACATTCCCCTCAACTGTAACAAAGACAATGCCCTATTTGCAAATGTATCAGCAATGGGCTCAGAAGGGCACCAGGAGGTGATGAAACCAGTCTGGCTTCAACCCCAAATTAATACCCTGATGGTGAGGCAACCAGTGGAGTCAGGTGACTGGCAGTCAATCACTTTATACAATATAGGTCCAGCCCATTTTAATACAGTCAGGTTCTTCTAATAACCCCCTTTGGATGCCTCTCCCTTGGGTGGGTATGCCCCCTAAGGATACTCCTGAAGGCTGAGACAGAGAACTCCCCACAAGCATTGGTATGGGTGAGTTACAGCAATGTTTAATTATTAATAATTTAATTTTGCTAGCTTCAATATAATAGCTTCAATAACTGCATCAATATTGTGCAATATCTTATCTTACACTATACTACTAGTAGTCTTAGCATTTATGTTGTGCAGTAAATAACCCTGGTTAAGATATTTTGTCCTATTATTTGTAATAATGACTCATTTTATAGAAATATTCTCAGTTTGCTATCATTAAAAGCTGTGGGACAAAAGTGTTTTTCAGTCACACCTCTATAAAACCATTGACATAATCCAAGGCTAAAACTGGATTCAGCCACACCCAGGCTTCTCTCTGAGAAGGAGTTTAAAAAGCAAGGGAGTCCTTTGTGCAGCTCACGACTCAACATCAGGGCTTCTTTAATAACCTTTGTCAAAGAGCCTCCAATCCCACCGATGACAACAAGAAAGACGGTTGATCTTAAAACTGACTTGCATGAGTGTGGTGGTTTGACCCTGGATAAATGCCTGGTGTCCAGCAAAACTGCTTCAAGGTCTTTCTCCCCCCTGCCCCTCTTTTTTGCCTCCCAGAGGGAAGGAAAAAGAAAAAAAAAAGAAAACAGCTAGAAATTTACAACTAGAGATAAAAAACAAAAGAGGCGCTTTGATTAATACCAAGGGCAAAGCAGAACTTAGAGTAATGCTTCCTTCATGCATCCCCCTGCTCTGGCAGGGCAGTCTTTGCACCCCGATGGATCCCATGGGCTTTGAGGGGACAGCTCGTAATCATCATGGTCATCAGCACGGTAGTCAGGGAATCATAGCTTTAAGTCCTTTCTCTGATCCATGGGGTCCCTCCCCCTGTTTCTCCCTCCTGCACTGATCTTGATGTCTGCATTGTGATGTTGTTAATCCATGGCTGCCAATTTCCAAGTACGCAACAACTCCTCCATTCTTAAATATGTTTTCATGCAGGGGCATAACTTAATGATTCAGAAGCAGGAAGTTTTCCTCGGTGCTGACCCTCATTGGCTCTGCTTTACAGGATGAGGAAAACTTCCAAAGGCAGAACAGAAGCCACTCTTCCTCTTATCAAAAAAACCTAATCAGAGAAACCCATGACAATGAGATAAAATAATTCAGAATGCATGGACTCAAGCATGCAGCTCCTCTCAAATAATTAAGATATTCATAAATAGGAAATATATGTGCAAGGAATCACATGCTTGTGGCCTAGAGATATTCATATTATTTTTTTCTCTGAAGTTATTAGACACTGCATAACTTAAAAAAATGGTGAACCTCTTAACTCAGAGCTGTATTTGTCATTTTAATAGACCAGAACACTCCGTCAGATATCTTGGCAAGACAGACTGAAACGCTATGGTTTTCAATTATTTTATTTCAGAATCTATGCTTCGATTTCTGCAGTATTTATGGACAACAAGAAAGCTGTGTTACAATGTTAATCTGAAAATATAGATATTAAAATATTGTTATACAAAACAACTATTTTATGAAATGAATAATTTAAGAAGATGGAGGCAGCGTTGAGTTCACATATGTGGATTATGTAGTCCAGTAGTTTTGAGGTGTTACTGTAAATGTCATACGTATCAGCAATCAAGTCATTATGGCAGCCCATTAATCTCTTTATGTAGCTGGGCACATACACCTGCCTTGAATGTACATTTACAGTCTTCAATATTTATAGGAATTAAATATAGTTGCAATTCTTTGCAGCCAATAATTTGTGGTAGAACTAGGCAGAGAACACTTCAACCACTGGACCCCAGTACCACAGCTTTACACCAGAAAAAAAATAACATTTATTTATGTTTATGAAGCTGTCTTTAAGGGAATGGCTAAACAAAATAAGACATATCTAAAGCCTGTCACAGATATAGTTTGTACAGAGCAATAGCAAGACATTTCTTTTATGTTCCTTTTATGCCTCCCAATGAGATGTTTTGGTTTTAAATATCAGACACAAATCCATAGTGTATGGAAGACTGAAACATGAAAGTGAGAAATAGAGCAGAAAGTTCATGTCAGAGATTAAAATCTTACTCATTACAATTGAAACACAGATGTATTTCCCAGACTTCTATACTTGTTCAAAAAAAGAACCTAGAAATTTCACACATTCCTGAACATTTTACAAGGGGCAGAAATACCACTGAGAATACCAAAACTGAAAGATAATGCATCTTCAGAGTTAACTGTTATGCACATAGCAAGATATATAGCTATGACTGAAAGTGGTTGAAATCCCCTTGGAAATTATGCTAGCATTGAAATAATTCCTTTCATCATCAGAGTTTCCCTATAGACCTCAAACAAATTCTTCCATCAATAAGTACTGTACATGAAATATTTCTGTCCCTTTGTCACTAAGCCTAAACAAATATTTATGTAACAGCTTGCATTTTTAGCTGGCAAAAAAAATCCACAAATAAACCACATAGAAAGGTACTCGGCCCTTAAAACAAAAAAAGTATGCTTTATGCAAGAAAGTGTCTTTACTCTTAAAAGGCTACAGCTGTCAGAGGATCTGTTTCTTTTATGTGAAAATTTTCTGTATGAAAAGAGTATTGTGTGCACATAAAGTACCCTACAAACACTTTGGGTATCTTTGTAATGGCAAACCTAATAGTTTAAGGGGATTATTTTAAAAGTATTTATATGGAAATTAATTTGAATTCAGAATTTGCTACATTGTTAGTCATAAATCAGTAACAATGTCACTGTTGACCTGTGATTAAAATTCAAAGCTTTAAAAGGCAATGAATATAGAGATTATGAAATCAAAGGACACACTTTAACATTAGTACCTAAACCCATCCATTCTTATTCTGAATGAGTGCTCAAATTTTATAAAAGTGTCTTGGTATAAAAAGAAGAAAGCGCATTAAATGTAGCAACTAAACCAAATAATGTGCAGAAAATTTACCCAAGTAACAAGAAGATAAATGCCAAGTGTTACCTTCTGGAGGTTTATATGATGACTGAAAGGGACAATGGCATCAATTTAGGAATAAAATCAACATAGCTGGGGAGTGAAATCTTAGATTCAGACAGGAGTAATGCTGTTGTTTTCTCATTTTTAAACAATAACAAAATGGACAGGTACAAGAAGTATAGACAAATATTATCAGTGGGCCAAAGCAACCCATGTAAGAAGTGGAAGAAGATACAATACAGATGCTGATATCACAGGTAAGCATTTTATTTTACTGGAACAAACTCACACTATGGGAGGACCTCCATGCTGACTTTCTTAGAGCAAAGAAAGCAGGATGTGAGATGCATTGAAAGCCCCCCTGAAGGATCTGGCCCTAATTTTTCAGCCTGTTTACATTATGCATACATTAAACGCAACCAAACAATATGGAATACATCAGTTGATATGTTTACAAGAAGGCCTAAGGCTTTCTGGTTTGTCTGCAGAACAGCATACAGCTTCCCAAAATAAGATTTTAGGTAAAGAATTATTTGAATATTAAGCTGGAGTAAAAGCAAGATAAAATAATTCTACTAAATAGAAAATAATGTAATTGCATCTGACACTCACTTTCTCCTAGGGCCACCGTGATCAAGATTTATGTAAAATATCCCTAGGACTATAACACTGATTTGTTAAAATGCCATGCCACTTCATTAGCCCTTTACTAAACCAGGACTACCTTGCATCACAGATGTGCACTTTCTTCTTGCTCTGCTATAAAATGAAAATAGAAAAAAATTAAGAAACAAACTTCTTTCAAATAGAAAAAAAATTCCTTTTTAGATGAGAGAACTAGATTTGAAAGAAATCACTTTTCAGTTGATTTTTATCTACATAAGCTTATACAATCACAAGACTGCATCTAGCATTACTTCCTGTGAGTTCAGTTTTTGGCTTCCAAGTATATTTCAGAAGCCTTGCAATCAGTGAAACTCTAATAACAATGATTCAATTATTTTAATAAGAAATATAATAACAATCCCTCGCTTATAGATCAGGATTCAGATTTTACTTTTTTCTTCACAAGTCCAGAGAAGCCTCTCAAAGAATTTATTTTGGCCAAAATCAGAAGACTGAGAAGTTGGTTTGAGCTTGAGAGACACTAGAAGTTTTCATTTAGATCTGTCAAAATCTCGTGGCATTACTAATGTCAATTCACACTGAAATAATGGATAATACACTGAGGCAAATTTGAAAAAAGAGAAAATCGAAACAAAAAACAATTTATTGTGTACAATTTCCTTTACCAGTTTTGTGTCTGTTAAATATTGAAAGCTTTATGAACAACAATCTTGTCTCTTCTAGACAAAGTATTACTTTATTCTTTATTCCACAATGAAATTAGGATCTAGGATGCAGTAGGACCTTACTCTTGCTCCCAAAACCGTCTGTAATCTTGTAAGTTTTGATCTCAGTGACTTTCCAACAGAACATTAAAGGAAACGTGTGGGTTTTTTTTATACAGAAACCTTGTGATTTTGATAATTAGTACAAGCTGTGATTATTTAAAAATATGTGGTAGGGACACAAGCTAATATTTAAATACAATACATAGCACACTAGGGACCTGTTTATCTGAATTCTTATTATCCATACCTTCTGCTATGCACAATTGGGTCATCTCTCTTGACATGCACCATCTGCACTAAAAAGTCCCCTGATTCCAAGACCTCATTTAGCTGAATAAATTCCATATATCTACTCTACTTCAGTACACAGGTAATTCTACTCCACAGTCAGGTTCAGGTTCTCATAGTACCCACTTTCAAATTATTACAGAACAATATTCTCTGATTTGACTGTATCGCACACAGTTCACAGAATATGCCAAGTTGGAAGGGACCCACAAGGCTCATCAAGTCCAACCCTTAGTTCTGCACAGGACCGCCCCCAAGAGTCACACCACGTGCCTCAGAATATGATCCAAATGCTTCTCAAACTCTGTCAGTTTTGGTGTTGTGACCACTTCCCTGAGAAGCCTGTTCCAGGGCCCAGCCACCTTCTGGGTGATTTCTGGATCTCTTTCTAATATCTAACCTAAAATTCCCTTGGTGCAGCTTCAGGCCATTTCCTCAGGTTCTGTCACAGGAAGAAGAAGAAGAGAGCAGTGCCTGCCCCTCCTCTTTCCCTCACAAGAAAATTGTAGACATCAAAGAGGACTCCCTTCAGTAAGTTTTCTTGCTTACATACAAGGCTGACCCACAAGCTCGGATCTCTAAGGCTAAATGCCTTTCAACAGCTCTTGAAATATCTTTAGAATGAATAATTGCTAGTCAGACTAGTAGTCCTGCCATACTGTATGCATTACACTAATACAGCTGTGCCCTATCACTTCATTTGCAGGCTAAACAATATCTAATACTGAGGTAGGAGACAAATACGTTCTATTATGGAGTTAAAGCCAACTCCCCAATGTCCTGTGCTTGAACTAACAGCTGCAGTATGCTCAAATGCAAATTCTGTTACTGTAAAAGTAGTTAATAGCTCCTGAAGATTTAATGGCATAGCCAAGGTTTATTACAGAATAATGTTTAAAATGTGATGGAAAATGATTTCTTATTTCTATATGACAGTCACGGTAATAAAAGCATTAAGCCACAAGAGACATAAAAGTAATTCTGATGCTTATAGGCATTACAGGGGTTATCACTGAGACAGAATTTTAAGGTTATTTTTTATTTCCAACTCACAAATACTATGCCATTTTATTGCTATGTAAGGTAATAAAATAACAATTTCCAATTATTATCAGTATATCATGGTGAACATATAATATGATTTACTTTTTAATTATGGAGTAGTTTCCAAGCCTGAAATAGTTCATTTTTAATCAAGAAGAAAGTCATCACCTTTTTCCTATAAACTCTGGACTCTTGAACAGTTTAATGACCTACAAGGCTGATGTCTCCACCACTAAACTTTGACTAAAACTACAAAATATTACACTCTGCCAGTGCTGGTTTTGGGCATAATATTGGCTGGGTTTTATAATCAACAAGAAAAGCAAGGCAGGCTGAGCAAAGCACAGGAGAGAACTCAGAGAAGCTAGAGAGAAAGCAAACTAATTTGAAACCAATCATAGTTCTTGGTCAAGACCAGCGGCCCAAAATTCCCTCTTCTAGTTGCAAAATATATCTGTGTTTCTACAAGCTAATAGCGACCTTCCAAATAGCTGGTAAACTGCAAACCAATTTTACAGTTTGGAGAGCTGCTTAATGTGGAACAATCTTTATTTAATCCTCTGAGATGACCTTGCACAGAGGGAAAGGCAGACTCTGCTTCAAATAGACAGTCACTCATCTAGGACCCTTTCCCTCTGACAGTTATAGACATTGGAAAAAAAACAGATTGAACTAGAAGAACACATTGAGTGGCACATACAACCACTCATTAAAAGCTGTACACTGTGAACCTAGAAAAGATCCTTAGCCACTAATGTCCTGAGGCATCAGAACAGAAGAAATGGGGGTTAAAATGCTGCTTTCCAGATAGACACCAACAAAGCTAAGATTATACAATGGGTTAGGAAGATATCAGTGGCCTATGTGATTCTAGTAGGAAATGAAGTGTAATGTTAAGTGTGAGATTCATGGAGAGTCACCTTGGCTTGACATTTTCACCCCCCTCTTTACTTTTATGGGCTCTATCATAGTCATTAAGAGTTTGCAGCTGGGGCCTTTTGCAAGCATACATTTATACAGTAACATTTCTTAAGAAATACTGTCATGCAAAGTGTATACTCTCATTCAGCTGCTCTAATTGAAATCAGAGGCACTAGCTATAGAAAACACTGATCAACCCCTTGGCTGCTGAAGAGATGCCAAACACTGAAACAAAAGCGTTAACCCCACAATGAAGGCAGTAAGAGGAGCTTCCAGATGAAAACAAGAGAGTGCTTTTACCTGAGTACTCACTTCCTACTGAATCTGAGGAGTAGAACAGAAGCCTCTCTCTAATAATTACGTCGAATTTTAAGTGACAGGCAAGGGAAATCTGAGCCCCAGACCTGCCAGCAAGGGGGAGACCTGACTAGGCTCCCCACAATGCCATTGACACAGTCAGCAGGACTGGGCATCAGCTCCCACCCATCAGCAGGGGTCCCTTTGTTTCACTTCCAGATTCTCAACAATTAGATACATTCTTTTCAATTAAGAAGTGACTCAGCAAGACTAATGATCAGAACCTCATATCAAGACAGTGAAAAAGAGATATGGAAGTGAAAGATTGCCAGATGTTGAGTTAGCCTGGTAGCACTAGTACAAGCTGTTCCACAGGCAGAGGTTTTAAGCACATGACATGGGGACAAAATTTCCTTTTTTTTTTTTAACAATGTCAGTAAATAAAATTGCCTGGTTCACTCTGTCAAATGGATTCTGTTTATTTATATGTATCTATTTTTAGAATATATTCATACTGCTATATAAATTTTACGCCCATCTAAGCTATATTTACGTATTATACACCCATACTAAAAAGCTCTCCTTGGGAAGATGAGGGCTAAGCTAGAACACAGACCCGCCAAGACTGTTCATCCAGAGAACAAAGTCCAGCTTGTAGCAGTGCTAACTCACCAAGGTAACTGTGACTATAACAATCAGTGCTTCATTAATTACAAATTGCCTAATTACAAATTTGATATACATTATTGTTGGACTCAAGCTTTTGGTGAAAAGGACAACATCCTGAATTAAATCCTTCAAACAGTTTTTTTTCGGGCTGCAATTTTGATTCAGCAAACAGAAATCAGAATTGGAGCCAAAGTACATTACTCAAAAAGCATTCCTGACACTTCTCACCACTACATGTATTATATAAATGTATTTTTAGTTCAGATGTGCTATTGAACAATTTGTTTTCTTTTATGAATTTATATTTTACAGAGATTAATCATACTACTGTGCAAGCAGAGCCCATCTAAAGGACTAAAAAGTTAAGAAATTTTAACCCAGACTGTTATACCAACCTCACATTTGCTGGAAATATGGATGATAACCCACAGGCAAAAGATCTGATAGCATTTTCATTAATTATGCACTGATTTCGTAAAATTATTCAGAGCAGGCTGGACAAGTCTTGATGGATTTCAAAGGCCTGCCTATGTGTACGTACTAAATAGCACACATTTATTAAAATCCAGCTTTTGGCTATGCAGAGTACACATTGCCACTGCAATAATTTTCCATAAATTGAAGGACTTGTAAGTGTAGATTAATTGAGGCAATGAAACAGCAGCTAGAGTAAAGCAATTAGCTATTCCCTTTCATAGTTTCTTCTCTTGAACTTTCAGATTTCACAGTGGTTGGCAACTCCCAAAAATAAGGCAGCAAGGGAATATAAGCTCAAACAGCATTTATTAAACCAAATGGCAGACTGGTAAATGGTTGTACGTAGACTTTTCTTTCTGTCATATGTCACTTTGAAGCAACCAAATAAATATACATTTGAGTGTTGTGGTTAGGTGCTGTGCTTGTGAAAATACAAAAAAGTCAAGCATTATCTGGCTTGTCAACTCTGTCTGTTGTTAAACTACAGATGATTTGGGGATAACTGTGCCTAAGACAAGTTGCTTTTTGCATAGAAAAGAAAAGCAATTCCCAAACCAAAACCAAACAAAACCACCACAAAACAGAAAGCCAAAATCTCACACAAAAAAATGACCAAACAAAAAGAATAAATCCAGCAAGCCCCATATGCTATTTAATTTCCATTTTGGTGCCTTAAGCACAGTGTTTTGTGGATGATTTCTTTTTCAATTGGTTCAGGATGTCTACAAACTGTGCAAGCAGTTACTTGAAGGGTCTTCACAATTTGACAGTAGAGTGATACTGAATAGAAGATGCTTTAAAACCCAGAGTCATCAGTGTGGGATGCCTAATTAAGTTCTTTGGTAAGCATATCTACAATGCTTCAAGTAAATCTGCCACCTAATAAATTATTAGAAGATAGCAACATATGAAAGTAGCATGCATTTAGAGCCACTGGTGAGCCCCCAAATTTGTTACAGGGACTAAAATAGGTGAGGAGTCCCTCCTGCATTTGGAAAAGTTACAGTGAATGAAATTAAATGTCCCCCATTACTAGCAATCAATCTAGCCATGAGAAACCCTATGCTTAGAGCCATTCCACCTCATTCCTCGTTTACATCCTGCTTATGGGTGCACCAAGTCTGGTCCTTGGGAAGTGCAACAAGAGATGATTAAAATACCAATGCTTCAGCTGAGCATACCTTGTATCCTGCCTCACATAGCCAGCTCCATTTTCTTTGTGTAAGAGTGGGCACTTAACAGTGATTACTTTAGCAGCATAGCTGCAGGAAGACACCCAGAAGGCTCATGTGTCTCTGCAGAACCAGACAGACTCCTCCATCTCCCAAAGCATAAAACTCCTTTTTCCTTATGTTTCTCTTTCCCTTCTGCAAAGCTGGGTAGCTAATGCAGTCGTTGAAAAAGCACATAGCTGAGATAATTCTGTAACTGGGCTAGGAGAATCAATAATAGTAACAACGGAAAGCAACAACGATGAGGCCCTAAGATTAGTGTTTGCATTTCAAACATGATGAAATCCCCAGTTCCTAAAAGTATGCATCACCACATCGGGGTATTTTGCCATAGCAATTTCCACACTAACGCTTTCAGCTGTCTTACCACACCTTAAACTATATACAATACCGTTTTTAAACACTTGAATGTTTGTTGAAAATAACATTCATCATTTTTTGGAGAAAAAAACTTGACTCTCAAGCATAGCTTGATAACCTTTAAGCTGCTACAACCCTTTAATCTGTGTTGCATTTTACAGTAGTTCTTCAGAATGGAATAACACCATTGAAAATATATGCAATTAGAGAAGTCACAGAGAGCTTCCTACCTGCAGACAGTAACAACAACAGGGGAGCTTCAAGACAGAAGGCAAGATCAAGGCAGCCACAACTCAGGCTGAATGGCAACCTCACCAACAGGGCTCAATCCCATAGCAAAAAGCCAGGCAAGCAAGAACAACAGCAGCAAAACATCCTATAGACAATTCAGGGGCAAAAAAGGCAACAACTTAAAAAAGCCAAACAATAAATCAGGAGGAAGACCATAAACAAATACTCACAACACAGCTCAAAGCCAGAGCAAAACCCAGATCACAGATTTAAGAGTACTCTTGCAGGAATGAGGAGAGGGTGTGTGAGGTGGATGCCAGGTGAGGCTTGTCTGGACAATTAAAGGCTTCTGGTGCCTTTAGAACCCTGGCAGTGTTTCACTTGAGTAAGCTGTAATGAACAAGATCTCTTAGTGACCACACTGAGTGAATATTGCATTTTAAGATGTTTGCATGCTTGAGCCAAACAGTTATGTGGTGTAGATCAATGGAAATCTGTCCCACCTTACAATGAATTCTGCATACACTTACATGAAATCCATAGGAAACTCAGTGGGAAACATCAGTTTGCAATTAATAAA
>JAWWEW010000112.1:10027087-10085825 GCA_035583185.1 Anabacerthia variegaticeps | reverse complement strand
CTTACAATGAATTCTGCATACACTTACATGAAATCCATAGGAAACTCAGTGGGAAACATCAGTTTGCAATTAATAAAGTTATTAATAAGTTTGTGGTACGTCTCTCAAGACCCACGATACTTCTCCCAGCCCTATTCTCTACAAATACAGACTCCTTTTCCAAGCCAAGGAAGATCTTATATTCCTGACTTATAGATTTGGAAGCCCAGTCTCCAAAAGAAAAGAAGTACCCAGCAAACACGCTGTTACTCCGCTTAACCAGAGACCAGCTTGCATCATAGGACTTAAAGAAAAGCTGAAAATATTGGACCTTTCACTTTAAACATGCTCACTTGCCAGCTGTTTTTCAGGACATCACTTCTCAGAGCCTCTTGTTTGAAAAAAATCACAAAAAAAAGGGGGAAGAATAAATCCTGCTTGGGAATGATCACTACAGCCTCAGTCAAATGCAACTAGCATAATCAGTTCACAAGTCAATCAATCCACACTGGCTGATGTGATCTGATGGAAGGTCAGAGAAATCAGGCACGATCTACAACAAAACAAGCTGAAGACAGAATAGAATCACAGAATCATAGAATGGTTTGTGTTTGGAAGGGACCTTAAAGATCATCTAGTTCCAACCTTACTGTCATGGGCAGGGACACCTTCCAGGTGACCAGATTGCTCAGGGCCCCATCCAACCTGGTCTTGAGTACTGCAGAGATGGGGCATCCACAACTTCTTTGGGCAATGATAGGAAGAAGGTATCTGAGTGACTGGCAATAGAAGGTCAAGATAGCTGCAAACATAAGATCTAATGGCAAACATTCATTCATTCTTCAGCTTCTCAATCATAGATCTTCATGTTTCATCTGTGCTCTATAAGTGTACCAGCGCTGTCAAACTTCTATACACTGCCCTTTCTCTACTCACTCCAGACTATATCTGATGTGGGGCACTTAGATTTTGAGCTGCTCAGAGAGTGGAGCATCTGTCTGAAAAATCTAAGTCCTCAGGGTGCTATGCTCAGTGAGTTCACTGTTATATGCTACCTCATTTCAGATAATAAATGGAATAAAAATTATTTAATTGTGAACAAATGCATATATTTTTATAAATGCATACTTTCAGAAAATATAAAATAACTTTGAATCTTTAAACAAAGCACATCAAAACAGTTATACAGTGAATGCAGCATTAACCCTGAAAACGAAAAATGCCTGCATGCATTTGAAGAGAACTACACCTGGGTATATATCAGTGAGGACAATTCAGCCACCTGAGGCAGCAGTAAGAAACTGCAGAAGAAGGAAGGAACTCTTTCTCACCACTATTATGCTTCATGTAGGGCTACTGAACCAGCAGCAAGACAGAAATATCAATCCACAGAAACAGAAGCAACGTTTAAGTACCTGCACTATAAACAATACCCTTGTGAAAACAAAGGCACAAAAGTGAATATCCCTAACAAACAGTACTGCCTATTCATACTCTTGTATTGCTGTCAAATTTTAGGAATATCATTTTCTGTGGGGTTTTATTTCCTCTGTTCTGTTTTCATCTACCAGGAACTCCTACTGAGGGCAGCCAGCTAGCTAATGCTTTTGGCAGAGGAAAACTCCTCTACAAAACTTGAAGCCTTTCTCAGGCATTCTGCTCAGCTGCTGCAAAATTTGATGGGTCAAAACACTATTTCCACATCCTGACAATTTCAGAAATTTTTCTGACCTTCTTGTGAAGCGAAACACCACAGTCTCATTCCAGCTCCAAAGAGAGTAACAGCCAAGAAAGAAACAAATAAAAAGTCTAACCTTATTGTGATGGTGGTACTGCCTTTGGTCTTTTTCTGTCAGTTAAACCTTTTTCCTTGCTAGAACTGCATAGCAGCCACGATGTAGGCTTTAATGAGACTGAGTCTTATACCTGTTTTCAAGAAACTTGCAGATCTTTTTTGCTATTCCCCAATTCATTAAAAGGTGCAGAAGCATGAATATATGACCTCTTGCCAGTTCCTGCATGATGGCTGACCTGCTTTTATTGGTGATTTATTTTACTATGCAGTGACAAAGTCTGTTAGTTCCTCTTTTGAGCACGTTCACCTAAATTCAACAGGAGGGCTGTACTCAAGTTCTCATAACTAAATGGTCTGAGCAAGTTGCACCCTTATTGTCTTTATGACTGAAAGGTTGATTTCTTCCACCCAGGTCTTTACCTGCCTGCCTCACTGCAGACTCACTGCAGCTAGAACAAGAATCACATGGGCAATGCAGATTATCAAAAAAAAAAAAAAAAAAAAAGAAAAGAAAACAAAAAAAGCAGGCCTGAGTAAAGGCTCTGACTCCAACTTATTCCAGCTGTGCAGGTAGTAATACACTGTCAGATGTTTCATGACTGAGGCTGGCTAAAAGAGAGGCACTATGTAGTCTTTGCCAAGGGACAGGCTACAAAGCAAGTTATTACCAAGTACCATAGGAACTGCACAGCAGGGAAATGACAGAAACATCCCAACAGGAAAAACTCCCATTTTAATAAATCCTATCCTGTCAAAACAATGCATATAAATTCATGAAACATCAGGCCTCATTTGCATCAGTGCTCAGAAAATTATTAATTTAATACTATTTCCTGATGTGACCTTCTCATATTATTCAATAATTTAGCCAATGTGTTCTTGGACAGATTATTTTATGAAACAAATTAAAATGACAAGCAGAAAGCATCATTTAAGACAATAGTGCTGAATTGTGCTTAATAGATGATTGTTTTGAAGGACTGAGTATCTTGCTAACATGTTTGCTGTTTATTCTTCTCCTTCACCCACATACATAAAACCTTTTTTTTTTGTTAGTATTAGCTTCCCACATGTTTTGGAAGTGTAGGCCTGACAGCAACAACATGAGTTTAGCAGTCACTGTGCAGACTCACAGACAGTACAGCAGCACACTGCTCTAACTGTTCCCCTGCTCTCTTTGAACAGTGACAATTAATCATGTCAAATTGTGCCAGATGCCAAAGCAGTTTTGTGATGTCAATAAATATTCTGAGCAGACTTGCTTCAGAGGAGACAGAGATTCATTTCAAACGGTGATCTAAGCAAGGTTCAGATCTAGAGGTAAAAGGCCATTGGATTAATTTACTGCACATTCTCCATTTCTGCAGCCCCGGAATACGAGGTCATAATTTAGAAACGAGAATTAATATATTTCACTGATTTTAGCGCATGCTTGCCTCATCCTGTCATCTTGACAAGTAGGAACAATTTGCTGCCTTTCAATAAAGTACACATGCACTGCAATTTTGTGACAGCGTATCTGCTACATAAAAATAGGAGCAAACTTTCACCTTCCATTTTTGTAATGCTAGTGTACATTCCAGTATCTAATAAAATAATTTTTTTTTCTCATACTGAACTGTAGATGCTGGTCAACACTTCTGGTTAATTCCCTAGACAAGATATTCTGAATTTTTTTCTTCATTCATCCCTTCTCAGCAGATCATTTTAATTCCAGCTGAGACTGAGTGAAGTAATGTTGATTTCCCCAGACAGTTCTGCTTTCTCAGACAGAACCCCAATGGAATGATAATTACAGGTGAGGGCATAGGAAGAACTGTGAAACAAAAGATAGAAAACCCAATAACTACATTTCACTGGCACATACAAGCTAACCAAAGTGATCATATAATTTGTTATTGGCCTCATGCATGATGCTGCCAGGCTGAGGCATATTTTTTTCATTCTTCATTAGTCTCTTCCACACCTCTTTTTTAGGATTCCACAATGATTGGCTAATTCATAAAGTAAGAAAAATGTTCTTCTTTCATTCTTCTTCCATGTGAGAAATGAGAAGTATCAGGGGGTCAAAAGCCATTTATTGGATTATCAGAGATGTTGCTTCATGGTATTTCCTCCAGGAACATGTGACATTCTTTTTAATTTGGAAACAGCTGTGCTATGCTACCAATACGAGTACTATGCATGATCCTAGCAGCCAAAAGCAAAACAAAATTCACAGTGAGCACGTGGGGTCTGGCTATCTCACTACACTGACAGCACAGAATAAATACACACAATATTTGTCAGATCCAAATAATACTGCAAGGCCTCACTATACCTTATACATACTCTGGAATAGAGGAAAATGCTAGACACAGTCCCACCAGTGGACATTAAGTAAAACAGACTGGTTTTGTGGTAGAAACTTGGGGAAACAGCTTTGTAAACTGATTCATCCTGATTCTCAATTACTTTCCTTTCCAGTGAAGTTGCTGTCTCAACACATAATTTTTAACAGCTCTTTCTACTTTCAGACATTCTTGGATAATGATGAGTAAGGCTGGCAATCACTCTGAGAGGTGTCCATGAGAGCTTCTTTGGTTATGCTCATTTCTTTCCAATAAAAGATTTTCCACAAGGGGTCCATTATCATCACAGAACGGTGTACTTGCTTTCTTCCCACATCTTGATAATAGAGCACAAAACTAGCCTAACAGGGAGTGGTCATGGCAGCCAAGTCATCTGTTAAAAGGCAAGTCAGCAGAGACACAGCTTTGTAGACATCCATATATGAAGCATCTGCATGGAGTGGTGCTGTTTCATATCCCCCACTGACTTTAAACTCTTAACTAGAATGTACTACAATTTATCCTACCCTCCAGCTGAGTTAACGGAGGTGTAGGCTATTCCTGGGATCATTATTCATTATTATTTTATAACGACTAATGCTCTCATGAAGGAACATGTAAAAGACAGGCCATCTTTGTGACACCAGCACTAGGGACACGCCTAGGGAAAGTAGAGCAAGGACGGGATGGTGCTGGGTCTCTGTGGCAGTACATCTCTTTGTAGGCTCATACCCCATGCAAATTCTGTGACTGAAAGCAGCACCTTTTAAAAACTGAACTGAGCTACAGTCAAGTTTTGTTTGTGGCATGCTGAGGACCTGAAGCTCCAGCTGAACTGGAACTGCAGAAGCCTTAGTGGGCAAACAGGAGAATTGCTAGGAGCACAGAGGGAATGGCAAGCCTCTTATGAGGGCAGATTAAAAAAACCCTGTTCTTAGTCTAATAAAATGTAGGCTGAGAGGGAATATGATTGCTAACTGTAGACTATGAAAACAAGGCAACAGAAGAGATAAGCAGCAGGAAGGAAAACAAGCAATGTGAGATAAAGGACAAAAACAAGTAGTTCCAGGTTGTCTGTGACTAGAAAGTACTTGACAGAACAGCACAGCTCCAGATAAAACTTGGCAGTAGGAGAAATACCAGCAAAATCTTAAAGTTTTTACAATGCAGTTTGACCCAATTCTGTAAAGAGTTCTCTCATTCAAGACCTAGGGTAGGAAAGCACCAATTCAGGTAGCCAGGGAAGACAGGTGCCCTCTCCCCTCCTGTGCTCCTATTCTATTCCATCTAGCTCAAACCTCAAAATTGCTCAGAGAGTGCCAACAGGCATAATCATTCTGTCCTTTTCCTACTGCCCTTCAGGAGAAGAAATACAGAGACTTTTTAAATAAGAAAATTATCACTGATCAACTGAGGTCGTACACGTTACAGGCCTGGATGCTGTACACTTACCTTTGATAGGGAAAACAGTTTTCAGATTCCTAGTTCTGATACAGCTTAAGGTAGCAATCTCGGTACTAATGTGTCCTAGGGTGAGATATTTCCCTTCAAAAAGCAAATGAATTTCAGCCTTCCAAGACCCAAACACCCTTGGTGTGGGAGTGGGCTGTGGGTATGGGCTTACTGGTCATCCAGCCCGGTCATGGAGGAGGCACCTCGAGATACACTAATAGCAGCTCTTTTGGTGAGAGGGAAGTGAAAATTTGTTTTCTCTCTCTTTTCTTCTCTGTACATATGTGTATATATGTGTAAATATATATAAACTGGTTTTGTTATGCTGAAATTCGGTTTGCAGGTTTTTTCCTTTCTCCCCTTCCCTCCTTTCTCTGTGGCCGGGAGGGGCCTTTGGGGCCTTTATTGTGGGCCCTTTGGCTCTTGGCATTTGGCCAACTTCAACTGGTCACAGTCAATGACAGCACTATGGTGGGATGCATGAAGAATAGCTTAAATGTTCAGTCTGCCTCAAGTTCATCATCCTAAACAATGCAGTCAGGAATTCAAAGGTTCTCACACTTCAGGTTCACACTCTGGAATGTACAACTTTTCCCTTGGGAAAGAAACAGCATCGAAGTATCTTATCTGTGAAACAATGTAATTGCCCATCGATTTCTGTAATTTAGTTCAAATTTCTGTAATTTAGTTCTGCTAATCCTTTGTTGCTTCTTAAAGCAGCACTTTACTAAAATTCATTTATATAATTTTGCTTTTATCTCAAGAACCTCATTCTGCCTGGGCTCGAAAGAAAGTTGCAATATTGGTATATTCTAGCACTTCAATGAGCAGAGTCATCTGCAGAACAACAAATTACTACGTTCTAGTAAAGGACATTCACAATTAATATACTATTGACATAACTGCTCTAAAATATTTAAATGTTTATTGGTATGAATAGATGTTATGAAATCAGCTTTATAGATGTTACAGGAAAAAGAACTGAATTTCATAAAGCCCTGAATAAATACTAGCCCCTTGCAAAAAAAGGAGGAAATATATATTTACAAAAAATAGACCAACAAAAGAATACGACAAGCCAAAAACATCCACTTACAGACAACTTATTGTAAGAAAGGCAGAGAGTTAATCAGAACACAACTCTTCCCAGGAGGTACTCAGGTCAGGGTAAGCCTTTTCATTGACTCAGACATTGCTATAGGTGCCAGGCAAATTATTTAACCTGCATTTGAAAAGCAAGAGAGTACTTGTCCAGTTTTCACTGTGTTGTGGTTTGACCTTGGCTGAATGAATGCATTAGTAATGTAAATGGTGGTGTACCACTTCGCCACCTTGGACTCCAGTTCATACTGGAGCTCCAACATGTTGAGTGCCACAGTGGCACTCAACAGCAGGTAACTTCATTCAAGCCACAATTGTCCACAGTCTCTATCCTCCATCACACTTACATACAGGCCAGATGGGGTTGTTGAAGGATGAGTGGGTCTTGCTGACCACACCTTGGCTTTCCAGTTCTCGGATCATCTTATGGATGGGGATCGCAGAGTCTTGGGTTGTTTGGTATTGTTGATTCACTGTTGTAGTTGCTGTTAGCACTTGTTGATCTTTAACTTGCAACAATCCCACAATGGAAGGGTCTTCTCAGAGGCTAGGCGGGGTAGATAATTGTCTGAAGTTCCAGGTAATGGGGGATGTCAAATGCTCTAGAAACCTGCCTAGATCCTTCCACATTGTCTGAAACCCAGGAAAGGGCCCATTTAAGGGGCATCCCAATATGAAACCTGAAGTTTGTTTTGTCCTGCAACAAGATAAGACCACATTTCACAAACCGTATAATGTTCTGACAGTATTGGTTAGTAGCAACACCAAGCAACTTACATAAGGGTTAGTATGGAACATTGATAACTTCGTAATAAAGCCACGTATATCAAAATCCAGAAGGGAAAGAAAACTGTATTCCTCTGGAAAGGAAAGAAAACTGTATTCCTCCATCACCCCCTGATGGTCTCCCAGAGGATGACTGCCACAGTTGATGAAAACTGTTAGTAAAACTGTTAGTACAAGGATTGGGTGAGAGGCCATTGTTTATATTAGTATGTTCCCAAGTTAGCAAAACAAAGAGATAAGTGAGTCAGTGTTTATATAAACTGCCTCTTGGCAGTGTTCCTGGGTTTTAGCACCAAAAAACTATTATGGTTTTACCTTGGCTGAATGCGAGGTGCCCACCCAAACTGCTCCAGCCCCCCTCCCTCTTTCCCAGAGGGAAAGGAAAAGAAAAAAAGTAAAACCGAGAGTTATTAAAAGGCAGTTTATAGTTACACAGAAAAGAAAAATAAAAAAATAAAAGCAATGCACACACAGTGAAAAGCTAACAGTAAATTCCTACTTCCTCACAAGCAGTGAAGGGATCATGCCTCCAAGGAGCAGGATCCTGATACGGTGGCTGTCTGGTAGGCAGCCATCATGAGAGAGAGGTGCTTCCCTTCCCACTCCCTTTATATCTGGCTTGACATCCTATGGTATGGAATATCTCCTCCCAGGAAGAGGAAATGCTACTCAGCTAAACAAAACCCACTACACATGAAAGTATGTTCTAAATTGTAAATTATACACTACAAGGACTAAACCAATGTTATATACTGTAATGTGTATATTCTGTTGTGATCTGAGATAGGTCATCAGTGATGAGATGATTCAGTGTTAAGAATAATGAGCACTCGTACACTGCAAACCCAGGCAGCTATAAAATGTCAGCCTTTTCCTTTCATTGTTTCATTTCATCTGATTTAATATACAGTATATTTGTGTATTGCTTTGTACTCTTTCCATCTAATTATGGAACATACACAATCACAAATATACAGGCTACATTGAGCACGTATTGGGGTTGTAAGAGCACTTGTTACTCTAATTATCAGAAGGTCATTTCATGTTTCTTTTTACACTGAGCACAGTAAAAAAGTAGAACATCAGGTAGTTTACTTGATATATTTTTGTGTGGGTTTAGCACAATTACAACCATTCCAGTTACTGCAGATTCTACAGAGATATCAGCTTTCTTTCCTTGCTGTGTAACAGCAGATTACTAGACATACAGACTTCTACTCTCTACAGACATAGTAGACATGTACAGATACTCCAGAGTTAGGATTGCATCCAGATAATCTGAAAATGAGGCATACAATCCTATTTTTCTCCAAAAGAATAGAGCTTTAGCAACGAAATTTCCTATCAGCCTAGGTTTCTTGAAATTTCCTAGATACCCCTGTTTGATTTTGATCCATAAATACTTAATAAATTACCTTTAAATTGAACTTTGACTGATTACTTTGGGGGTGGTTTGTTTCTCAATTTTTTTTATGCTTTTGTAGTTCTACTTTCCTTACTATCAAGATGCAACACTGAAAAGCTTCTGAGGAAGGAGAATGAGAGTCTGAAACGTCTCGTTCAAACAATTGTACAAATGCAAACAGTTTTGCTTGATTTCTCAGTAACCTATATTCCAAACTTCAGTATTAAATTAAGGTACCAGAATCAGCTGTAAACCAACCAGCATCTTGAAAACCATGTAGAAAAGATGCTTCTTGCTGCTGCTGGCACCCAAGCAGATTTAATTAAGGTACCTGTACTGCTCTACGATGTAATCTAGGACCTAAGAAATTCCATTCAAACCGGGCTACCAGGTGGAGGTGGTCTGGTCTATTAGTGATCTTTGACATCATCCAGCTCTAAGAATTTGAAATACACAGTTCAGTTTGCAGTATCACTTCCCAAAGCTGTGAACTGGGTGTGTCCTAGTAGACCCTATTCCTTTAACACTCCAGCCTGTTCATTATCTTCAGTCAGCCCAATAAGCAGTTCTTAAGTTCACTGGCCTGTTGATAAAAATGTAATAAATTCTAATTCCTGGATAACCTCACTAATATTACCAAATAGTTCACAACTTCTTTAATGATTTTTTTTTTTTTAAATTCCACAATTGATTAACATATCGTGCTATTTTTGATAGGATGAAGGCAGAGTTAAAACACTTCTTGTAAATAAAGATAACAAGACAGTAACAAAAAGGATGCACACAAAAAGATTAAGAAATATCTTAATGACACGGAAGGACAGGACGTTCTTAACAGGGGAATGGAATATTCATTCCTCTAGTGGCACATAGAGTTAAAAGATTATTATCATTATTTCCTTCTTATCTTATGCTTCTTTTTTTTTGAAGAGTTATCTCTAGAGGGACCTAGGGATCTAAATGCTGCACCAGAAGTATTAATATATGGTTGTTCCTGCTTGGATGTGTTTCTGATTGGAAACACTTGGGCCTACTGAGCAAAAATGCTTAACTGCTCTTACGGTTTCCCTGATTAAGTACTTTTAAAGCACTCTGAGACTAAAACCAAGACAGGAGGAAAACCCTTCCCACTCAATAATTCAAAAAATATGCAAGTCTGTGCATTGCTAAGATGTTAGGTCCTCCAGGAGAAGCTAAAATATGGAAAACATTGATACTCTAAATCAACACCCCTGTACTCAGTCTCTAAAGCTCTAAATATCAATATATGAAGCTTCCACTGAGACAAACCCATTTATTATTTCTGCCCTGTGAGTCACATGGTTTATTGACTCTTACAAATACAAAAGAATACTGCAACTGAGTTCTCGCAATCAACTGACTAAGACAACAGCTTTTCTTTAATTTCAAGGCACATGTGATTGGGATTTTTCCCCTAAATTTTAAATAATTTTTATGGCCGTGGTTGTTTCAAAAAATATTAATGTGTACCTTTTCTCCACTATGTGTTTGTGATCTAAGTAAAAACGTGGGGGTAAATAATAAAGAGGCAAATTAAACATAAAAGGAAAGGAAAAAAGTAGTCCCAAAAGGTACAGATGAAGAAATATTTCTCACCTCCCCTTCTGCAATGTCCAGCGTAGGGAATGTTTGCTTCTTTTTAATATTTCAGCAGATGCTTTTCAAGTTCATCTGAAGGCTTTTAAAACATAATTAACACAGACTAGGCCTCCAAGAAAAAGGTTATTTCAAGAGTTCTATAGCAAAATCAGACCATTAAAATTGTTAGGACAAATTTTGTAATAGATCTTCCTAAAAAGGATAGTAAAGAAGGACATATAGAAACCACAAATTGTGGAGAATGTTGTTGTACTGTTTTGGGCAGAAGATTTCTATACCCCTTTTTCTAAAAAAGAAGGTGTGCTTGGTATTATTGTCACAGATACTCATGAAATCAAAGATTTAAGAAAGTACATCTAATGCCAAGGATGATTATTATACAATTATTAATACATTTTATTTGTACCTATTACTGTTCTGTAAATAGTACATACAACAATACAAAACTACCTGACAGTGCTTATCAACAAGATAGACACATACTACCATAATTAGAAAACATTCCATACAACTTCTAATGAGCATTTTATCCTCATCTTTTTCACATTTTTATTTCTTTCAAGCTCTTAATTTAATTTTGTCTAACTTTACTACAACTAGTATGTTTTGCTTTATTGTAATGACTTCCATCTGACTGTAAGGCAACTCCAAGCAATTTTCAAAAAACTACTGCTCTCCTATCCAGGTGTTTGCAAATCATGGCACAGTGTCATGACACAATAGCATTAGAGCCACATCCAGTCAGTCTGTCTCTGAAACACTTAATAACCAAGTTACACAAACAGACTGTGTAAAGAAATGTATGCACTGAAATTATAGTTGTTCTCCTGCAGCTCTTAACTCTCAAGCCTCTGTTGAATATTAGCAGCTAGCTGGTTGATGCAAACCCTCCTTGATTGCAATTTAATTATAGGATTATACATGTCATGTCATTTAGCATTTTGGCAGCCAAATTAACCAAATCCATTATTTAACATATCAGCTTACACTGGCAAAGTTGCATGCATAAAAGACAAATTAAATTTATCCCAGGCAATCCTTATAGAGTCTGTTCTCTGTGTATGGCATTTCACAACAAGCTGCTGAGAGTCAATTTTGAGACTTCTTCAGTGCTCCCAGTTCTCCTTGAGCAGTTGGGGGAAGATTTTTGTCTTTTCAGGGGAAACATATTCACAATTAATTCTGTCCATTTTTAAAATTGATGATTTCAGCATGAGTCCTTTGTAGTCAACTTCTCCATTCTTAATCCGCAGCAGTAGTGAGGAGAAAGTTGAGAAGCAGAGTGAGAATATATATTTCACAACATCAAAATATGTGGCTTATTATAATTGCTTCTCAGTGCTTGGTTTGTTTAAGTTTGAACTGGATCTTAATAGGGTGGACTTTCTTCCCTTCCAATTAATTTTTTTTTATCTTGAAAGTCATTGTTTAAGGAATACTATATTAGCCCTATTTTTAATGGTCATTACTAAAGATGCCTTTCTCAAACTCTTAATGTTCCTTTCTTTAACCAGCTAGGCCATAATGAAAAAGTACCTTGGACTGATAATATGTTATCAATAAGTCTGTGCAGTTCAATTTCAAAAATCTATTAAATCTCTTTTGTAGTGCAAGCACTATTACTTTCCCTCCATATGCACTTTTACAATCACTAGTTTAGCTATAGTATGTACATTTTTTTCCTTTATGTTGCCTCATCCCAAGGCCAGATCTTCAGGCAATGTCAGCTGGCCTATCACCATTTGCTTTTTTCCTTCTAGCACAGAACCTACCTCAAATGTATTTTTCTGATTTCATGATGTGTTGCAGCTCTGTGCTGGGAAAGAAGGGTCCACACACCTCTGGGGTCCAAGGTAGAAAAGGCACTTTATTAAGATGGCTCCCACCTTATATAGGGTAGGGATAGAACTGTCTATAAGGGGGGTGTAACTAGAATGGAGAAGGGGCATAGGAAGAGAGGAAGTATGCAAAATAGGTAGGATTGGGATAACCATGGTGGGAAAACTACTGCAATGTAGCAAAAATCAACCAGTGAGAGGGCAGGGTTCAGGGCCATGAGGGATGAGGGAATTTTTTAGAACTTACAATACAAAATATAGGGGATAATACAATAAACTGAGAAACTCAACACAAAACCCAAAACACTTGTGGTAAAACAGTCCAAAATCTTCAAATACCAGTCTCTTCACTATCAAAGATCAAAGGTTTGATGTCCTTTTTCCAATCTTCAAATTCCTGGACTCCTACAATATGTCAAGTTCTATTCATTTCACAGAAGCAATAAGTATTTCCTTGTTAACACATCTGAAGTGATTTTCTATTACTTGGCCAATTTTAATTCCACATATGATTCTGACCAGCAGAAATGAAATTAGTGCATCATCAGTGATTAGACTGGACACAATCTCTTTCAGGGAATAGCATTTATGTATGTCTAGTGTAAAGCAGAAATATAAGAGTTCCCATGCTACAAATGGAAACCCTGACACCCTATCTCAGAGTCCTTCTCACTACTAGGATCAGTGCTTTTCCCAGCCAGAGTGGGAAGGGAAGAAAATTCAGTTTAATGTTCTCTGAGGCAGAAGCTCCAAAAGCTCTCTGCAATGCTCAGAAGCCTCAAGAAACAGGATTCAGGACTCAACAGTGTGATGTTGATTTATGCATAGATTTCAAACAATTCTTATAATATCACAGTTAAAATGCTGGTGAACATTAATGCAGGTGTTTTGAAACAATATGTCAATAGCCTTTTCCCTTTCTGTTCCTGAGAACAAACTCTCTAGCGTTCTTCATAGATCAGTTTCAGTCACAGAAACTAGTGCTTTAAAGTAGTGGGTGGGTATCACAAGCCTCTTTCTCCAGATTCTTTCCTTCCATTTCTCTCCACATAGCAATAGCCAGAGTTTTTGGCATATATGCCCTGTTTGTTCTCTGTCATCCAAGGCAGAAGATCTGAAGCCAATAATCACCAATACAAGTGAAGAACTATCAGTTTGTAGAGTATTAAATTAACCATGTCAGACAAAATTATGGGATCCAAATACATTGTTTTAAGTGGTCTAGGATGACAGAGATAGGAGCATACAGAAAACAAAAGCACTGTAAACCATGGAAGGCTGTAATTTAAGAAGATAGGTGTATGTTGTGTTGATCTGCATATGAAGAGTCCAATTATGTTTTCTTCTCTTTGTGCTCTATGAAGTGGAACACACCTCCTAACCTTCAGACGTTTCTGACCAGGATGTGTAGACATGTAACACTATGAAACCTTAAGCAGTGGGCCACAAACAGGCAAAACCTATGTCTTCTGTGCAGTGCTGATGGACACACAGGAGACTACAGATGAATTAGAAAGACCCTTTACATCAGTGAAACTTAAAAACTGCCATGTGTTTAGAGTATATTATAAAGTTAATTGCAATTATTCATGCACAACTAGGATGAGTTGTTTCACTGAAGTTCATTTATCCTTTTTTAATGCTGCATCAGCTTAAAACAAAAACAAGATGTCAATCAAGGAAAGTGAGGAATCCTGGACTAGGAAGGAGTTGCCTCTCTCCTCAAATCACCACAACCTTTGAAATTAAGAGACTTTAATCAGAAAATGTAGAGAAGAGGAAAACAGTTCTTTACTACGAATATATATACATAACCAAAAACAGAACAAAACAAACAGCAACACCGTAACCAAAACTTTCAAAGAAATCCTCTATCTGTCCCTTTGGTGCAGTTGTACTTACAGAGAGCAGGGACTGCAGTGATTTACGGCCAGCAGCGGGCGCTGTCAGGCTCCGGCTAGGCAAAGACACAGGTAGGGATTCCAGAGCTGACCTGGGAATGGCGGCCGCAAGGACGGGCTAAAAGCTTTCCCCTGGGCGGTGCAAGGACCCTCAAAAGTCCTGGGGGTGATTAGAAGATCCTCTGTAGGTGGCACCAGCCCTTCCATGACTCAGCAGCAAATCCAGGCAGTGGTGATTATTCTCTCAAATTTGGGGTAGTAGCAAAATTCAAGCCACCTACAGTAAATTGAGCAGAAAGCAAAGAAGAGAGAGCGTTCAGTGATTATATTCATACTGGAAAAATTCCTTAAGGCATACACAGCAAAAGAGCAGCACAGAGAAATGGGTCTCTGAAGAAAACACTCATTGATGAACCACACCTATTCAGCAAACAGCATGACAAGGAGCAAGTTTTACTCATTTCAGCAAATCTTAAGATTAGTAGGATTTAGTACAAGAGAGACAAGAAGATCCCCATCTACATGAACTGACATCCTCTGAGCAGCTGACCTAGCACCTTGCAATATAAGTTCCTCATCTTGCTGTTAATAACTGCTCCATGACAATTTCAGGTATACACATACTGTAAAAAGAAAACCCTGTACAGGTCTTTCTACATATGGAGGGTGCTTTCAGAATCACCTATTCCAAGGTATTAGAATACACAGTTTATTTCAAGGAACAGTGCAATGAATTTCCTGACTGGTTTCCTCTTTCCTGCCATGCCATATTGACTTGTATGGCAAGTACTATACTGCTTGTAGGGCCTGTGATAGAGAGAGGTGTAAAAATACTGAAATCTGTGTTTCAGGAAAGACTTGCCACATTGTTGTTTTTTCCTTTCCCCATTCTAGAGGTAATTGATAATGCTTCACTACAACAGTGTTCCTTCTAGACTACATATAAGATACTACTGTGATTCGTCTGAAATAGTTCATTTCCCTCTTCTCCTTTAAGTCTCAGGCTTGAGTTATGTTCCCAGCTTTCTGCTGGATTTGTGGCATAGCCCTGCATACCCTCACTGACTCAGGCACAAATGGGCCTTTCAAAAACAGCAGTAAGGGTGCTATGAAGTACTCTGAGACCAACAGATGGCAATCATTAATTACTTTAGTGCTAAATACTATACTGAGCAATTTACTGATTATTCTAATCAAGTGTTTGATATCCTTAATTAATTGTGTTTCCAAAGTACAGTTTGAAGCTCCCTTTTACTATTTGTTCAATGACACAACCCCTATCTCATCAATGGATTTACAGAAGTGGCTTTACTTTCCAGAAGTAGGCAAGAGTAATAATATTTCTCTCATTGCCTCAGAGGGAAACAGAACAAAACAAAAAAAAATTGCATGTACCATTTCTATTTAATGACAATAGGACATTAGTTAGGAACAGAACTGAACTCAAAGAACTCTAGACAAGACTCCACCAAGCCCCATAGTGAGACTTTCACTTAATGTGCTGGCTACTTTAGCTTCTTTCACACTACTCTCTTCAAGTCTTTTTAATCCATAGTTTGAAAGTGAAAGGCACCTGCCTCTAACATTGTGCATGAATGTTGCCCATATCCCTTTATTAATATATCCCCTGATGGGCAGGAAATACATGTACCTTGCTTCTAATGTCTCCTTTTAGATTTTTTCTTTTAATATACCCTGAACTTCTGCTGACTCACAGTGTTTCTTCATAGGAAATAGCAAGCAGAGTTTATCATTAGTGTCCTTTGATCCTGCTTTCTGTCTTCCCCGTCTTTCCCTCATCTGTTCTGTACATCCTGTAAGTGCTCTTTGATCTCATGTCACTTATCTCCCTCATTCATTCTTGCAATAGGAAACTGCCTAGTCCAAATTTACAGGTGGACCTCTCCTTTTGAAATAACATCTGCATCTACTATGACTTTCAGTGTTTTGACATAATTTGTTTTGTCTCTACAAGCTCTAGTTATTTTACTGGCAAGCTGCATAACCTCTCATATATTCTTTCACCTGTAACGTTATTTTCTTTGTGAGGCCAGGTTTAATTTTCATTTGTATATTTTCTAATCTATGACTTGTATTTTTCTTACATGTTACCTTGCACTGAAATATATTTGGAAAGATTAACACTACTTTTACCTCTACACATTAATTCCCATTTACTGGAAGGCAGTTGTGGCATTTGTTTTGGAACCTGGCATTTCTCAGCTGGATCATGGGTGCTATATATGCATGTCTCACCAGCTGAAGAAATATGCAGGAGTGCCAAACATCTGAGTTGACCGAATGCTTTTACTTTGAGAGAAGAACATGCATCATCTTCTTGATGCCACCTCTTGTAACTTGCTTCCTATTTTTCCTACATCAAGTACTAGAAACATAGAAATAAAATTCCCATGGACCCAAACCAGAAGAGATATTCAGACTACAGAAAGTCCCATGGCTATCCCTGGCAAAACAGACACACTCTATTTCTCCCACTGATTTTAAGATGTTGCTTTTTGCTTTCAGATATTTTCTGTAGACTGATCAAGTTCCTCTTTCAAATGTCAAGTGTCTCCATATATTTTGCCTGTTTCTTCTGACTTAATTTTCACCTGTTTTCTCTTCAAGATGTGTAGGTGCTTAGTGCAGGTTGGTAGAAAAGCCAGGGGTACTGTTAGCCTCAGAAAATATCCAACTGCCTTGCCTTCAGTACTACCCTGACCCAACTAGAGACACAGTGGTTTCTTTCTCAGTTGGGCAGCAGCGGCGGTGCTTTCTAAACAATACATTGTATGCTAAATTCTAGCAATTGGAGCTGCAATTCCAGCCTCTTCACACGCAAGCATCTCCCTTTCCCCACTACTCTTTACTGATTCTTTTTTGCTTGAAAACAGATGAATTCTTTAGTCCATTTTATATCTTTTCTGACGCCTTTTAAGTCAGCTGAAATGTAAGCATGACATCTCCAACTGAGTCATTCAAAAGTCTTTTATAAACAGCAATCTGAGGAAATGGCTTTCAAACTTCTGCATGCCGCTTACTGTAATGTCTGACAGAGAAAAATGTGTGTTAGCAACACTGCTTAATCCACATTGAAAAAAGAAAATTGAAGTCATACTTCTAGCAAGATTAGTAAATGATCAATAGCGACATGTAGCTATAAACACAGTAATGGAGATCCTCTCATATTCTCTCTTATCTGGTACAGCCCTCCAATAACTATATTTCAGGAAAATGAATTTGTTCTAACTCCCACTCTGGGTAAGTTAACACAAAACCACCATGAAACAGGAAAAAAAGCCAAAGAAATGTCCCATAGAGAGAAATATCAACAGCTGCAATGCTAGACAAAAACACACTAACCAATCTGTAAAGAAAAGGGGTGGAAGAAGGAAAGACAAGGGGATTGTGACGTCCACAGAGTAAAATAAGAAGTTGCTCCTAATGGAGCAGCTCTGTTGGAAATGAATAACTGTTGAGTAAGAGGTCTCAAGCAATAGGAAGACCAGAGAGAAGACAGGAAACAGTTTGTGTACAGGCTGGAAAGCACTTCTTCTAGCAGATGCCTACAGGTTTGGGCATTAAGAAGGGTCAAGATTCTGGGTTTTTTTCCCGGCATATTCCTCACTTAGTAATACTGTGTTCCCAAAAGCATTCCTTAGAAAAGCAAATCACAATCTCCATCTGAAAATTTCACAATTCTTGATATCTTACCTGAACTTTTCCTGTATAGGACTATAAGTGAAATTTCAAGCTGTTCTGTACAAGGGCAAGCACAGAATAACTCAGTCATTTCCTAACCAACAGCAGAAAAAGAGAGACAATTAGTCCTGAATTGCTGGGTCAGGCACATTCAGCAGGGTTTGCAGGTTCTGTCTCCTTTGTAGTCTGGGAGGACCCTAACAGGAATGCAGAAGCTTGAAGCAGTTTCTTGTCTAGAACCAGAAGCCTGGTAACTTCTTGCTGCAACATAGCCTACGGGTTCACTTGAACTAGTAAAGTTGCTTGAAAGACTTTGTTCTCTCACTGGAATGTTTCAATGGAAATTCTAGCTTTAGCCAAAGCATGCAGCAGAGTATTTCACCACCCCACTTCAGCTGTCCAACTCATGAACTGCTCTTCCTGGACTCACTATATAGCTGATAGAAAGGGATAAATTTTTCCAAACAGGAATTTCAGACCACTTGCATTTAGCTCCTGTTCTCACTTGCACTCTGTAGGTACTTTCCCTGCCTGCACCATCTGTGCACCTAAAACAAGAAAGTAAGACTATCATATCCTCCTTTAAAATTTAAAAGAACTTCCCTCACTAAATCATGCCTCAAACCCTACAGGGAGTGAGGCACCATTTAAGTCTAACTGATGTGCTAGCCGGGCACAGTGGTGCTGTGCCGGGACACAATGTCATCAGTATACAGCGGGAACAGTCAGGTTTTGTAGGGCTCCTCTGCTTGTGACTGTAATATCAAGAGACTTGCTTGTTCCATAGTCTTAAACTGCAATGGAAAGGTTTCCTATTAAATATATTAGAGTAATTGTCATGATTCCATTAAGCAATACTAAGGATGTCAGTTCTACTTCAGTGAAAGTCTCATTAATTCAGAGTAATCTGTATAGAAATTTAGAAGTTTCTACATGGATTCCTATAATGAGAGTGATTTCTATAATTTCTAGAGAGATTATGTATGTTATATATATGATCATTATTACTTTGTGCATGCTTTGGTGTGTACAAAACCCCCATTCCTCTAAAAAGCAACAGCTGAAGGTATGGACTTTAAATTCGGGAATATTAAGCATTTAACACACAGATAACTGCAGAATTGCTGCGTGAATATCAATTCTATCTTTGAGGAGAAATTCTGAACTGCTACTCTGAGAACTTGTAGGTATAACTTAAAATACAAAAGAAGACATCAGAAAATAAATTGTCATTTACAGTTAATGTTTTTCAGTAAAAGAACATACCTGTAAATTTATAGAAAGCAAATAAATGTTAGCAAATAACAAATCTGCTTATCTTAAATGATCCACAAAACATTAAATCAAAAATTAACAATTAAAGTGAAACTTTATTAGCCAATTATTTTAGGGTCAGAATATAAGGGTAGCAGCACAACAATAAAGATGAAAAATGTAGCTTATATGTGTGAACTGTATATACATGTTTGAGTCTTGGTAGAACTGACAATGCAGCACCATGAACTCAAAACAAATTAAGTTCAATACTCAGTTTGGAACAGTTAAGGCCCAGTTCTGTATTTCTTGGGACCTAAATATAATAATTTAAATCAAGACATGTATAGACAGACAAAACCAACATCAGTCTCTGAAGAGAAAGGACCACAATGCTTAATGTCACCTTGAAATCTTAGACATAAAAGAATTACAGCATTTCTTCCCTGTGTCGTTGCAACCAGAATAGGCTGAATCTGTCATTTACACCCCAGAACCTCAGAAGAAAGTTGAAGGTTTGCGAGTTTGAAGCAATTCAAAATTCTCAAAACTTTCATTCTGTATAGGAAATGCTGCACCCGTTTGAAAAGTCTATCAGTCAATACTTCCTCTGCCTTTTCTGGTGGCTGGGCATACAGAAAAATATAGAATAAATTACATATGAAGTTCTACTCAGTAGGTGAGGTAAGCAAATTTGGTTTACTCTGGCAGTGATTTTTCTTCTGCATTTGTCCTACTTTTCATCTTTTAAAATCTGATAACCCTAGAGTAGAGGTGCCATGCTGCTACATTTCACTAATAACTCAAGTTCTGGCTTTAATCCCTGACAAAGACACTTCCTTTGCTTACATTTCCTCATCCACTTTTAAGGAAACATTGCCAAGGAGAAAATTCTTTGCTATAGTTAAACAGCCCGGAGCTG
The DNA here is from genome assembly GCA_035583185.1 of Anabacerthia variegaticeps. Taxonomy (NCBI): domain Eukaryota; kingdom Metazoa; phylum Chordata; class Aves; order Passeriformes; family Furnariidae; genus Anabacerthia; species Anabacerthia variegaticeps. The sequence goes on along the minus strand of JAWWEW010000112.1, from coordinate 10,065,740 downwards.
CACTACTTTGGCTTTCCAGTCTCCATTTCAACCTGTACTGTGAGTTTCCATGGAGACTTGCAAAGAAAGAACTATCCCTGCTATGTCAAATCTGGAGATCACAAATATTTTCCTTCCAATATTTAAGGAAACAAACCCAGAAGGAACATCTTGCCCTTAAGGTCATTTCTGATTCACAGTTTCAGCCTTTTGTCTGATCTTAAAAAAAGTTAACATCTTTCAGCTTCGGTTTCCCTAAAATTAGTCATAACTGTTCTCTATCTCTGCCACACTCTGTTTTGTATATTTTAAAGGTATGGTCTTCAAAACAAAGAATCTCTGGCTAAAATTTTCACATCACTTAGCGAAGAGGAAAAAAAAAATAAAAGAAAAAGAAACATGCTTAGTTTGAGTTATCTGAAGGGAGTACATGATGTTGTTCACACCTTTTAATGCCAGAGTGATAGTTTTCTACAAGCATGGTAAAAACTCCCCCTCCCAAGCTTCAAGCTTCTTTTTCACGAAGTGCAACTAGCGCTTAGAGCTACCAGTGATTAGACCTCAGCATCTAGCTGATACATGTCAAGTTCAAAGCAGAACTGGATAATTATGGTGATAAGTCTGCATGTGTAATCAGGTAATGCTAAATAAACAATTTAAAAAATTAACTGCATTTTGCAAGACACTGAATACACCCACAGCAACACTAAATTGCTTGCAAACATTACATGTGATTTGATTCCTTATACTTTGGGGAAAGCTGTATACACTAACAATAAAATTGTCAAAGATTTTTGTCTAACAACACGTGGCAACTTTAAATAGCAGGGATTGAGGCAAAGGTGATGCCAAAAAAAACTCAGAATAAAAGGAAATGCTAAGACAGTTTGTTCTTTCAGCAGCAAAGGTATTTATTCGAGCAGCGCTGGAAAGTGAGCCAGCTCGCGCTGGATAAACTAGTTTTGAATCAATAGTGCAAAATGAGCCATTTTATACATTTCACTACATGATTACAACATAGAGTTTTGCATAGTAATAAGATTACAATATCTGATTATGCATATTATTGACTAGGCAGAGACTAGCCGGGGTTTGGGCAGAGCTTTCCAGAACCTTCTTTTGGCATCAGGATTAGGTGGTTGTTTCTGGTGTTTGGCCTCACTCTGGGGGTCTTTAACTGCTCTTCCTCACCTTGACCTCTTCAGCCTTCATTGTTCATGACCTAGTCACTGAAGCTACAAAAGCTACTGGCTTAAGGCCACTTTGCTCTATTCAACTGTCTGCATTGTCCTGATTAATGACACTACGTTGATTGTGCAGAGTTTTCTAAGATCAGGTCCAGTGAATGGAACAGAACACATCTCCATGTTCTCCTACTAACTCAAGCAAGGAAGGTGTTGAACAGTTTCTACTAACCCAGTTAACTGCTTTTGGGGTTTACCCTTGTTTCAAAGGGAAGCATCTAAAGAAAAATTACGTACCAATATTCTGTTTTCCAATGCAATGTGACTCTTTCTTCTGCCTTGAATTCTTTCTAGAGCTTTGTCAACATCTTACATTTTGCACCCATATGAAAGAGAAAACTGCTTTACTTAAGCTTGAAATACAGTTTCTATGAAGTTGACTATCAGCACATTTTTATAATTTGATTTATTTTTACATAAAAATTGAGCCTAAAGAGCAGCACAAGATGAAATGCTGCAGAAAACTAATACTCTCATTTACCCCTAACATTGCAATATACACACTAAAGAAGGACAAAAGTAATTTTATTTGCTATGCTTAGTTTTGTTCCCACACTTAGCTTAATGGAGATCAGGGGTGGAAGGGCAGTAGGCTTCATAATTTTATAGTATTGTAATTTACCAACCTTTCATGGTATATATAAATAACCTTGATATTTACAAGTCAAAAATTACAAATCCATCTGCTCCACTTCCCCTTTAAAAGTTCTTCAGAAATAAGAATTATTTCCTTCCTTTCCTGTTATCTCCTCACCTGCATCTTTCTTCCCTTTCGACATCATTAGTATATTTTTGCACTATTACCTTCTCAAGTATGTAGAGTTGACAGTAAAAATCCTGCATAGAAAACACTGGAGGAGTTTTGGAAGGCACAGAGTGACAGGAATCCTTTGAGAACTATTTTTCACAAAAGTTGACCAATAAACTGATTACTGCAGGGCTGTGCACCTTCAAAAAGGAAAGATAGATGAGAATGGTAAGAGTTACATGTGTATTTTAAACAGTAGCACGGTACATTTATTTTGGCATTTAAATTCCTTATTTCCCCAAGGACAAACTGTGCATATATCAAGTAATGATGCCCAGATGGCTCTATGGATATGGCTTAGCAGTCGAGTATTTTGCTGGTGTAAACTGGCAGTTTCACTGAACTCCCAAATGTGTTGTTGAAGACTCAGACACTATTTCATCTATAGAATAGCACACTAATTTCAGTAGGTTCAACAGTCTGCCTAAGCTAGTTTGACAGAAATAATATTTACCATTTTGATTTTGAAATTTGCTTCACAGAAACTTGCAGTATTTTTTCAAAATACGTTGCTTTGCAACCATTCCTGCCATGAAAAGCCTGCTAGTGAAAGAAAATCTCCAAGGGGTGTGAACACTGCCAAAGCAAATATGCTTACCAAGGCAAATAAATATTTGCAGAATTATTTTCAGTACTCACCAAGCTTTAGTGCCATCATATTTACAATCACTGCAATTATCAGTGAGTGAGGCTTCAAGACTGTGATGTAAGGAAAGATCCTTTAAAAAAGAAGAGACCTTATCTGACTTCCTAAAATGATTAGCAAAGAGACAAAGTGAACAAGTAGCACATGGCATTTCCAAACAGTTAGACAAGTTTAGCAGAAAGAGCCACTCCATTAGTTCACTTAATAGAACATTCTGGTATTTCCAGTTTCCTCTTATGCTGTGCAGAAAAAAGAGGAATATATTATCTTCCTTTAAAAGTAATCAAGGCTTAACAAAGGAAAAACATATAAAATGATTACAGTATTGTGAGACTAAATTTGTTGCCAGAATTGCTAGGACTTCACCTTTATTTTAGACACAGTTGCACTATGAATTTAAGACCATAATTGGTATATATATATATATATTCAAACTTAGGGCAGCTGATATGGAAAATGGACACCTCTTGGTTTCCAAAGTAAGGAAAGGGATTTAATATGTATTTAACTTGTAAACACCATTTAAAGTCTACAGGCAGATGAAAATCATCTGTTTATTTCGGTCACCATAAAATTCGAGTGTGAAGATTCCTTCTCTTTTCTTCACATTGAGCCCATAGCAGCCAAAATATATCTAGCTCTCTTAATAACATAATAAAAAAGAAGGAGAGTTAGATAGGGAGGAACAGGAAAAGAAAGGGAAGAATGACAGGGGAGAAAGGGGAAAAGGAAGAGTAAATGAAAAACACTATTTGTAATAAAGCTTAAAAAGGAAAAGCCCTCCTTAAATTAAGACACAATCTACTAAACCAAGTAATAATTTCATCTCATAGGAAAAACATATTCACACAATGCAAACTACGAAAATCATTGAATTTGCTCTATCTCCAATGACTGAAAGCTAAATAGCTCAAGTGTTTTAATGAAGTAAGGGTGCTTTTTTTCTCATTTGAATACAGAATCTTGAACACCTAACAACACCGTGTGTGAGCAGAGCACATCAGGGTGAGATTATCTTCCCTTGCAATTTCCTTTTATAAATTCACTCGAAGGAAAATTAAAGTGGAAAGTTTATCACACTGAAAAAAGTAGCTGAGGGTTTTCAAGCCCAGCAAAACACACAAGCATGCCATTCACTGTTAAGATCTAGAGGACTTCAATAATAATCCTTCTGAAAGAGATGGCTTTAATCTTGCTGCCATTATAGCTGCTGGTTTTGATCTTTGTTCTTCAATTTTCATTCAATTTTTTTAATGAAAGAATGATAAATTCTTGACCTTCATCTCATGGGCAGTCTAGTCTGGCATTTGGTAATGTTCCATCATAGGTAGGATACTTTGCCTGCGGGGTCCCCATATATTGTGTATTAAGCTTCTAAACTGACCTCAGAAGAATGTAAATTATGCAATTTCTCTTGCTGTACTTTTACCTTTTAGTTCATCATTAATGAAATTTCTGAGGCCTAGCAAGAGTTGGAAGCTTTCTTTTTCAGAGCATTTTGAGTTTTTTCTGATATGCTACCACTTACTTTGCTTACTGGAAGACTCATCAACGTGGGTTTCAACTCAACTCTGTCATTGTATGAATCAATACAACTGTAGGATGTTTTAGGTTGGGTGTTTTTTAAAGCTTTTTACTCGTGAGGTTGCTAAGATAGGTCATGATGCCAGGACAAACAGCCGTGTTCTCTGACTGGCCTCAGGTATAAGGTAAGCCATGGGACTCTGTTGAAATGTTCCTGCTTGTGCCTTCTTAGGAGCAAACCCATTCTTCCTTTTTAAAATCCCAGAAGGTTATCAGACAATCACTGTGTTTGTCAAGATAAAGGAAAAGTTAATTATATTCCCTGTTCATATGGGGGTTTTCACCTGTGAATTTGTCACTCTCAACTTCCAGCCCTCTGACGTTTTTCCCTACTTGCATGACTAAACAAGCTCGGAGTATGATTTGTCTCTGAGGTACCAGTCATTTGGCAACAAGGTATGCCATTTTAAGTGTAATCTGACACTTCCTCTCAAATTTTCCTCACTCAGTACTTCCTGATTATCATCTTTACTCCAGGAAAAAATCCTCCCCTTAGGTGTCATTAATAGTAACTCAAACAAATTAATTGCTATGAATAAGCAAGCATCCCCTGTTTTGTTAGCCATGAAGCACACAAAGAATTTGAATTACAGCATATGAAAGAATTAAGTTCAACTTCTTTGACAAGTTTTGTAAATGCATGGCTCTGTTCTAAATTTGCAGTACTCTGGCTCTACCATCCACTTTCCACTTTCTGCTGTTGTTTAACATCTATTTAATGCCATTTTGGCTTTGTTTGCAGAATAAGTCCAGCAGTAAATAGGCCTCCATTTGTCATTGTTTTGCCAGCTGTCCATCACACACAAGCTGAAGTCAGTTAGCATTCAAAGACTAACTACCGTTCTCAGAGGGTTTGAACCCTGTTACTCACTAGAAAACAAAGGAAGGTGGAATAAGGTTTTCAGAATGAAATACTGTAATTTTTATTCAGCAAATTCTTTGAGATGGTTTGGTGTCAATATAGCCATTGGGATCCTGGGGATTCAACAAATAGTCATCATTCCTCCACTGATGCTAGGCATGCAGTTAGTCAAGCAGTCAATACTATCCTGGGTAAATAATTGTAAGTGATATAGCACTGAGCTTCAGCAAAAAACCCTCACTTCATTGTGATGGATTATGACACAATACTGATGAGTACTGTCACAGAGGCAAGTATGGGCAGAGAATTTGGGAAAAAAAAAAAAATTACTTTATTGAGGATTTTGCATAGGGTGGTGCTAACACAGGCAGTCAGGTATCTGGAATAGTTGGTCTCTATTTGTCAATGAGACTTATTTATGAAAGTCCTTCCAACAGTGACTTCAGATGAATTGGTGGAAACTCCCTGAACTTATATTCGTCCCATTTCCTCTATCTCTCTGGCCTGGTTGTTTTTGACTGCTCCAGCCTATGCATGATGTATCACTATTTACTATCCTACCCTGTGCACAAAGCTTCTCATATCTATCCATGTACAAAAAGCTGTGCTACAAGAGCATTTCTGCATTTGCAAGAACAGTTTCTACTCTGTCTCATCTATGTCCAGTTTGGTCAGTTTGCAAGAGAAGTCACCAAGGCTCTCTAGTATGGCCAGGTTCTCCACTCAGCTCTGATCTTGATTAAGACCAGCACACTGACACAAAATTTCTGTTGAAACAGATAGATAAATAATTTGTGGAGAATACGGATACCATTCAGAAATCAAGATGATCCATTGTCTCAAACCAGTTGATTGTCACACCTGAGCAGACACATCACTGAGATCCTGGACCACCCAGGGAAGTGCATAAGATATGCACACAGGTACACCCCCAACAGCACAATTACAACTATAGGACAAACTTGACTTTCATCACTGAATCTCCTTTATGGCTTAAATTCATTAGCTTTTGCCACAGTATGATCATTCTTTATTAAGAAATATTTTACCAGTAATTAGATATATTAATCACAGTTCTAACCTCATCAATTTCAACCACGTTTACTTATAGCGCAAGCTGAATCTGCAACATTCCTTTCTTACATCCACTGGAAATGGTTTGAACAAACATTTGTTTGAGTGTATTGTCTTTCACACAATTCTTAGCATGGGACACATTATGCCAAGGATTACTGTATGTGAAACTTTACCAGTAAGTCAACAGACAAATCTGAAGAGAAAATGGTAGTTCATCAAGAATCTTTCTTTCAGTTGATAGCAAGGAAAGTTTACTTGTCACATAGAAGCTACTCTTTGTTTCCAGTGTTCATGAAAGTAGGAAATGAGATTTCTAGTATTCCTTTGTTTTTCTTGTGAATAGCTAAAGACTATTAAAATAAGTATTTATAGTAAAACCAGAATACATAAGTGCAGTTACTGTGCAAACAGCTCTGCATTTTTCATGCCTTTATAGCAACAAGTTATTGGCTTTACAAAACAAAAACATCAACATTCAGCACTCATTAGCCTTTTTTACTTTTCCATGGTTTAATTTATGCATACTTTTTTCCACTTAGATAAACTCTTTAGTTTGAAGATCATATGCAAAGACTTGATTCAATAAAAATCAATCTAGTACTGAATTTAAAACTAACTACGTGGATTATTTATATGCCCCTTTATTTTTCAGATGATGGTCTTCTCTAAAGTCATGCTGGATATTAAGCTAATGTCCAGTTACAACCCCAGAATGTTAAGTACATGTGTTTGTGGTATACAGATGCACATATCTCAACAGGATTTCATAGAGGTTTGGACTGTTCTGATTATATAGGTCTAATCTTTCTTCCAGCTATCTCACAGCAGAGCAGAGAGAGAGTTAATTAAAATAAACTCATCATTAAGTGAATCAGAGCATGATTTGTTGAGGAGGACTGAAAGTTTTAAATGGACACATCTGAAATACTATCTAAAGTCAGCTAGAAAATGCACAAAAAAGTCAAGTAACAATCTAAAACCTGAATGTACAATGGCTTATTTAGTACTCACTGTCTTTTTAAAATCTAGTATGTGTTTTGATACACAATGGAAAGATTCCTGAAGAAACGAAAATGTTACAGATGTATACTACATGAATATCTGCTTCTTAACGTTGCCCTTGACAGTAGATGCCCAATAGTTGTTGAGTGCTTGCATCACTTCTTGGGGTTTCCCCTCTTTCATTCACCTATTAACTATCTTTATCTTGATCCATGATTTTTCTCACTTTCAATCTTCCTATTCTCTCCCACCTCTTGCAGGGGTGGGAGTGAAGTGGCCAAGCAACCCTGTGGGTGCAGGGTCAACATACCGCAAAAGGTAATACTGTATCTTCATCCCTCTTTCCACCTCAAATACTTGACATATTGCTGTTCAAATACTGCTGAAATCAGTAATACCTCTAAAGTCAGAATTCATTTAGAAGCCACCAGGCAATATTCAGATTATCGAGATGCAGGTTGCCTTTAGTACATAATAATATGTTTTAAATTCTGCTGCCTGTCATCCCAGGCATTGGGTGTAGTGACAGAAAGCATTAGCTACTGCTCTGTTTTTCTTAAAATCTGGTCAGAATTTAGCTCAAGGCAAGATTTAACTCATATGTGAATATCTACAAAGAACTGACAAATTTTCACCTAGATTTCCGTCTGTTTTCGAAAACATCAAGCATCAAAAGACAATAAAATCTAGAGTTGTTAAAATGAACATGACAAGCAAATAGTGACCCAAAATTTACATCAGTCTCAGAGATCTTCATAAATCTGAATTTAAAGAAATGGTTGAAATTGACTTCTGAGGTTAATAATAATTAAAGCTTTGTAATGAAAATACAAAAAAGAAAAAAAAAAGAAAAATAAAAATCAATCAATGCAAACTGAGTGATTACACATTTCCTTAGCCTAGGTAATTTGGAATGTACGAACTTTACCAGGAAGCAAATTTTCTGAATATGCCTACCTAAAGAAAAAAAGAAAAAAAGAACAGTAGCCAGCTACTACAATATACTAATTTTCCCCTAACCCTAAACAACTGATTCACCTGCAACAGTTTAGAGGCATACTGCTTTTCTACACTTCCTCTTATCCTTTCTTTCTCAGGCACCATCCACAGTAACACACAAAGAAATACTACACTATCAGATTAATATTTGGAAGCACATGATCAGCCATGCTAGATATGGAAAAGAACTGTTTTCTAAAGCTCTCACATACATGCACTGGTATGTATTCTGTCCTCTTCTGTATTTGTGGGATAAGGGAATGTCCTATTGTTTTTTAATTCTTTTACTTCATTAGCAAAATTCAGTCTTGAGAAGAGCAGAATAAGGCCTGGTAGAACAGAGAGGCTAAAAGACAGGAGAAATATAAGTAAGATATACCATGGTTGTACCATGGACAGAAATTATTCAATGCTAAAATTGGGGAAATTCCTTTTTTTTTTTTTTCCCTTGCAGGCAGTTGATAACAAGAAAGGTTCTCAGCAAGACAGATGGAACTCAAAATCTGAGTTTAGGAAGTGTAGATATAGGTTTCAGAAAACTGTGAGGGACAATATAAAATAAAGATATTTGCTACCATCTTATTGAAGTTCAAAAAAGGAAAAATCACCTACCATGTGTAGTTGCATAGCTTGAGATCCAAAAAGTTTGCAACTTTCCTGACTATTACTAAATTCTTCCATGATCAGGAAGCTTAAATTACCATTTAATTGCTACATCTGTAGGCTTCCACCAAGAACAAGCTAATGTTTATTCCATGTTCCGCTCTCTCTCATTGCAAGTCTTTTTGAGCAAGGGACACATAGTTCTCTGGCCTAGCACAGCCTTTGGGCAGTACCAGTCCTGTTCTTTGACATCTAACATTTTCTGACATACTTCATCTCCAGACAGCAGGACCCAGATGTAAAAGCCAGGCCTACCTAACACCTATGAGCATCACTTCAAATCCTTCTGAAAGCCTCAGGAGATTTCATGAGAGTAGACAGTAGATGAAAGTCACTGCTGCCATTTTCCCCTACCTACAAGCAGCAATTCCAATTATTCTGTTTCTTGGTTGTTTGTAAGATAACTTGCAGCTAATCAAAAATGTTTTCAGAATCAAAAACTTTAATGCCTATGAGGATCTTGCTAGTAAAGTTCTTTGGTGAAGCAATATCCTAAGCAGCTCAAAATGCAAAAGGATCATTTATATAACAGAGAAAAAAGTGCAAACTGACATGTTAATACATTTTAAGCATATATTACTGATTACAGCAATTTTCAATAAGCATTTAGTTCCTTTACTTTGCATATCTCTATCAGTGTATGGTTACGGTTGCATGCAGATCTAGCAATTCAAAGAAACAGAAAAGTCAAGTATGATTCGAAGTGACATCCACTACAATCACCCATGCTCCAGCCAAAGCGGCACTGGGTGTACCTGTACTGTACAAAAATCTGAGCTGGACTGGAAACTGGAAGTAGGTTGAGTCAGCACTTAACCTAACACAACCCAACTCTCCCTAGTATTTCTCTACACTGTACAAGAATCATAAAAGTAGGCCTAGTATGAACATATTCTAAATAATTCTGAGATACTACAATTACATTGTACAACATTCATGGAAAAATGGTCTCTTCACTTTGCTTACTTGATCAACTGACTGTTCATAACAATGTAGATTGAAGATTGCTCTAAAAGCATTTAAAGATATTGACTGTTGTGGTTTTGTTTTGAAGCAAAATTACACCCCATTAACTTTCTCTTTGATGTTCTGTCTGGGTCAGTACACACTGTCCTTTTTTCGAAACAAGGACACATCTACAGGCACACAAAGACATAATCAACATTAAAGACAAAACACTGCAGAAACAATCATGTAAATGATTGCAATACAAAAGTAAGACTCAACATTACATCTAGCTTTTGGTGTCTGGTATGCAGGGAGAAGACCACAACCCTATTTTAAATGACTGCTGAAGATCATTTTAGTCAGCAGGAGATTTAAGAGAAGCCTGGTGGGAAATGCTGAGCAAAGACACTGTAAAGTCTGAGACACTAAGGAGTGATAATTAAGAATCTTCTCCAGAGAGTAGAAGCTTAGAAGCACTTCTGGAAATTTTTGAGCACCTTTTTGAGAAGCCTGGTGCCTGCCTTTGCTTTAACTTACTTACGGTAAAGCCAGGTAACTCTTTATCCCATTGCCCATTTTCTCATGTGTCTTAATTAGTCCTTCCTTCAAACTTTGTTCTAAACGATGCATGCAGCTGAGGTGAGATTAATGGTCTCTCCTTTCCCACATCACTTCTTCTCCCCTTCTTAAATAAAGGTACTGTAATTGCTATTCTAAAGTCATATCCATTCTCCTCTGAGGTTTATTAAAGATATTCACCACCAGTCCTGTAATTTCATGTGCCAGTTCTTTCAACACTATGTGATGGGAATTAGTTGGTCTCTTGACTTGGTAGGATTAAGCTCTTTGAGTTCTCATCCAAAAAGCAGTAATTTCTATTTCCATAACCTCACAGCTGCTAGCCATCTTGCCTTTGCTCAACAGTCAACATCCTAGACTGTGGAGGACAGCTGGCCTGTGGACAGCTTTGGCCTTGAAGATGCACCTGTAACCTTGTAGAAGGCATGGGAAAACAGAAAAGGAGAAAAACAACTGAGAAAAACAACTGAAATAACAAGATGTGTTTTTGAAACGTACCAGCACGAGGAAGGACACTGACCACCTATCAAAAGATGAGCTAAAGCTCATGGACAAGGACCCATAGCCAATGAGGTGTAGCATATATGCACGTGGACAGATAAAAAAGACTATAAAGACAAGCCCACTGTTAATAAAGTGGTAGTTAGTTGTTACTTGCCAGCATTCTGAGTGTGTGTCATTGTCTGTTGCACTAGACCTGCTAAATCCCACCACAAACCATTCGGTTCAACCCTTATGTGTGTGTGGATTATGTTCCTTTCTCCTTCATTGTACAGCAAACTATTCAGTCATTGTTCTTTTGGTTTCTAAGGCTGAAGCATATTTTGCCATTTCCTAACAATGTTTCATTCACAGTCTCTCTCAGTCTGGATTGCGGCAACTGTAATTTTATTCCTTTATCTCTTGACTTCTTGTCTAATCTGGCTTTTGGAGACAATTTTTTCCCTTCTCCCCTTTAGAGACAGTCCTCAAATCTGTACTTTCATTCTTTGAAGTTTAAATCTTAACCAGGGTTCTTGAGCATTATAACAAATCAATAAGAAATAATGAAGTAATACAGAAACAAATAATGAAACCTACACATTTGTGGCATGACATCAGAACACATAAAAGGGTTATGTGAAGTGGCTCTTGCCAGCTGAAAAGAAGAAACCATGAAGATTGACAGATCTGACAATGCAAAAGAAATTCCAATCCTCTCATGTATAAAATATCATTTATGCATGTGGGACTTCCTTCATTCAGGCATTCAGATCAGGAAGAGCACCACAGAATTCAAAAGAATTACTTTCCATTAATCATGGAGTAATACAGATGGGAGATGGGACTGCTGAAAGGAAAGCAAATAGCTTTAAGATTTTCTTCTATGTTTGATCACAAGCAATTCTCACTCACTCTCATATATTATGCTCTTCTGCAGAGAAGCACAAAGGAAATTCTAAAGTCTGCATCCAGTCAAACCCTGTGTCAGGAATGTGATTTTGTCAGTGTTTAAGATACCAGACTTTCTGTAATATTTTTTGTATGGTCCAGGTGTGAGTCTTTCAAAAGTCCATGTGAAGTGCTGAAACACTGTCAAGGTCATCTGTGCAAAATAAAGGTAGCATGAGGCTCCCAACAGACACTATGCCAACCACTAGACATTGTCCACATCAGCTGTTTCCGCCACCCAATACAGAGAAGAAAATCAGGAGCAGATAGTGCTGTTGTTGCTGTCAAAGACAGAACTGTGAGACTTGCAGGTACTCTTTTCACTTCAGAGTACACTGTTTTGGTAATTGGGTTTGGTAAGGAAGGTGGTGGTATACAAAGATGGCCCTCTGGGAAGTTTGAAAGAGGTTGCATACATAAGCCCCTCAGTACTTTCACTCCTCTTACCCTGAGAAAACTCAGTTTTAAAATTCATGTATTGGTCCATCTAATTCTTTCACAGTTTCTGCATGTCCCCAGCAAGACATATTAAACTACAGCCTGTAGCGGTTCTGCATACTGGTGTTTATTTACAGAACAGCATAGTTATACTTTTTCTCTACTTGATTATTTTATACATGTGCTTGCTTACTCCCCACCGGAGCACCACATCCACTACATCTTGATTTTCCTTCCCTTGTAAATACTGATCTGGAAAAGGCAGGCAGAAAGTCACGTTGATTCATGCTATTCCACTGCTTGCAGTAAACTGTCAGCCATTACAAGTCAAAGTCCCTGGGTATCTCCCTCCATTCATCTCCACACATGTGTTTGATCTCTAGGTCTTCTTCCACTTTCCTCCCTTGGTCTTCTTTTACTTTCCTCCATTCAGGACCTCCTTATTTCCAGACATCCTCCTCTTTCCTGAAATCATTTCTTCCTTTCAGGAATTGTTCTTTTGGCCTCCAGGCCCTCTTCCTCCCAGCCCCCCAATCTAAATAGTCTAAGTTCAGAAACTCAACAAGAGATTACCATTCATAATGGTGGTTTTCTTTCATCTCTCTGTATAAACTGGAGGATTAAGGCCATGCCACTTCAGTTTAATCCAGATTATCACATTTAAATCCAGCCCATACTGGTTGCAGCTGACAAGGAGCAGGCTTCTGTTTGAGTGTAGAAAAGTTTAACTTTGGACATTCACTTCCCACCCACATACAACTCACACTATTTTTCACCCACAACACACCCCAGTCCAAGAGTGTTTCTATCATCTGCTTCCCTGCTAAGACACAGAAGTCCTCCAGATCTGAGTTACTGCAAAAACTGAGAACCTAGTAAGAGAAATTGAAGTAGTGTAAACATTGGTTTAATGTACCAACATAGAACATTAATAGTTAAAAAGTCAAGAGAGAAAAAGGTAAGTCTTTTGACTGAGTCTCCATATAACAAAATGAAGTCATCAGTTTGACTTCTACTGTGCTCCATTATATTAACATACTCTTTTCAAACACCAACTGTTTTTGTTTTAGGGTGTGTGGCTTTGTTGTATTTTAACCCTTACAACTTTTTTGCAGTCCACAAATGTACATGAGTGCTATTGTGGTAGTTGGTAATGAATCAGAATACCAGATCAATACAAAATGCACACACAACCAGTTTGACCAGCCACATCATGACTTCAGTTCATTAACAGCCCCCTTCAAAGCAAACTACCAGCAAGCAGAGATAAGAAATATAGAAACAGATGATCACCTTCTGTTGAGCTGCAGTAGTCTAACATATTTACTGTAAAGCAAGGAACATTTAGAGACGTATAGTTTATCACTTTGTTAAAGTTATGAGCTACAGACTCTGGGGAAAAAACCCACTGTGTAAATCTCAAGAGTGTATTTAAAAATCACACATTACAAAAATTCTTGTAAGCCTTTCCTGTAGATCCTTGGACCCAAAGGCAATTTTCAGGTCCCTCACTAATTCTATTCACAACTCAAAGTAAATCTGTTGTAAACAGCAGTGCAGATCCCATTTAAATGTGGTCCTGGAGTTAGACCAGGTCAATAACCAAAACTGCCCATCTGAATTCAAGGAAGAGGCTAAGCAACAGGTACCATTGGGCTGAAGAGGTGCTGATTTTTACTGACAGGAATGGCACAAGGTATTAGAGAAGACCTGGGTACAAGAGAAGAACTGAGAGAAGATTTATCTGTGTGTTTGCTGCTCTGATAAACTCTCTGAAAGTGGCATTAAATGCCAAAGTCAACTGAGGTATATTCATCCTCACTAGGAATAACAGCAGAAAAGGTGTGCACAATAGACCTTAACATTGAAAAAGAAAGAATTACTCAATCTCCAAATGTTCATTTCACTCTCAGTAAGCAATAAAGCCAACTGACCTAATCCTGGGAGTGGGTATAACTGTAGCTACAAAGGAGTATTAAAATGTAGTGCTCTGAGTGCATGCTGTGCTGGGTGGAAGTGGATCAATCTGGCTTATTGAACCTCTTGTTGAAAACAGACTGCTGTAATTTGAATCCAACATGCTGCTTCCTAAAGAACCGCCTCTTCTCTCCTAACGCATGCTGTCCCAACATGGCTTTTCAGGTGCTTTTTATAAGGTCCTTCTAGTCTTCCAAACTGGGTGGCCTGCTCTTTGTTAGCTGCCGGCTCTCTCCCTGGGTGTTTTTAACACCAGTAATGCTTAGCCAGCAGGTGTGTGCGTAGGCACAGGTTGAACAGAGCCACATCATGCTCCTTTGTCTAGCTTTCTTTCCGAAATCGATTTCACTACTGCTGAAATTGATCCCACTAGCTGCTTGCCCTCCCTGACAAGACAGATGATAGAAAGTAATGATAGTGTGGAAGATACCAAGTAAACATGGCTGCAGACTTGTGAGGTCTTGTAGTACAATACAATATTTGGAAGCAGATTGCCAACACTGCACAGCTTTACCTAATATTGCTCTTCTTACCTGAATATCATCAAGGTTTCTATGAAGCATCCCTCCCTTACAGAGCCCTGCTTCCACCTCAGATCACATACACATACCATAGGCCAGTCTTGCTTCTCTGCTATTGCTTGCTGCTCAAACACTTTCCTCTTCCCTTTCCTTTTCTGGGCAGGACAGATTTTCTCTCTGCTCCATTTTATTGTTCCACCACACATACACACCCCTCTCCCAGCAATTCCTCATTCTTCAGCTCTCACATTAGAGGCCCACACAACACACAGCTGAACAATTCCTCATCTCAGTAGTTCAGTACTACCACTCTGCTAACTGCACCACGTTAAGACATGCTGATCTTGATTCCTCTCATCTCTTTTCATAGAATATCATGAGTTGGAAGGGACCCACAAGGATCATCCAAGTCCAGCTCTTTTACAGCAGTGATTCCCCACACCAGTATCTCTGCCTATCCTTCCCTTAGGCTCTCTCACCATCAGTAGTGCTAATTCCCCTGCACCAGCACTGCCAACTTCTCCTCCAACATGATGAGTATTTCTTCTTTAATCTCTGTGGTGGTTTTAAAAACTCAGTGGGGAAAACTTAAGACTGCTTGAGCTGCCCTCTTATGATAGTAGAGAGGGAAAACAAAGAAAACAAGACTGCAAAAGGTTAAAACCATTAGAGTCACAATTTTACTGAGGTAAAACTTGCAAATAACACAGCAATACAGAGGAAAATGGTTTACCCACAAAGCCAGCAAAGGCAAAATGCTACCAGTTGCCCCACTCCTAGGGCAAAACCAAAATGGCTCCTGCTCCCACACTGCATGCCAAGTGGCCTGGGAGAACAAAGGGAAACAAGTTTCTGCAGTTGACCCTTCCTGGCCAGACAAAAACCATGGGGACCGGGGACAATGTAAAAACTGGAAGACTAGTTTGTCCAAAAGAATTTATGCTGCCGAGATGCTGGCATGGATCCTGGCGTAGCAGCAGTGTGGGTGCAGGGGGCTCTTCGTTTCCTGGCATGTGGCTGCCTCCAGCACCAGCAGTGCTCCGCTGAAGTTTTAGGTTCTTGCACAGCTTGGCTGGGCTGTAAAATAGAGGCAGGAAGCCACAGTGGCAGCTTTGGAGGCTGCTGTTGTGGTGTCTCTGACAGTGGCTGCTGCAGTTGTGGCAGCAGTGGTACCACAGGCTCTCTCTCCTGGTGCCATGTGGCCACTCAGTCCTGACCCCAGTCCTGCACCCCTTCTCGTGTGAGTGCAGCAGCAAAAATGGCATGGTTTTGATACTGCATTCAGATGTTAGGCAAAAATTTCAATAGGTGCTTTGTGCTATTCTTTCCTTGTGCTATGTGATTTTTGAGTAGAAACAGCAAGGAATTCACATTTTAAAAACAAAGTACCATTAGCAATTACAATATGCAAACAATTTATTTTATGTTCCCCTAATCGAAATCTATTTTGTACTTGTTAATATGAAAAAGTTTTGTTGGTTAATTTTTTTGGGGGTTTTTTGTTTGTTTTTTTGTTTGTTGGTTTAGTTTTGGTTTTTTTGGTTGGTTGGGGGTTTTTAACGCAGTTGCAAAAAATCATTCCTTTTTGAGGAAACAGTTGTTTCATAAAATTTTTCTTCCTTTCTTGTTTAACAGCTGTTCTAAAATGTATAATCTTACTGCACACTTCATTATATTTTTGGTATAGGAAGCAACACTGAAAGGAGAGAAGGAATTAAGAAAGATCATTCCCAAATAAACAGTGAGCATCAACTAAAAAAAGTGAAACATTCAATTCAGTTGCCATCTTGCAATTTTCTGATATTACTGGCATAACATTGTACAGATGATTAAAAGAGAATCTCATAAACAAATAAAAATGTGTTTTATTCTAGCATGCATAAGACTTGAAGACCTGCACTCAGTTCCTCACTGTGTAACAGATTCCTCGAATGACCTTGTGCACATTGTTTCAAGAGGGAAAACAATAACAAAACCCCAAAATTATAAAGAAAATTCCACCTTAAAGGCACACAAATAGTTCTTAATCTCAGCCTTTGTCTGCAAACATAAGAACCTCCACCACATCTTACTTAAGATGTATGCAGGCCTCATGCCATCAGTGCCTTAGGTTTACCACGAGTCACTGCTGCTACTGCAAAATGCACACAGAACAAGACAATCATGACCTATCCTGCTCCTGTTAAATTTACTAAGCATCATAAGACCTATGATCACAGTTGCCTATGGCTGCTGAATTTAAAGCATAAGCTCCAAAAATAAAAAATAAAAAAAAACCAAACACTGAGAAGTTGATCCCAGAAAAAATAATTTACCACATGCTAGAGAGTTACAAGGTTCAGCCAAATGGACATTTGCCTCTGTTCAGCATCCTCTTACATGGGAAAATTTAAAATCATTGTTTATTCTCCTTATAACTCATTATTATTTTTATAAGCCACAGTATTTTACTGTTCTAACCAGAGATTAGCAGGTTTCAATAGTAGGTATTATACAGATAAAAAACAAAATAGGGAATTTCTTCCACAAAGAGGGTAAATTTATGTATAAGAAATTTAAACATATACAGACACAGAGGAGAGTGTTTTGGACCCTCTTCAGGAGACAATAAAGACATCAGGCAAATGTCTACTAAAGAATTCTTAGTATCTAACTTCTCCAGAATCATGGACCAAATCATCCAGGTAGGGTCTGTCCTCACGCATAACCACCTATTGGGATATCCCAACGAATATATACAAAAACAGAAATCTCAAGAAAACATTCATGAAACCAGAATCAGCTCCAAGGGGAAAAGAAAAAAGAAAAAGAAAGAAAGAAAAAAAAAAGGAAGAGAAAAGGGGGGAGGGGGAAAGGGAGAGAGAAAAAAAGGAAATAAAAACCCCCACAAAAACCATACATCTTTCAACACACGAATAAATGGGATACTTTTTACTCCCTTCTTAAGAACACAAGCTTCTACCTTCTCCACCCTCACTCCATCTGATGGAGTTCTTCCACTGTCAGTATACTGAGTTTATATTTTCACTGCCAGAAAAAAAAGTTGGCTCTTTGACGGCACAGCAACTAACCTGATTTAGCTAGAATATATTGTAAGAAAAACAGCTATGTAGATAGCATCTTAACATAGCTGGCTGAGGTCAATTGCACTTGAGAAGACAATATATTAATTTCACCTAGGTGTATCAAGGTAAGGACCACCTGACTCCAGCCAGGATTTTGCCACAAAAGAGCTGTCTGGTGTTCCTTATCACGCTATAGAAGCACACCATTGTGGAAAAACGTGTAAACATTTTCATTGCACAGACTGTAGGGAGTTCATAGAGGCCTATTCTGAGAGAAATTATAACCAAAACAGGCAGAAAACATTCCTGGCAGATTGAGGAATTGTGAATAGCTAGAGGTACGCTCATACATCTCATCCAAAGGGTGAGGAACTACATGCGAGAGGAAAGTACTGCTCCTATTCTGGTGTAGAAACGCCAGAGAGCAATATGTGGCTCTGTGGGAGAGAAAAAGGGTCTAAGCAAATACAGTTTCCCTTGTTGCCCTAGCCACACACATGTGGCGTCAAGCAGAAATCAACACGTATTTATTAAGTTCCATGGATGTGAATCAAGACTTAATGAAATGAAAAAACATCAGCAGAGCTCATCAGCTTGATATGACTTCTTTCCATGCAGAGAGTTTTAGAACTGACCATTTCACAGCCCATTATCACATAGCCTCTAATCTGTACCACATCACACAAACATCACAAACACTCACAGCTGGAATATCGTATTGTGATGTTTCTGTTTCAGAATTTTTTTCACTTTTTTCCTAAAACATTCCACAAGAATCTTTGTTTGAATTTCCACTAATTCATGTTTTAGCCCCATCTCAAATTGCCTCTCATTGCTGAGTCTGAGTCTAAGAACAACAGAGCTGAGTGAGAAACATTCTGTTAACGTTTAGGAGTGCTAACATCAAATCAAGTGGCTAACACAAAAACATCAGCCAGGTAAGCAAGGCCTTTCTCACAAAGTAAACAACTACATGGTTATTGTGCAAATGGTATCATGCAGATTCAGTATTCCCCAAGGATTTCTCAATTGTACCAGTTACAAAATACACTATGCTTCTTTTCTTGCAATTTCATTTATTTCATCTTAAAATAAATATTCTTAGTACACAAAATCGTACTTGTCAGTTACTTGTCAGTCACTTGTCAGTCATGTGTGCCACAAGCACTGCCTCAGTATGCTCACTGACAGATTTCCAAAGAGACGTAGTTAGTGCAAAAAGGGAAGAGAAAGCAGGACAAGACTGAATATAATCATTTGGCTTCTGCCCTCAAGTAAGCACATGGAGCTTCAAACAAAAATAAGGATTTCATTTGCAGAGGTTCACCTCTTATTGGCTTTATAGAAGTGATAAGTGTTAAGATGGAAGATGAATGACAGAAGCACAAGGGTTTACCAAGCTCAGTCTGAAAAGATAACTACATTTACAGATGAGTGCAAGAAACTGGATTGAAGACAGAATAGTAAGTAATCAGGCTGGAGATTTGGCCAAACATGGGCTTTCACGGCCAGGACAGGAGAAGGACAAGATCTGAAACTCTATAGCATGTGTAATGGTTTATCTTTAGGCCTTCCTTGGAGACCAGGTCACATGATTTATATGAACTGGGAAAGTATTCCATTCTATTTTTATGCCAGCTTAAATATAATGGGGGGAAGTCGGAAGCCAGGGGTCAGTCCTTTTTCTGGCTGTATGGAACTCAGGAGTAGGTGTCTCAACTAGCTGTTTCCTGGGAGGGAGGTGGAAACTTGTTTTCTTTTTCTTTCCTTCTCTGTATGTATGCGTAAACATATATAAATTGCTGAAATCGGCTTTTCCAGTTTTTTGCCCTCTCTCCTTTTCCCTTTGGCCAGGGGAGTGGGGAGTGGGGGAGTAGGGGGGAGCAGGGTGTGTGTCTCTGTTTTGGGCCCTTGGACACTTGGCATTCAGCCAGGGCCAAACTGCCACATTTTTTGTGCCAGAACCTGGGAACACTGCCAGGAAGAGGTGTGTTTATATAAACATACTCCCTTTGTTTGGGAACAAGTCTGGGAAGGTTGCCAGGAAAGGTGTGTTTGTACAAATATACCTTTTGTTTGGAAACACACTAATATAAACATATAAACATGGCTCTTTTCATTATTCCTTTTCCTATTTTAACTGTTTTCGTGTTTGGTTTGAGGTATCCTTTGAGAAATTGTGTGGATGATGAATACCAATTTCTTTCTTTCCTCAATTTTTACATAGATGGGTTAGTAACAAAAGCACCTAAGATTTTTTCTAACCCTTACTGAAGTTCTCTCCCGGCGGTGCTGTTATTGATTAATGCTACAAAAACACTGTTAGGATTTGGAAAGGTGATGCTTTATTGGTTGCAGAACAGGCTAAACCTCAACAGACATGACTGGGACTTTGGGACGTGTCTTAAAGGGGCCAGTTCCTGAATGGCAGGAAATGTGGATTAATTTGGGCAAGTTTTTAGGGCATTTGACACCTCCCATTACCTGTGACTTTACACCAGAACAAGTGTTCAATCCTAACAAACTGACATGTCTTTTGATGGAAGGGTTTTTCACTCATGCTGTTCCAAATCAACAAGTCCTTGCATTGTACTGGGGCCTGGCTTGTGCTTATTGAGATGCAGTTGAATACTGTCAAAATACTAAGGCTGAGACAGATACTCAAGCTATGCCACCTGAGGTGCCCATGGCTTCCGCAGTCAAAAAGAAGTCATGGATAACGAGACCTAAAAGACCTACAAACTTAGAGGAAGAAGAGCAGGCAGGGCCCAGTACTGCACTAGAGGAAGGTCAACCAACTGAAAGATCAGACAAGAAAGTGAAGTTTTGTGGTAATTTACCCCATCAGAACTTCAGGACTTGTGGAGACATTACAGTCACTTGCCTGGTAAATGAATTCTTACCTGGCTGCTTCAACGCTGGGACAATGGGGCTAATAGTCAAATGTTAGAAACTCATGAAGCCCAGCAATTAGGGTCCATTGCCAAAGACCATGAGATTGGGAAAACGACTGGAAAGGACAGAGGCATTTGCAGTCTTTGGAGAAGACTCCTCTTAAGTGTGAGAAAGAGGTACCTGTTCAAGGAAGATCTAATGAGCTCCCCAAGAAAGTGGTTGAAGGTAGAGGGAGCCATCTAGTATCTGTGGGAATCGGCAAAGCTGGAAATCATTTACGGTACCAGAAACAGAGAATATAATAACATCTTCTCCAATTCGGAGGATGTCCCTTTGCACAATGCCCAGGTCCAGAAAGGTAATTCAAGGTGCCCTTGCATCATTTGTTAACTGCATGGCAACAGTATTCCATTCAGAAATGGATGAACCATCTGTGGGCATGATGTGCACTTGGTTGTAGAAGTGTAGAAGACAATATGCTACTGCCTCAGTCTCATGGGCCAACAAAATGGATTACAGGGACGGCCCTGATCGTTGCTACCAGTACCTCCCTACTAGAGAGAGACTTTACAAGTACCCCAAATATAAGAATCACTATAGAGACTACAGAGACAAGAGACTATAGAGACTACAGAGACAGACCAAGAGAGAGGTCACGGTCTCGGCCATGGTCTCGGTCTCAATCTTGGTCTCCTTCTGTCACATGTAGAAGGAGATAAAGCCCCAGGAGTGGGCCATGTGGTGAGTTATGGTTTTATCTGCATGACCAGGGGGAAGACATGAGAAAGTGGGACAGAAAAAAACCTCAGTCTTTCTGCATCTCAGAGATTGTGATTTTCTTTCTGAAGCATCTGCATCAACTACATGGATGACCTTCTTATTAGCTTTCTTCTGTCTTAATTCTGTCACCCATGTTTTGTACTGTGGGGAAGAGAAATGAGCTGTTCTGTGTGTGCAAGTAGTGGAACTTCTACCCTGTCTTAGCTGTTCCTCAGAAAGGGACAACTCCAGGTCTGAGATGTCATGGAGAGAGAGCCCAGGTACCCCCTTGCAGTGATTCTTCCACTGACATCTGAATGTGTTGGTGCAATGATACCCAGGAAAGCCCAGACAAATTTAAGCATATGTCATATACTAAATAAATAGAACAAGGTACTCTTTGAACAGTTTACAGTGCCTTGATATTGTTGCCTCATTATTGCAAGCATGTACGTCACCGTTAATTCTCTAGCTTTCATTAAATTTAAAGAGAAAAAGAAGTTCCACTTTAACTGTCTGTCCCTTGGAAAGAGGAACTGGATAATGAATGAAGAAACCTTTAAAACTTTGAAAATGCACATACCACCATAAATCTTCTATTGCCTCTTCTCTTGTATATGTGCCTTATTCCTTCATTTGCAAATGTCACTTCTTTTAGAAGATATAATATCAAAACAAAAGTAATAGCTGGCTTCAACAGAACAGTTACTTTGTAAATCCCACTTTGATTCTTCCCCATACCACAGAGTTGAAAGTTTTTAAGAAATTCTCCACACCAAAAGAGTAATCATTAATAGCACCAGAGATCTCCTTTTCCAGCCCAAAAGGAATGTGACTGAAGAATCTCAGGGTGTTCTGAGCTAATACACAAAATACTTCTATAACCTTGTAATTTTTGTATGGTATAAAAATTGAGTAAATAATTGTTACACTCTGGTTCAGAAGCTCCAAGCTATACCAGATGTACACTTCAATTTCAGACTTCAAGAGATGCTGCCCACAGGAACTCTTGCAAAGCCTTTGATACCTTGAGTTCACATCTGGAGAAAAAGCTATACATGTTTCTCTAAGAGATTTTATTTAATTTGGTGAGAAAATAGGTGTTTTGGCAAAAAGGGTTTACAGGAGCAACATACAACTAAGGAAAATATTCCACAAAAGCACTGCACTTAATAGCAAGCTACTAGGCAAACACCAATCCACAAATTAAGTGAAATACTCACAACTTAAGTTGCTCACAAGAGGAAGAAAATAGTAAAGGAAGCAAGATTAAGAGAAGAATAAAGAGGGGGAAAATATAGTTACCACAAAGAGGTCACATGTTAACAAATCCCAGGACGGCAGGCCAAGGCAAGATGGAAACCTCGTGTGTGCCTCTTTTACCTACTGTGGCTGCTGGCCCCAGGCAGCACATCTGGTTCACTGACCACTCACTGTCCCCCTAGCCAAAGTGATGGGTGCTGCAGCAAATCAGAGGTTCCAGGGAGTGTGGGGTGGGTGGGCTACCAGGTGGGCCTTATTGATTGACAGGTGCCCCATGCTACCTTCATGCCACCTGTTTGCTGAGCCCGGCAGCCGTCTCAGCTGCAAACCTTACCATGTGGGCACTGATGCTGGAGGCGTGGTCACCTACACACACACACACACACATACACACACACATACACACACACAAAGTGGTTGATTCAACCCATCAATCAGTGAGATATAAATCCAGTCTCTGACAATAATTTATGGAGAAAATTGTTGTGGTTTAACCCCAGCTGACAACTAAGCACCATGCAGCCACTCACACACCCTGAGTGCTGAGTTGGGATGGGGGAGAGAAAGAGAAGGGTAAAAGTGAAAAACTTGTGGGTTAACATAAAGACAATGTAATAGGCAAAGCAAAAGTCATCCTAAATCAGGTGTCTCCCTCTTCTTCTTCCCCCAGTTTTATATGTTGTGCCTGATGCCATATGATATGGGATTCCCCTCTGATCAGTTAGGGTCAGCTGTCTTGGCTGTGTCCCCTACCTGTGTCTTGTGCATCCCCAGCCTGCTCTCTGGTGGGGCCCTGTGAGAAGCAGAATAGACCCTGACAGACCCTGATGCTGTGCAAGTACTTCTCGGCAGGGATGACAACATCCCTGTATTGTCAACACTGTTTCCATCATAAATCCGAAACACAGCCCCATACGGGCTAATGTGAAGAAAATGAACTCTATCCCAACCAAAGTCAGTAACAATTTAGATGTCTAAACTGACTGCTGCTCATTTAGTAGTGAGACTGTGCTTTGATTGCTCTCCCAAAGCAAGATGGCATTAGCAATCCTTGCAAATTGTTTCATTGATTTTCTTTAAGTAACCGAATTCTATTGTGACTTTGTGCTTCATTTTCTATATCACAGTTATTATACACAGTGGCCTTGTTCTCTTTCTTTATGGCTTAACCATTATAGAATACATAATAGTACTGCTATAGTTATATAGTACTGCTAGAATTTATACATTTATAATCTGACAATCCTCATGCCGTCTCACAGAAATCTGTCCCATGCATCATGGCTCACACAGTCTTAGTCATGTT
Organism: Anabacerthia variegaticeps; assembly: GCA_035583185.1. Taxonomy (NCBI): domain Eukaryota; kingdom Metazoa; phylum Chordata; class Aves; order Passeriformes; family Furnariidae; genus Anabacerthia; species Anabacerthia variegaticeps. Next base: position 10,041,694 of record JAWWEW010000112.1, on the reverse strand, counting down.
AATACAAGCCTAAATATATACCCTATAGCTTTACCATCAAGTTCACAAGACATTTAAGGGGTTCTTAGGCCTCCAGCACATCAGGGTCAAAAGACTATTCTTTCAACTTCTGTCTGTGACCAATGTGAAACTTACCACTAAGATATCTGTCAAAAATCTTTTAAAGAAATAATTTTCTCTTAGAAAAACTGAGCCTTAAAGAAAGGAAAATGCTTTAATTTGTGGCAGAGTTTTGGCTTTTTTAAGTCCTCATGCTGTAGATGCCCAAGCCTCACAAAACAATGGGAGTTGGACCATAAAAAATTAAACTCCATAAAAATATGTACTTTTCATGCAAAAAAAAAAATCCAAAAAAGAAGAAATAAAACAGTATAAATCAGTAGTATAGTCAGTGTATGATGTATAAGTAATATATAAAATCAGTATATAATTATTCTAAATGAATTGCATTTTTACCAACTGTTACTGTTCTTGCTGACAAAAAAAAAAAAAGCATGTATTATTCTATTCCTTTTCTACTTCATCGTAACTCAGCATCACAGAGTTCTTCCCCCAAAAAAAGTGGAGAAAGAAAAATAAAAAAAGGAGCTTTGTGTGGATGCATCCACCATCTTTCATGCATGCAAATAACTAGCAGATGAGTATTTATATTGAGGATTAGAGCTTTGAATAGACAAACCACAGATAAATGTGTGCCCTCACTATCTAGGTTACATCCCCTAGGAATTGAGACTAATGTTCTTTTTCAATAGGAACAGAAAAGAAAGATTTGAAGAAACAATGAGAAGATGAGAAATGAGCTCGCTCTGAAATATAACAATAATGGTACTCAAATGCTTGCCAGAAGCACACTAGTTACATTCTTGAAAAAGTTAAAAGTTCAAAAAATGTAATATAAAGTACAACATATAACAAGATGTAACAAGTGATAACCAGGAATATGTGTTGTAAGTCAGAGCAACATTCAAACTTATTTACAAATCAAAGGAAAAATAATCACTCTTACATTCATGTAAAATCCTTTTCAAGCCTCCCATTAACGAGTAGCATGCTGCCACTAACTTTAAATAACTAGACATTAATTTCATAGAATTGGTTCACCTCCACTTGTGACCCTTCTGCCAGGTGGGCTATCAGAAGGGCCCAGGGGCTTCCCTCTCAGTAGGCCAAAACTGGCCATGACTACACAAGGTGCACCATGGCAGAATCAATACCCTGCCAAACTGGAGCATGAACAATTCAACCGAAATAAATATTTACTGTGATCAAGGCAAATGTATGCAACTAGTATTCTAGCTTCCACAACGTTCTATAGGGACCACTGCAAGAAAAAACTTGAAGATTCCTCAAAGACCTCTTTATGGACTGCACCAGCTCCACAAGTGATATTAGAGGAACATAAGAATCTCAAAGCTTTGGAGTTTTGTTTGGTTTGTTGGATGGGGTTCTTTTTTTTGGTCTTTCTAGTTTTGTCTGCACTTCTTTCTCTGTGGTAAGTCTGGTAATTTTTGGCACTACAAACAATATCTGAGTTTTGAGATGTAACAAGAGCTAGTATTTTTTGCAGCAGAAGGTACCATAGAAACTACATATAGCTGAGTCAAGTGATTTAAAGGGAATAACCAAGCAAAGTAAAGAAAGAAGGGAACTGAGGCAGCCAGCCAAGCAACACCAAGTTAACTCTATAACCAGGTGTTTTGTCTTAAAGAAGCTCATAAGGCAGTCACTTAGAACTTTGGGGGCTCTAGACACAGATGACCACCAGAGACCCCCAATGAAGCCCCTCAGAGACCTTATAAGGATATGTGTATCAGCTAATAAGTGTAGGGAAATGTCATGACTATGTAACAGGAATGCGGGAAACAAAAAATGAATAATCCTGTAACACAGACATATAAGCTGTGGTGAAGATACCTCTGTGGGCACTTTGGCAAACTGATTCCCAGGGCACCTGCCATGGCAAACTGATTCCCAGGGCACCTGCCATGCTGTGATCATGTAGTGTGTTGTAATAAAGAATGGCTGGCTTCTAAAACTCACAAATTGATTCTCAGAGGTTTCTTTAAGAGGCAATGTTAGGCAACACAGAGAGACACTAGGAAGCATGATCATCTTATATCAGCAACTTCAAAATCTGAAGGCAGCAAAAAAACAGTCAACAAGAACATGCGAAAGCAAAGCACAAGGCCAAGAGCAGAATTTCAACTTGTTCCCTTGAGTACTCTGTGTGTCTTGAAGTCTTAGATCACTACAGCTGTCTTGCTGAAGAACCTGAAAAAATCATTCTGTATATTCTGCTACATGAAAGAAAAGTTTTCAGTGCTACTCTCAGTTTGAGCAAGTGAATATCATATATACATATATATATGTCTTATATTGGCAAATAAACAGGTGAAAAATGGCTGCAGCACAGATGTGTTTGAGAGCAAATATAGCTAAATAAATGAAATAGAAATCACTGTAGCAGTGAAACATGTAACAAAAGTAATCTACCCATCTCATTATTCTCCAAGGCCACTCAGTTTGTCCAGATATATCAGCCTTCTTGCTCCCTATTCACTACAGGGGATTGGCAGCATACTCTTCCCCTTTTTTTTTTTTTTCCTTAGCAGGGTCCACATGGATATACACTTTCAAAGTAGTGCAAAATGATGGGTCTTGCCAACAAAGAAACCCCCTGTGGACAAACTGACACTGCTGAAGGTTGGGGGAAGCAAAGCAACAAGAGTGTCCTGTGAGCCAGCTGCGCGGCTCAGCATGCCACTAAAAAAAATGTATCAAGATTTTATTCAAAAAAACTGTATTATTTGCAATTCATTAATTTGTGATTTGCATGCCTAAAGTTTTTTGATAACCCAGTCAAGGTGATTAATCAATACATTGAGAGTCCTAGGCCTACCAATTTCAAGGGCAAAATTCTCATTTAGTTTCACCAGATCTTTGTTTTCACTTCACTATGAAAGCGAAGACCTCAAAGGGTATCACTTATTTTGCAAGCCTCAGTGTTTGGCAAATAGATATAAACAAACACTCTCACAGTTCCCAAACAACTTATGAACATCTGCATTAAGTGAAATAAATAATTCAGTTTGCATCAATCCCACTACCAAACCACTTTATGAACCCTGGTAAAGATATGCACACGGCACATACAGAGTTAAGTACATAAAACCTGGACATGAAGTGAACTGACGTTCCCTCTGACTCTCAAACACTGTTACACCGTTGAATGTGAGAAGTATTTTATTGGCATCCACCCTTCTCTTCTCAGACTCTCTGAGACCTGAGCCTCAGCTTACATGTAGCTGAGGTCATACTTAGGATGGTGCCACAGAGGAAAGATGCCATTTTGCGCCCACCTGACTTCAGCAGCTCCACTGACTCCTGCCATCAGAGCCTGACAGTTTGGCATCTCCTAGCATCCTGATGGCTGAAAAGCACAATTCTTGCTCTTCTCCCTGACACTATGCATGAACTCACAGTGAGCTTAAAAGATAAACCTGACAAGTTCAAAGGAACCTGATCAGAGTTTGAACAGTGTTTTCAGTAGCATTATTGATTTCTACTTTTCATTAGAGGCTTTCACAGACCATAAGGGAATTTCTTGCTCTAAGGAGACCTTAATTAATAGTTTTTATCTATTCCATATTCCCAACCCTTAGCATCACAGGGATATTAGTAGCTTCATTGGAAACTGAGATCATATCCTTCTTTTTACAGATGTAGCTCAGTTGCTGCCTAGAGCACCAAGATACCAATTAGCTACAGGCTCAGTAGCTACTGGAGAATGCAGTGCTGCCCATAATCCCACTGGCGTCAAACCCAGTGGAATTTCTGTGGGTCAAAGCTGAAGGATGATGCTCAACAGAACTCGATCTCCCAGTTCAGGCACTAATCTTTAATGCTACTGCTATATACAGATGTGATCATTTGAATCTACATACTCCATGACCTTCTCTGGTCTAAATACAACAAGGAAAATGCTGAAATAAATATATCCACAACTATTTCTTTGGACATTTTAAGTCCTTTTTTAGCCCTTCTTGAGCCCTTTTGGTTGGTTTTCAGAAAATGTTTGAGTCACCTTGGTTTTTTGACCAAAGTCTTTCAGTAAATTTTAAAAACCCAAGAAAGAGCATTCCTGGCAACCAAACCTCAGCTTCACCCACACAATTACTTGAGCCAGAGTTCTTGCATGTTTGTCTAATCAAGAAGCAGAAAAAAACATTATAAAATGCTTCTGATCAATAGTCTGTAGGCACAGAGCTCAAAGGCACAGAGCTCAAACACTGAACGTTCACCAACAATCAATAGAGCAAACATTCAAAAATATTTGCTGAAAAATATCAAAAAACATGAGTAAACCAGTCTGTTGACAAATATACAGCTAATGCTAAAAGGAAGCTTCTTCTAAATGCTATTCTTGACAAACTATTCATTCCTTTCCAACCATATATTTAAGTTGCTTAAAAATTCCTGTAAATTACAGAAGTGTTCTGGATTTAATATTTCTTTTCAGATCGTGAAAGAAAATCCAAGTTAGAAGACAAAAATGAATACATAGATTTTAAAAGAGAGAAGATTTAAGAGAACTTTTACTTTTGGACTATTGATTTTTTAACCCAACCCCATACATCAGCAATCAATAGATCTTTGCTATTCATACAAGCATAACACTGGGCATGAGAAGGAATGATACACACTTGTATTTGTATATTTTCCTATTCAAGCATTCTCAGAATTTTAACCCAGGAGATGAAAACTTACTTTGCAAACAATATGTTAAGCACAATTTATTTGTACTCTATTTCTGAAAAAAAGAGCCATGTGAGAAGTCATATAGATAATGTAACACTACCTTTCACTTGCAACACTTAAAATGTGGATATGAAGACTATCAGAGAGACCATCATCTTGCAAGTAAACAACTTATTCATTTTGTTCAATGTATTTCAAAGAAAAAAACCCTACATTTACACTACAATCCCTAGGGACATAAAATGATTTAGCAATACCTGGATAATGTTCAGTTGCATACGTGCCTCAGTGATTCTTAAGTTTGCTGAGCCATAGACTGGGGAGCACTGTTTACACTTTGCACTGTTATGACTCCATCCAGGTGACAATCTGAAAGTATTGTTGAAACACAAATTAATTAATCCCTGCCAACTGAACCAAGGAGAGATTCAGTGACCTCCTCAGGGAAATAAAACCCAGCCTTGATTCAACACTCAGGCTGCAATCTGGCATGTGGCAAACAACTATAGTCCAAAAGCTCACTGCAAGTTTTCAACTATATTCCTTTTTTCAGCCCTTATCTTGCTAAGGTGATGCAAATAAATGAGAGTTGTAGCTGCAGAAATGAACTAGTTCATAAATCATATAGCTGGGCCAGGAGTCAGATCTCTCTATTGCTCCTAGACATCACACCAGGTTTTCTGCTGTCTGGCAATTAGTTGGGACAGCAGAAGGACCTGTCATCCCAAGCTAAATATCACAGATAAAAATGAACAGCAAACATCGCCATATTGTCACATTATTGCCCAACTAATACCAAAAAGACTGGAACTAAATTGCAGAGAAACAAATAACAGCTTTTCCATAGGAGCAGCAAATGCCCTTATGACATGTGGCTTACAAACCTAATCCATCATTTTTTCTTCTAAGCTATATGGACAGCTAGAAGACCTAAGGGCTAAATCCACTAATGCAGATCAAAACTCAAAACAGAAGACACCCTACCTCTCTGAGAAAGTATATTCTTCTCTCCCCTTCTCTCCAAAGAATTTTAAAAAGCAGTTAAAGCCAAGTCATTGATAGTCAACAACACAGAACTTTTATTTCTCCATATACTTTTGAAGGTCCCACTTTGAGAGGCAGAAGGAAAGAACACCACTACGTAATGAAATATAGTATTAGCTGTGCAGACAATAACTAATGGGGTTATTGCACGACTAGGGAAACTAACAGTTCTCAGTGTGCTTTCATTTATCAGTTTGTTTTCAGCCATTTGTTTCAAAGGCATATTATCCAAATAATAAAATATGGAAAATACATTGAAGGACATGCAGTTAAAAGGTAAGATTAACTGTTCTCAAGTATCCACCGCTTCAGTACAGAGCTCATTCTTCACAGCTGCACTGCAGCAAAAATACAGTAATTCACATTTTATCTCTGAGCTCTGTATTCACCCTATTATTCTTTTTAACAGAAAATTAATTTCATAACAAGGAATGCCAATTTCTCCCAACTTGCAGGGATTATAAGGGGTGTTGGTATGCATAGTGCGTCTTGAAAGATTCTCGTTTCTAATGAGATGAGAGAACAGGGTATCAAAATTTCTGATTCTCCTCTTGGATGAAGGTGTTTTCAGTATTATGTTTAAAACTTTTAAGCTGCAAGGATTGATAAAGCATTAATGCACTGCTAGAGCAGGAGCCCTGGTGCTTGAGAACAAACACTGCAGTGAATAATGTGGTGTTAGAGATCACACTGGAGATTTTAAGAGAAACTGAGCATATTTACCTCATTACCTATTGAAACCATCTCTTCACACTTAGTTGCTTTTAACTATTTTCATATATAAAACATACTTATGAGACAATGTGGGATATGCTCCCAGGTCAGAAAACAGAGATAACTATTAACTTGAATGCAACTGGATAATCTACACAAACTGAGGACATGACCTCTATTTTCAGTGAAGTGACTCAAATCTCTCCAAATGAAAGGAGAGAGTGTCTGAGAGGATAGTTTGCTTAGCAGCGGGAAACCAATTAGAACAGATTTGAAAGGTCAGATTATCCAACTATTTGTGATCTTACACTGAAATCTGCAGAATTATTTACATACATAGATAGGAGCTTTGCAGTTATGTAAGATCAAATTAAAACCCATGCTCTTCCTAATATAAGTCCTTACCTAGTTATGTTTATTACATTATTAGTAGCCTATTTTAAATCAACAACATTAATTTTAATTAATTTAGTTTTATATTAACTTTATGCTTGTGTAAAATTAGAATTAGATCCCACCCTGTAGACAGTGAACTCAGTTTTTTACTTCATGTGAGGATAAAATAAAAGCAGAGTTGAAATATTCCCTTTTTAGGTGTGCTCTGCTAAAGATTCTAAAAATTACAGAGCAGCAGTGAACACTGCAAAAAAGCAGTCCATACCTTAAAGCCAAGTGTGCTGTAGTTCCAGTCCTTCCCAAACAGATTCCACTCCACCTGAAAAGAGTTAGGATTTCAAGCACATGGTGGCCAATTGCTGTAGTAGGCAGCATTTACATGGGAGACAAAGTAATGCCTCAGTAATACACTGGTGTTAAGGAAACTTTCCTGTCTGACTACACTGGAGCCACTCCGGCCACCACACTCCCACCACTCCAGACTTTCACTGCTGCAACAGAAGCCCCTTCCCCCTGTCAGCTCCAGTAAACCCAGAGGTCGACTGCTTGGCTCCCTACACACCCCCTCTCACAGTCAGAGAAGGTTTCCTCATTAGTTCGACTCCAGGTTTCCCACATCAGAGTCACAGATATCAGGATCCTTAAAGCAATTTAATCACGGTGCAGTAACACAGAGAGAGCTCGAGCTGGAGCCTCCCATAAGGGACTCTGAACTAAGTACTCCCTGGGCATATGTACCCTCACAGTCTGCTTGAGGGACAGCCTGGGGTCTTCCTGCTGAGCCATCAGTTCCTGCTGCGTCTCTGAGTGCCTGGTCACCTGGCTGGCACCCACAGGTTCCTGTACCCTTTGTTGTGCAAAGGATCACTGCCAATTCACAGCCCCTTGCCGAGGCTCCAACCATCTCCCATCACCCAGAGCTCAGCCTGCAGCTGCACACCCAACTATGTGCACTAAGTGTTTTCCTCAACACTGGCCACACTTAGCATTCCTAGAAGAGCTTTTGTGATAGGAATTGGAAGCAAAACACTACTTCGGTTTTGTTCTTATAAAAACAGGTTTTGTACACTTTTTCCTTCTGAAACACATATCATGTCTTATTAATATGTACCTGCTCTTTCCTTACATCTACAGTGGTTTCCAGTTTCACCGATGAGCAGGCAGAAGGTGATAACCAACACTTCAATGTGTAGCAGCAACAGCAATGGCCCTGTAAACATGGAAGGAGACAGTGTGAAGAGCATCACCTAAAGCAGGAAGGGCAGAGGTAGCACAGACCTATCTTACTGCCCCAGCTATGTCAACAATATTTTCCTTTTAAGTTGCTGAACATTGCAGCAACTGAGATTCTGATTTCATTGTATTAGTGTTGGTTTGCAACATCTTCACTGTGACCAATGACGTTAATTCATATTTAACAAGATCAGGAGTCAGTCTCTGTCATTACTTGTGATGTGGTCACATCAATTCTCTGTCATGATTGACTGCCATGCCACCAAAGAGCAAGAACAGCAAAAAGGTTTGCTAGAACATTTAAGAAATGTGCTGTGAGCCATAAAGCAAGATTTAGCCTTTTAGACTTCATTTTTTTCTAAATATATATGATCCTTTTATTATATGCCAGGCTCATTCTGAACCTCAGTTATGGCACCCTAGCATTATGTTGCTCCAACAATATCGAAGATTCAGAACTAAAGACATAAATATTTATGCAATACAGAAGGAGACAAAGAGAGGCACAATACTCGAAGTGCCAAACACATTGTGCCAGATGCAGAGATCAATTGTTCTACAATATTGCCAACTTTCTTCAACATTTGTTCAGGATATTCAGTGACAGTGGGTGAATGCCAAGGGAAAAGAAAAGCAAGTCATGTACTAGCTGGGCTATCTGAAGTTTTTCAGGATGGCAATTTCCTCTCACTCTAATGCACCACAGGTCATTGCAGCCAGGAGAAAAGGTCAGGCTGAACAGAGGGCTGCAGAACTTGCTGAAAACTGAACATTTATTTAATCACCACATGAGGCCAAGAGCATTATCCGTGGCTAATCATATTATTTCTCAAATACACTTCAACATGTTAAAACAATAATCCAATGGAATGAGAGGCTTTTTGTGCCACTGTGGGACACTTTGAAGCTATGACCATCAATTTTGTGGATTTGTGTCAAATGCGCAGAGCAATAAAAGATGTGAGTGATACCCACTTTGATTTTTCCTATTAAATGAACATCTGTGACAAAGTACTTAAAGTCATGCTGAAAATATTTGGGCAACAATTTCACACAAGTGTGCTAAAGATCTCATGTAAATTACATAATTGAAAAAGGCACCAGGCAATGCGAAACAAAATGGTTTTATCCAGCAGGTCTTCACTATTGTTTCACAGGGTAAAAAAAATAGAATGCAGCAGGTCAAAGAACGACCAAGTGAAAATGTTACGGTGAAGAGAAATCTTTAATACATTCTTCATAATTGTTACATAATTTTCTTTTTCTGGGCTTAGGGTCAGTAGATACCTCCAAACACATCTATCTTGTGCATAAGTATTGGGGGAGTTTTCACGAGTAGCAGAGATTAGCATTCACAAAAATTTCTACAATGAGATGTGATAAAGATATTTAGTCAAATAAATTGACCTAATAAATACAGTAAGGGCATGTCAATATAATTCTTAATAATTTCTAACTCATTTCTCTTAAAAAGTATAAATATGCCAAGGTACTCTCGTCCAAATGGCAGACATTCATTCTTAACCTGGGCATCATTATAACCAAGTCACCTGAGCAGATTGAAAGCAAATGTTGCTCAGTGTGTTCTGCTGCCATAGAAGTATGGACACTGGGCAGAGTCTGCCACTGATGGAGCCAAGTAATTTTTACTGAGAAAATCAGATAGCATTCCACATTTCAGTTTATGGTTTCCTCCACTACCACTGTCTTTTTCTTTACAACCTGCTGTATTCATTATTTAAAAGCTCAAAGTCTTCTTTGGCTCTGAATACTCCCCCCAATTTGTGCTCAGTTTCAAATTAGGATTTAGCTGAAGACAACAGACCTGCTGGAGGCAGACAGGATAGGTGAGGGTCTTGCTGGAAACACTGGCCTCTACAGATTAACTATCAGAGCTTCAGCATCATATTTCCATGCTGAGAGCGCATGGAGAGGTACTGAAGAAGGCGTTGTGAAGAAAAAGTACTAATAATTTTACTTCATCTACCTTCTGGAATAATCATTGCAGCGACAATGAAAATTTGCACACAAGTAAATACGATGTGTAGATGTGGCATTTAGGGACATGGCTTAATCGTGCACTTGTCAGTGCTTGGTCAATCATTGGACTCAATGATCTTAGAAGTCTTTTCCAAATAAATGATTCTATGATCCAAAAAACCGAAAGGGAGGTCTTCACCTTCCAGACAGTTTCACTTGTAGAGCTACAGATTTAGGCATTCAGGACACATGTACACAAATCTGTTCCTAGTGTTTGCTATAGCTGTGTCATGTCCTATTCTGTTCTACCTTTAAACCACTCAAGTTGACCTCTGGCCTTTGGTTCTCTTGACCCTGGATTTCAAAACCCTGCTCCCCAGGTAATAGCATGACAACAGAGTGCTCTGTACCCTTAGAGTGTGCTGACCTCAGGCCAAACCCTCTCCAGGCTCTTAATCTTGTTGTTACCACAAGCCACTGTTGTGAGTCTCCTCTGCTTCCTTGCCAAGCACATTTGGCTCTGACCACATTAGGGGATTACACAGGCAACAGAAGTGGGACTGAAATAGCAAGCTGAAATATAATTATAGGTACACTACATCATTAAGTAGGTATTTACTTCACATCTCCAAAACAGATCCTCTTCAGCATCCAGCACAGGATGGAGTACATATCCCCTGATGCACCAGCTAAGATTTGTTGAACAGTCCGGTCCCCTTTTTCTAACATCTCATGGCCCCTCTGGCCTTGCCAGTCTTTCTACTCACAGGGGTCTTAGCCTTGTCTAAAGATCCTTATTTCCTTATTATTTGCATCAGTGAATGGGGCCTTGACTATCCCACATCTCTGGAGACTGCAGGCTGAGTTTCATTCTGGTCTGAGGTTGAGGTGTGTTTATGTGCCCAGGCAAAAGCAAAACAAAAAGTATCCTGAGATAGAAATGGATGTCTTATAATATGTATTGGGAGACATTTGGAGTTACACATTCAAAAGCAGGTTTCACAAAAAAAATCCCAGTCTCATTGCTTGGGTAACAGCATTCAAAGGATAGTGAACTATCCAAGGGCACGTCCAGATTGTGCAGGACAGGATAGACGTTTTCAATGTCATATGGTGACATTCTTCATCACAATTCAAAAATGCTTGGGCCACTTCCACTGTAGTCCAAGCAATGCTAATGCATTCTAGTACTTCCAGTCCTAGGACTACACAGTTGGCAGCTTCCATTCCCTCCCAGATACCTCTGGGTGCTGCTCACAAGAGAAGCAGTAAGAACACCACTACCACTTTGGCCATAGTCACACAAAAAAAGATGGAGTTGGAGGCAGAAATGGCAGCAGCCAGTAAGACTTGAAATCTGTCTTTCTCTTTCCCAGAGCAATTCCCAGGGTTCTGCTTTTGCAGTGGCTCTGCTCCTTAAATTACACAAGCAACCAAGAGGTGGTGGAGGCTGCCACCTTCATGACTGAACTACAGGGACCTAATCCCTTTGGCTTTCTGGTGCCTTAGCTCCATGAAATTATGCCGTGGCTGCCCAGTGACTGCAGCTCAGCAGGAAAGGTAGTGGGAGGAAGGACTGCAACTCCTTAGCCCTGCTCCTAGGCAGATGAGGGAGATGTGTGATTCTCTGGGGAGATGTGTGTTCAAGGAAGGACTTATATCTGAGTTTCCCTACTTTCTGTGCAATTGTACTTGCTCTTCAGCCACTACAAAAAATACACTACCTATGGTGGTACTTCATAAGGTACGAGGTACACCCACTAACCATCCTTACCTACAGTGATGATGGCAAGAGATTTCCCAGGTCTTATGAAGGCCCTGACTGAAGGCCAGGTAGTCATCAAATTTGTAAGAAAAATTAAATTTCAGATTCACCTCACTCTCTGCTAGTTTAGGACTGGTGCCACCATACCACCCTCCCTCTCCTTCTTTTCCTCAGGTTTCATGACCTGATTAAGCAGGCAACCCTCTTCCCAGCATTCACTCATTAAAATCTGTTTTGCACAAAGATGTCCAACTTGGTTTGGCATTTCCAAAACCTACCACACAAGACACAGTTGTGCAATGCATACTTCTGCTAGCACCTTCTTTGGAAACAGAGATGAAATATTTTCAAAAATGTAATTCCTGTTTTCATAAAACCTTAAGCACACTGTACTTGAGGATTGCATTTACAATAAACTGAGTAAGACATTATACAGAGTATAAACAGCTACAATGTAAAAGAGACTATACGCTGCTTGTACAGGACACTGCTATCCAATTGTCCTCTGAGACAGCACATCAGTATGCCAGCTTCAGTACAGCTACATAAACAAGCATCATGAGATCACAGAGCCTGAAAATCCAGCATTTCATTTTAAGGGGTTAAGCTACAAATGGCCCAGCTGTAATGGGACTACCAATGGAAAGTGATGCCTAGAGCCTGTAATGGAGCTACTCTGTTTAACAAATGCCCCTTAATTTCAAACAAGATGAGCATTACAACCCTACTGATTTTCTACGCTATTTCCACATCTCATGGATGTGGATTACTTTTATATAGTAATAAATAGAGCATCGTGGTGATTTGTCCCTGAAGTTTGTGTCTCCTATCTCCTGGCTTCATTAATGATCTCTTAAAGAGCTCCATCTCTTTACACCTCTGTTTAATTACATCATTCCCTGTATTGGTCATTAATGCCTTTACAGTTTAATGAAGTATGACAAATGAACATAGGGCATTTCATATAGCTACAACTAAAGAAACGCTTCATTTGGTATTCATGTCAAATGGAAGCAGAACAAGTAGGCATAAATGTGCTAGAAATGCAAACGGGCTTAGGGAAAATATTTGGTGTTTACAAGCTGCACACTGCCTCAAGTACTTCACATTTCTGTACACAGCTGAATTGAGTTTTGATAGCAATTTAGGTCGCAATTGAATTAATTTCACTAAAAAAAAAGTCTTCAGATCTTGATGATTGCTTACTTTCAATTCAGTAATGTGGCAGAGCTGCTTCAGTTCAATTATTTGAATATACATATTTTAAAGGTTACAAAATCTGGAAGCTGCTTTGCATATAAGGGCTTGTTACACTGAATAGCCTAGTACTTTTTTTTTTTTCTTTTTTGCATTTGTGTGTTTTCTTGAAGTGTTTTGAGTATTTGTGATATTAGTTGCAAAATTAATGCTTGGGCAATGTGTTGGCAATGTAAGGGAGAATCACTAAATTGATTTTCTTATACTGATTAGTCTATTTCTACACCTTTTTTCTGACTGTTCTGTTCTCACTAGTGACTTCATTGCTGTACATGTGGCATTTGTTTATACACTTTGTAATATCAAATGGCTATTCATCTTTCCTTTGTCTTGATGTGAACCAGGGATTATGTCTTTGTTTAAGGTATCTTGGAGTATATTGGAGTGACTACAGGAGTGTACAAGGGAAGAGTTACTGATATCATCTATCTGGACCTCTGTAAGGCCTTTGGCATGGTCCCCCACAACATCCTTCCCTCTAACTTGGAGAGAAGGATGTGATGAAGGGACTGTTCAGTGGATGAGGAACTGGTCACATCCAGAGGGTAGTGGTCAATGGCTCAATGTCCAGGTGATAATCAGTGACAAATGGTGTCCCTCAGGGATCTCTCCTGGGACCAGTACTGTTGTTTAAGATCTTTATCAATGACATAGACAGGAATCAAGTGCATCCTCAGCAAGTTTGCTGATGACATGAAGTTGAGAGGTGCAGTTGAAACACCAGAAAGATGTGATGCCATCCAGATGGACCTGGACATGCTTGAGAGGTGGGTCCATGCAAGAACCTCATGAAATTCAACAAGGCCAAATGCAAGGTCCTGCATCTGGGTCAGGGCAACCCCTTTTACCAGTCCTGGTTGAGGGATGCAGGGATAAGAGCAGCCCTGATCAGATGTACTTGGGGGGACTGGTGGATGAAAAACTGGGCGTGACCCATCAATGTGTCTGTGCACCCCAGAAACTCAACTGTATCCTGGGCTGCATCAAAGAAAGTGTGGCCAGCAGGTTGAGGGAGGTGATATAACAAAGATAGAGATAGGTATTTCAATAGGGTCTGCAGCAACAGGACAACAGATAATGGTTTTAAACTGAAAGAAGGTAGATTCAGAATAGATACAAAGAAATATTTCTTGAGTAGGGTGGTCAAACACTAGAACAGGTTGCCTAGAGAGGCTGTAGATGCCTCATCTCTTGAATGGAAACATTCACGGTCAGGTTGATTGGGACTCTGAGCTACCTGATCTGTTTGAAGGGCCCCCTGCTCATTTCAGGTAGATTGGACTAGATGGCCTTTAATGATCCCTCCCAAGCCAAACCATTAAAGAATCTTTGAGTTTGACTTCCTCTTCTGTGTTGAATCCACAATTTCATTGATGCTCTCGCTTCACCTTTCCAGTGCTGCTGAAACCACACCTTTCCCACTGCTAACTCAGTAATTCACTTGAAAGTTCCTCACCTTC